>CM076260.1:43100188-43560188 GCA_038380795.1 Pyrocephalus nanus
GCTAAATACAAGGTGTAAAGATGCTAGGTTTTTAGAGAAGTCTTACACAATACCTTCTGGACACATAGAGTATCCAGTTTTCTAGTGGTCTTGTTACATATGGGTGATATATAATATCAGATATCAAACATATATGATGAAACAATATCAGGTAAGTTATTATGTACAATTTATGGTTTTCATATGTAAGGGCCACAAGGATCCTTGCCTTTCATGAGAGGTTGTTACCCAAAAAGCCATAGTTAGGTTTTAGAGTTACCAAAATCATGTAGAGCCACTGCAGAACTCCTGAAGCCCACCTGGGTCCCATAACCATATTAGGTTGTACAAGGAATGATGAAGTCATCTGTCCTTTCATTTCTGTGAAAGGAATGAAGTAAAAGGGACAGTAAGATTTGACTCAGAATTTTGATAGCTCAGTGCTATCCTACAGTGGAGCAAAGAAGCCCTCAAGAGAGCCAAAGTGTCTTCTGTATGTGACAAATTGTAGAGCTCCTTCTTGCCCATGGCTTTGGAGATAGGTAGAGTGAACCTTGCTGCTATCAGCCTTACATAAATTCTAATATGTGATTATTAGAAGATGAGGAAGTTTGGTGAAGAGAAGAATATTTACTGTTTCTTTCACATCAGAGTATGAGTGCTTTCTCTCTGGAGATGAAAGATTAAGGTCTACATAGATGTGTGCACAGCAGAAGGAAATTAACTCTTTCAGTCTTTAAAAACTCTGAACTGCAAAACTTGTATTTTTCTTAGATCAGGTTTTTACAGGATTCCATACCAGTCAAAAGAAAGAAACTTTACAAGTCTGAAGGGGAAAAGCCAATAGCAACAACAGCAACATCATCATGATTTTTCTACCCAGTCTGAAAATTTTCTGAAATAGGATGTCCAGCCCTTCAGCAATTTCCAAGATCTACTGGGGGGGGGGGGGGGGGGGGGGGCGAAGAATGGGTAATATACAAAATAAATAATTTTAGAAATTAGAAAATTTCTAAATGTCCTATATGTATATTTATCTTGATTTAAATTCTGATCAACACTTACGCTCCAGATAAATGAAAAGCCTTCTTTTTTTTTTTTTTTTTTTTTCTTTACAAGCATGTCTTGGTACCTATTGTAGTAATTTAATAAAATTCCAATTGTTCTGTACTGCAATGTTTGGTACACTTAAAAATCATGATTTTCTCTGAGATACAGATTTGTCCTTATATAACGTTCTTATACAAATTGATAGACAGTTCAGGGAATGCCACATTTGGAAGTGAGAACAAGATTAATCACTATAGGCCCAGGTGTGTCTTTGGTGGGTGTTTGGTGTGGACAGTATGGACTAATGAGTCCCTGGAGCCTACTATTCAGTACTGAGAACAGATACAATGTCTGCCTGATCTTATGTGAGGTATGGAGAGAGAAAATGTTATCTTTACATTACTGAAATAATTTAATTCTATTAATTCCTTTCAAAGCTCTTTCTGGCTAGGTAAATACCTGTTCTATGCAGGAAGCTAAAATCTGCTGTGGTAGTTGTAATAACACACTCTACAAATGCTCTAAAGTTTGCTGTCACTACTGTGGACTATAAAATGTCTGCAGTGCAAGGCAGCTTAAGGTTTTATTTCTCAGCAGTGTGAGAAAAAGAAAGATTTTGGGCTTCAACTAATTAATTTCATATTACAAAAAGTGGTGGAAGGCAGTTTAGCAGTCATCTCAGGGTTAGATACTTTAACTGAGATTTAAGCATTTGTAGCTGCCTCCCGCTGCATGCTCAGCAGTGTTTGCCATTATAGAGGTAGATCATTGCTTAACATTTTTAGTTTAGTTTACAATTAAGCATGATACTTGTGCTACATTGCAGTGCTGAAATCTCCCTTGTAATTCACCAATTCATATGCTTTAAATAGTGTCAGTATACTATCATACAGAATAGGTATGCCTTTGACAGCTTTTTACCATGTACAAGTTTGTTGTTGCTGCTGCTGCTTGTTAGTTTAAAATTGAGGTAGTTTTTATAATTTTATCAACTTCTTATTGGATTTTCAGAAATCTCTCATCAACTTAAGTAATGCAGAAATTAACCCAGAAAACTCAAAGTCTAACGGATTATTTTGCAAAAAAAACCCTCTGGTAAGTGGTCAATAAAGACTAAACCAGAAGGGCTTGATCTGCGGGTGCTGCTTATAACTTCTTATCCTAAGCTAGAGAATTAAAATATTTGTCAAAGACACAATGCTGTAATAGTGAAAGATATTGTATTCTAAGTTTTCAGGTCACATGATTACATGAAGAGATAGCTCATTAAATGAAAATTGGTACCATTTACTTAGAGTCATATCATTTAAAATTGTGACCAGAGTGGATTCTCCCAAGTCAATAAGAAAGCATACAATTTATTCCCACTGCTTTCTTAATTTCTTTCTACCAAAAACTTACTCTGCAACGTGGGGGAAAGTAGGATATATCCTTATATCGTACCTTTAATTCCACTATTTTCATAACAAAAAGGTAGAACTGATCTGTATTATTGGTTAATTAAAAACTAAATTTCTTTGACTCGTGCTCTAGCTTGCCACTTAAAAATTAATTATGGACAATAACAAATAGCAAAGTGTTCTTTTTCCAGAATAAGTTCCCCATTGGGATGCAATGAAAACGTTAATAATTAATCAAATAGTCTAACTTGGTATTATTTTTTGCTGCCTCACACATATACAAAACCCCACTGATGTTATTTGACTTTTTTTTGTTTCATAAATACTTATATCTAATTGCATTTTCCTTGTAAATTGCATTTTTTCACCCCAAAGGGAGGAAAAAACAATTTGTGTGTTAATTTTATCTCAATGGTTTTGTTCAGCTTCAGTAGTTGTGTATATAAAATAAGAGATTAGATAAAAAGAAATGCACGCAACCTGTGTTTTTTTTTTTATTTAAAGAATAGTAATAAGGCAATGTTGTTAATTTTTTAGTAATTTAAGTAATTTGCAACCTACCAGCATAAAGGGAAAAGCAAACAATTCAGTGTTCCTGTTCTACCTGTATCCCAATGTCAATTCTAATTTTATTTAGATTCTGCTGCCCTCTACAGAATAGTTAAATATTTAGGATTTTACAGACCCAAGGATTGCTGTCCATTTTTTTTATTTTTACCTGAACAAATTAATGCACAACTTCCATGGTGTTCTAGGGAAGTAGAGCTTTATTTGCTGCCATTGCAGTTTTTAATATTTTCTGCATGACCTGTGACTTAAACAAAAAACTTGACACTTTGTGTGATATTGATAAAGTAAAATTAAAAAAAAAAAAAAAAAGAAGTGATAGGCACTGTTATTGAACTACTGAAATAAGACAAAACATATTTTACATCCTCCAAGAAAGCAGAGAGCAAGGTTACTAACCTCTGAATCTCAGGAAATAAGCTAATTATATACTTTATCAGCTGCTACCTGTATACTACTATTATTTCCAGACCCCACTATCTGTAACAAACAGCAGCAGTTAAATGCAATGATGCACTTCAGACTCTAATAGAAAACAGACTGTGAATAGGATAGGGAGGAATAGAAAATACTCTAAATGTTAACTGCAAACTTTCATTTCATTACATTTCAGAAATATAATATGATCTTTGAAATCAAAGGAAAAGTAGCATTTGTACTAGTTGGTATTCCCAAAAAGCAGTTATTTAAATAAAAAACAAGACCTAGATTACACTTCCTGCAGCTAAACTCAAAGTTAAATAGGAAAGTTTGTTCTCCGTGGATATGCCCTGGCTGTCTCATACTGCGCTGTATGTGTCCATCATTTAGGAGATTATGCACGAAGGGGAAGAAGCCAAGGAATCTTCCATCATATCCTGTCCTTGCAACTGTGTGGAGAAAGAAAATAAGCAGAAGATTTCATATGGCCTAGATTAACACCCTTTGATGTTACCTAGAAACTAGGCATTAGTCATAAATGTGTTCAGTTTTCTCTTACTAAACACTTTCCAGAACTCACAACACAGAAACTCACGTCCTTGGCTTACTGAGATTAGCAAGAAGTTAGAACGCTGCACTAATAACATTTCTAAAACATCTTCATTTTTCCTGAGTGTTTCCCAAAGTGCTCAGAGAAGATACTAGTCTTGAGGAGAAAGGTACAGGTTATGTCTTCTAAGGCGTATTGTGAATGAATCATGGAGCCTGACAAAGTTATTTGAGCATTTGCTTGCAAAATAATTTTGCAGAGATGTCAGCAAACCAAATAAAACTTACAGGCATTTTGATGCCTTGGATTCTTCATATCTTGGAAACAAGTTTTGATCATCAGTTTCTAGATGTCCAGAATCTTCCTCATTTTCCTTAGGTTTAAGGCTACCCTTAAATATCCTTTCTGAATATTGTATTTGCCCCCCTTTTTCTTTAAACCTTACTCTCTTGTTATTTTAGTTAAGTTACTTGTCTCTAAGTATTTGCTTTTCTCTTGCTATGACTGAAAACTTTCTGTGGGTGCACTGTTAGTATTTACATTCTTTGTTGTCCTTACTCTACTCCAGAGAAGCTAAATAAAGCTAATTATATATACAAATAGAAACTGGAGGAGAGAAATTTGAATCAGAAGCTTACTATAGATGTTTAAGATGGAGAAAAGTGTCTGCCCCTTTTTTATCTTTCCATTATGTACAGGAGAATCCTTGAGAAATAAATTTCTGAGTTAACACTAGCCTTTGTAAGGAGTAGCCTAAAACAGATCCCAGATATTCCTTAGTTACTGGCCAAAGTCAGTTGAGGATGTGTCATTGGATCCTTGTCTTTTGAGCTGACTGGTCAGACTTTATGTTGGTATTTTCAGCACTTTGAATGCCCTCATGCTTCTGGTACAAATTCATGTCACAACTGAGCTGATCTGACAGCTAGGTCTGCTGCTGAAATTGCCTGGCTATCTCTTCCTCTTGGCTATAAACTCCTGATGCTCTCCTTGTGCAAGATCTAGTGATTGTCTGGACATTTAATGGAGGAACGCTACATTTAAAAAGAAAAGTTATCTCCTTATTTTTTTCCTTAGGTGTCCTTAGCATGCTATAGCAATCACTATGCCAAGTGCAAAGGAAACAAGACACTTGGAAGGGGGAGAGTAATGATGACTACTCTCTGTATAGCCAAAAACTTCAGCCTCAGACTTTAGGCCAATGCACAGCATTTCCTTTCCAATTCTTACTCTTAAATTAGGCCTGGGTCCTTCAGAGATTTTTGCTGGGGTCATCATTGCCCACAAATCATTCCCCTCAGTCTAAGGGAAGTAGATGCCTGGTTTAACATAGCACGTGTAATTTTTTGAAGAATTGCCTTCTAAGGAGGGATTTGAATTTATTTTGGATTAATTGTATACTAAATTCTGATTTTTGTGAAGACTTTATATATTTCACAATTAAAAAGCAAACAAAGGTTAGCTGTAATGAGCAATGAATCCATGAAAAGAGACTCAAGAACATTAATGGGTAGTGCTGCTTAAATAAGGACAGTAAAAATGTCCTCCAAAAAACAAAGGACTTCCTCAGATGATAGATGTGTTATTCTGATCATAACATTTGTTGTGACAAGCCCTGCATGAGTATATGCAATAAAGACAGCACTACATGTGCACAAAAGAGCTTGTCCAGAGAAACTTGCTGAACAAGATTCCTTTCAAATAATAAACTCTTTACTTTTGAACCATATTGCAGTATTTTGTCACCTGTATTTTTAAAGGATAAATGTATTTCCTGAAAAAGGAAAAAAAATATGAAAAAGGCTTCAGAATTAGGCTTTTGTTTTTTCTTCCCAGAGAGAACCAAGACATTAAAGGTATCAGGGACTGTAAAAGTTTGCCTTAAATGTATTTTTCGACTTTCATCCATTCTCTTAATCTGTATAAGAATCTGCCATTCACCCAAATAGTGCATTTATTTCCTATGTATGTCAGGAGCATATGTTCACTGCTTCACAAAAAAACTATAATTTAACATACAGCACTGGGCTATTAAAGCTAAAAGCTTTGAGAACAAATTGCAAATCTGACACTTTTCTACGATTTTAACTTGACTAGGTTGGAAGGAGGAACTGAATAAAAGAGCAGCTTTGCAAGCTTCATCTAATACTTCAAATAGACTAAGTGCGGATTTTGTAGATTTAAATATTCACATTAATATTGATTTGCAAGAGTATCAGGGAAGAAAAACAACACCATTAAAAAGATGGAGACATAATTCCAATTATAGTTGTTGGTAATGGAACTGCTGCATTACTAAAAGCTACAGTCTTAGATTAGAGAGGTACAGTAGTGATTCAAACTCAGTGAGAAGATAAAATAACAAGAAATATGTCATTGCTACAAAACTAGAACCAATAAAGAATGTAAGCATTTAAACAGCAAGACATTATTCCTCCCAATAAAACTGTACCACTACATGAAAGAAGAACCCTCAAATGTTTATCAAGCAAAGCTCTGAAGACCTGCAGATTCTGAACAAGTCCTGGATTCCAATTCAGACTTTCAAGACTGTTTCTGTATTTTACATGCTTGATATTTAATTTAAATAATAAAGCCTTTTTTTGTGTATGGAAACCATAAACTGTCCTAAGGTACTAAGGTACAGTCAGGCTTGTGTTCCTCTACACCCTTCTCCTTTAAGTTTTTCAATGTGCTCAGAAAAAAACCAAACAAACAAGCAAACAAACAACAACAACAAACACAAGCCAACAAACAAAACAAACAAAAAACCTCCCTGAAGCCAGGAAATTCCTTAGAATAGGGGTTCCAAAAGGTTTTATCTATGAATAATGTGGTCTTACAAATCAGGTGATCTCATGGCTAATGTGATCTGTTAAGAGAAAGGAAGATGAAGAGTGGATGAAAATCATCTTTGGAGTACAGGTGTAAATTCCCTGCAAGACAACTTTTCTTTACTACAGCCCATATTCCCTGTTGTGTTTCTGACAAGGAGACAGTTTCATTGTGTTGATAGCGCACAGCATTAATGTCAAGTCCCATCCATCCTCTGTGAAACATAGTGCTAAAACAAGTTCCTTTTCCTTGGTGTAATCCAGCATTTTAGTATTTCACTGGAAGGCAGAACCTGAGGAAGTGAGTTTGGTCTCCAGGTGATGAAGAGTTGCAAAACTTTAGAAGTCAGTGTTCTTTTTTCACTGAACACAGGAAGGAACATTTTTCTTAGACAACTTCAAAACTGTCCTTGAGATCACCAAGTACAAAATAATATAGAATTTATACAGATTATTTAAACTGATAATTTAATCACATCCTTGAACTTAAATGACTCTAGCTCTAGCTTTGAAAGATCTTTGAAATGTTGGTCACACTGTGTCATTCAGGCCCTAGTAAACATTTGGTTTATGTAAAGATCAGACCTGCCAGTTTGTCAAATGTTTACTGAAGGAGAGAATAAAGATGTGCAGAAGAAAATTACTCACGCTTTCAGGTTTTAACTTCCTTCCTTCTACAATCACTATCAATGCAAAATAAGAACTAAGTTTTGACAGACTAGGGACAAGCGCAGAAACAACTGTAGACCTGGCATTCTGTATGCAAGCTTACATTATTCTTTATAAATTTTGGCTCACATTTTTGAATTTAATCTTTTCATTTTTGTTTACTTCACTGCCTTTTTTTCCCTATTACTATCTTGCCATTAATATTTTGTTTCAATGATGTCTCTCATTAGTATAACATATGTTATATGTTATACTCACATGCAAATTTTAATATAACCTAAATATTTTAACAATGCTCATATTTGCTCCCCAACTTCCTTTTATGTTGTCCAGCATTACCTTTCATTAGATGAGTTATTTTAATGGTAGAATTGTATTCTTTTCTGCTGAGGCATTTATAGAAATCGTTCCATACAACTGACTTTTTCTCTTTCTAATTTGTCTTTTCATATGTATCATAGGAAGTTTAGAATACACAGCTAAGTTTTGGAATGTATTTTTAATTAAAGCTACAACTCTCTATGTCAGTCTAACATGTTTATTACTTTATATATGTATACACCATTCCCTACATTACCTATGGAGTTATATACAATTGAAGTAACAGGGCATGATAAGCCAGGCCAACATCATAAGTGTAGTTAAACAACACACACACAAGATGCTGACTACTTAACATGAATGGTTTAAAAACCTGTTCCTCTCTTTTTATGATTCTGGTTTACAAATTGAAACCTTAGGGTTTGGTGTGAGTGCAGTAACAGTAGAGACAAGCTTTGCTTAAGAGAAAGGATTCTCTATGGCACAGGGCCTCAGTGAGGAACATAGCTCCCTTTGTAAGGACTTCCATTCCCTTAATGCATCCACCTGTGGTTCATAATCTTAGCCAATCACTGTTTCACTATATCATTTCTTACATTTAGTCCTGTAGTTTGACAGACAAGGTCACCTTGATACACAAAACAAAATAATTCTCTATTAAATAAAAACTAGTGGGAGACTGCAGGATTGCATTCAGCATACTGCTGTGTCCAGAATTTCCTGTCTGGTAAAGATATTGGCCCACTAATGTTTTTTACAAAAAAAGAAAAAAAAAAAAAAAAAAGAAAGAACCAGTAAAGAGCACATACATCCATTCCTGCTGAAAGAGAAGATTCTTCTTTCCCGAACTCAAAAAAAAAAAAAAAAAAAAAAAAAAAAAAAAAAAAAAAAAAAGGCCTGTTAAAGCTTTTTTGGAAGCTTATATATACTGTTATGAGCCTTACTGGGCATCACTTAATATCTCCTCAAAATTTTTAAGTTATGGCTTCATTCTACAAAAACTGTATTGACTTTTCACCATAGCTTCATACCTTCACTTAATTCTATTCTTTCTTATAGTTCTGAGTGCTTTGCTACAAAACTCAAATGTACTCAGACCAGTGTCTATTCCTACAGAGCTTTTCTAAAAAACTTTGTGAAAATGACACTTCATTTGCTGTCTTCCTTTCCTGTGGTAACATGACTTAATTAAACAGGAGGCTTTGTACTATAGTTATCACTGTGGTGACCTCATACTAAGCTTTATCGGAGTTTATGGATAAAGAGAATCAGCCCCTACTGGTGAGGAATTGTGGTGAGGAATTGTATTGTGCATCACTTTTTTATCTTGGATTTTATTCTGCACTCTTTCTTCTTTTTGTTACTATTATTATTGCTATTAATGTTTTTTGTTTGGTTGTTTTTGCTTCATTTGAATTTTTAAAGTGATCTTATCTCAACCCAGATGTTTTAACATAGTCTTCTGATTCTCCTCCCCACCCCACCAGGGGACAGGAAGAAGAGTGAGCTTCAATGGGTTTTGTCATGAAAAATAAACTTTTCAAGGAGGAATGCAGATGTAGCATAGAGCTTCTTGTCCAACCTCCCCCTTGCCCAAGATTGTGTCCAGATGACTTCTGAATACACACAAGGCACTCTGTAATAATTTGAAGGGACTGATGGAAGTGTGTGCAGTTTTAGTGTTCTCCTTATCATCTCCTCTAAACATAAATAACCCTGTTCTAATTTTTCTTCAATAAAACCACAGGGAATTAAATTGAGAGGGATAGCAGCATCTACATAGTTAATACTGCCCCTGAAACAGCATAGGAAATAACATTTTGCACTGAAAGAGCATTGAACATTGAAATAATATATGCCAAACAACTATAGTTGTCTCTTATTCCTAGTGACTCTGATGCTGAAAAATTATGCTATGCCTGTTAGCTGTGGCTGGACAGTGGTTCCCTGTACCTCATCATAATTTATAAATCATGTGTTAAGCTACTTACATGAAGGGGAAATTCAAACTATAACTGTTCAACAGTGGTAATTTTTGACTGAGAAATAACCTAGCATGGAATCTAGCATGGAAGGTAGGAAGGTCCAGCTGCCAAGTGAGTTACAGTGGCTGGAAGCAGGAATGCCAGGGATAGAAAGATTGCCTATAAGGAAGTAAATTTTCCCTTGGTGATAAGAAACAACTGCAGCATTGTCTTGGAGCTGTCCTGGAATGTATGCACCCAGGAGTCACCAAGCTGTACTGGGGGATAGACTTAAGGCTGGGCCAAGGTGCCTCATGCAGCTGCTCAAATGACTGGTGCAAGTGCAAATATATATAAGGTATCAGCTGGGCACACATCTTTGTAGGTTCCCTATGGGATCACATATAAGAATGGGACTCTGTCAAATGCATTGATCTTTATTTTATATTTATATTTAAGATTCAATGTTTTTAATTCATCTCAAGGAATACTACAAGAATTCCCCAACATATATCACTTGTGCTACTCTATGCCCACTAAATTGACTCCAGAAGCATCACAGTGAAGACTGGACTTCTTCTTAATGAAGAATCACTAGAAGAGTCTCATCCTTAGAGAAATCCTCCCATCCTGTGCAAGTGTCCTATTTAGTGCTAGCAAAACTACTGCTATGCTTCCACAGTCTGAGAAAAAAAGCCCTTACCTTATGTACATTCAGGGTAACTCTTTTCAGGTTAGGATTCCCAAGGAGAATGGAACACCTTCTAGCACTGCTGAAAAAAAAAAAAAGGTTTTTTAAGTCATAAAGGCCTAGTTTCAAAATGTACATACGAATGTATAATTTGCCTTTGTCACTTTAGCTTTGGTTGGGTAGCTATAAACTATTTTTATATTTGCTCGGGTTTATGTTAAAATAATTTCATATCTGTTTAAACAATGAAGACAAATGGCTTTATTTTATGCCTGGAGTTTTCTTAAACAGTCTCTCAAAGACTGCATTGAGGAAGTTTATGCATTCATAAGCTTCTTAAATAGTGGCATCTGACTGATACATATAAAATGAGAACCAATCATATGTGAAGGCAGTTTGACACAGAAACAGATGTGCATGACAATAGACAAAGCTAGTCTTCCACCATTAATAAACTGCAGTAGATATAGTTGCAAAACAAAACAGGTCTGAAAAACAACTAATATGGCTTACTGTTAAACACTCAACTGTGTGACTGTGATGTCTTCCTCTTTAGGTAGTTCTGCTGGACAGTCACAGTTCCCATTGTGTACCAATGGGAAAGACAGGGACTTCATCCTTTAACCTCATATGCCTTTTTTATTCCTTTGTTTCCCTTATAAAACTAAAGTAACCCAGGATGATGTCCTACCTAGGGTTTTGGAATAGGCACATACAATATTATAGCTTTTGTCATATGTAAATTTGATACATCAGTATAACTGTTCTGCTGTCTTGTCAGTGAGTACAAAATAATAATTTACCTACAAAGGACCTTCCTTGATTGTGAATTAGAGATCCAATTGCAATAGTGATTCTTCTGGGAACAAGGAAAACTGGCTGCTCTTTACAGTTTTCATATCCATCCGAAAAAAAAAAATCTAGATCTATTCATTAACCTTATCTAAATATACCCTAAAATCTGACATTTAAGAGTTTAAGTTCTCATTAAAAGCTACAGGAAGGTAATAAAAATTGAAATTAGACAGTACTGTCAGCCCACTACATCTTTGTAAGAAAGTAATCTCCAAGTTGAGTAATGATGGGATGAGTATATTAAAAAACATAAAAACAAAACAAAAAACTAAACAAAACAAAAACAAACAAACAAACAAACAAACAAAACCCCTACAAAAACCACAACAAAAAAAAAACCACCACCACATGTGGCCTTGGGAAAGAATCCAGAGAACATCAGAGTATTACTTTCCCTTGCCTCACACCGATGCCAAGTGCCAAACAAAGTGTTAGTACCCACATTGTCCAGTGTACGGGGTCTGGCTGAAACAGAGTTAATTTTCCCCATAGCAGCCCTGACAGTGCTGTGCTTTGCATTGGTAGCTGAAAAGGTGTTGTTACACCCCCGGATGTTGGCTATTGATGAGCAGTGCTGCCATAGCATCAGTGCTGTCTCTACAACATCCTACTTCCCCATCAGAAGGCTGGGAGTGGGCAAAATCTTGAAATGGGGCACAACTTGAACAGCTGACCCAAACTGATCAAAGGGATATTTCATAACATATGTCATCTGCTCAAATATAAAAGCTAAGAAAAAGGAGGAGGAAGGTTGGCGGAGGACATCTGTTGTTTACAATATTTGTCTTCCAGAGCAACCACTACACATGCTGAAGCCCTGTTTCCTGGGAAGTGGATGGACATGGGTTGCTCATGAGAAGTAGAGAATAAAATATTTTGGGGTTTTTTTTCCTTTACTTGTACATGTGATACCTTTCACTTTTGTTTTAGTAAACTGCCTTACCTCAACCTTACAGTTTTTTTCATTTGTATTTTCTGTGTCCTATGGAGGACATAGAGTGGCTTGGTGGTCATCTGACATCCAGCCAAGGTCAGCCCACCACATCTACCTATTGACAATCATGCAAGCTTTTGGTTAAAAGAGAATCAGACACTTAAAACTTCTTGCCTCTATGACCAGTGAAAAAAAAATCATCATCTTTCATCAAATAAGAATACTGCTGAGTATTTGGGTTCTCATATTTAGTTGTTTTATACTCTAGACTTATTCATTAGTGGTCATGGATGCTGAGTGGATTTCATCTCGGGTATTAGGTGCTTCCTGTGTGAGAATCCACATCTGAACAAGTCATCAAAAGCTTATTTTAGAGTAAATGAGGAAAACTAAGCAGTCCTAGACCATGAGCCTTTTGAATTTTTAGACATCTGTTTCAGAACAAGATAAACCAATAAGGTGTCTACTGACTTTGCTGACTGCCTGGAAAGAGAGGCCAAGCAAAGCCCTATGCTTGAAAGATGAATCCTGCTCTCTGAGAGACATGGTATGGCCAGTACAGGGTTCATGTTCACTATTTCAACCATGCCTTCATAGCAAAATAGTAGACCTAGAATAAAATTGTTCAAAGGCAGCACTTGTGTGAGAGGGGAGACCTGCAATTGCAGGTAACATAGAAAATCTGTATCTTGGGGTGAGGGAAAGTCAGAAAAAGAACAAAAGGAAAAATTAAATAGTCATCTCAAAGAAGTGAGCTGATGCAAATGGCAGAGAATAACAAGCAACACTCCCAGCAGTGATCCCACTCAGATGTTGTAAATACTTACAGGCTACTTTGGTCTTATTAATATAGCACAATCACCAAACACTGGAAGTGTCAGCTTGTGTAAGTAAAAATGGCTAAAATACAGAAATGAAATGTATCAAAATGGAAGGCAGACGCATAAACTCTTAGAATCTTACAGCAACAATAGAAAAAACTGTCTTCTTATCCTGTCACTTAGAGGAATTGTATTCCTCTCAATATGGCTGTTTGGCAGACACACAATTTCTAGAGTCAGCATCGTCATTTGTGCCTTTTTTCCATGTAGTCGTTAGCATTTTTCATCCATGTTAGAAGAAGGAACTGTCTATTAAGAAGGAATTGCCTATTAAGAACTTTAAATCTATTTATTTATTTATTTATTTATTTACTCTGAAAAGCATACTTATATATGCATCATCAGTTGTCTTCTATGAGCTTGAGTCAGCTATGGATCCTGAGTGGAGCTGCTGACTCATACTGACATCTAAAATATGGATTGTCTTGCTGTAAAATATTCTTACTGACATTATTAGCGTCATAGGGGTAGTGTGGCCAAACTTAAGTAGAGGTATTTGTGACTTAAAGAGAAAGCTGAATCCTGTAGGTATCCTGTGTCTGCAACTTAAAAATAGGCCTTTGGTCAAAACAGATACAAAAGCAGTAGTTATGTGGTTGCTATTTTGACAATTCATTCATTCTAAAATTGTTTAGCTATAACAAGGGGCATACAACAATAAGCCAGAAGGAGCAAAAACATAAGTTTACCCTACTATATCATCTGAATTCTGTAAAAACTCCAGGGCTTGCAGTGTACATAGGATTGCTGGGATAGAAGAGAAGCAATAGTGCCTTGACCATGTAATTTTACTCTCTACTTCTCAATATGCTCTAAACTTCCCCAATTATGTTATGTAGCACTCAGTTTTGATAATACCAGTGATATGTGATGCTGGCAACAAGAATATGTCCTAAAATAGAACTTGAGGGAAATGGAGGGCGGGAGAAAGGGTGTTTCAGAAAGCTTGAATGAATATTAAAAAAAAGGAGTCGAGGATTCTGGCAGGCAACAAGGTAAACATGAGTCAGCTCCTGAAGATCTGGTAAATTTCACAATAAACCTTAAATGTAACCATACCAGGTTAGTGACAAGAGTACAGTAAAAAGGGAGGGAAGTAATTTTTCCCTGAATGTTTGCATCTCAGAGTACAAGGCAAGCTGGAGCTATTCATTGTGATGATTAGAGAGTAGAGGAAACAGTACATAATTCTGAGATCAAATGAAATTTGCTTCTTTACCTAGGAGAAAAGAAATCTGAGGGAGGTCTTACTGCAGACTTCTACTGAAGGGAGATTGCAGAGGAGACAGAGCCAGACTTTACCCAGCAGTGCACAATGAATGGCAAGATATAACAGTCATAACTTTCAGGAGGGGAAATTATGATTGGAAGAAAGAAAAAACTCTTTGCACAGAGAGTGTTTAAGCACTGAAGCAAGTTCTGCAGAATGGCCGTAGAATAAGCACCCTCAAAAATATTCAGAGCTCGACTGGACAAGACTCGGAGAAACTTGGTCTCACTTAGAAACCAGCACTGCTTTGAACTGCAAGTTGTAATAAATGCTCTCCAGGGTTCCCTTCAAAAAAATTCTTTCTTTTTATGGTGCTTTGCTGCCTTTTAGCTCTGGAAATAAGGAACTCTCTCTCTGACAGCTGTTACCATTAATATTTACATGAAATCCTTCAGGAGTTGTTGGCCAGCTACCTTCATCACTGGGCTGCTGAAATCAGTCACTTAAGCCACTGGTGATTATAATATGTTGCAACAGACAGACATAATATAATACAAATTAGAGGAAATGATGAAAATTACTTGCATCCTGAATTAGTTTTGGGAAAATAAATCATGCACATCACTGTAGCTATTCACTGAAAACATCTGTTCAGTAGAAACTAAAAGCAACTAAGATTTTTAACTTTGTTAAAAAAAATAGAGATCATCAAAAGTCTAACATAGGCAGAGATCCTCCATGCTCTGGCCTGTCACTATTTAATTTACTCTGGTTTTCAAAGCAAGGTAAAGGGATATGACCATTAACTTACTGAGTGAAGATGTGTTTCTAAGAGAAGTTTTCTATCTGCAGGATTCATGATGTCCTAATGAATTTAGTAAATAATTTCACTCAGTATGTAATGGTTAAAGTATCAGAATTATGGGTTGTTGACTGCCTTGATAATGAGATGGGGTTTTGTTCCAAATGTCAAATGTATATATTCTGCCTTTTCACTACATTTATCTGTAAGTGCTATACGCCCTAAATTTCACAAATTGTCAGGCATATTTATTGTAGGAGTGTAGCTTTCTGCTTCCAGTACCCCTTTCATTTAGAATTGCTAATTAGTTACCTCACAGCTTAAGATGATATGCCATAGACTGCAAATTATTTCAGGGTAGTTATAAGCTAGACAGAGAGCAGCTGAAAAACAGATGTCTGCCTTTTGGTTGGATGCTGTGATAGAAATGAAGAGAAAGTAATGACTGCTGAAGAAGGAAGTCAGATAGAAATCTTTGTCCCAATGTGTAAGTGCACACAGTATGTTTGACATTTTATCAAGTAAGTACAAACACCACCTCATTTCAGGGATTTTAATGACAAAATTAGAATAATATCTCAGTGAAAGGCGAGAACACCAGCAGACACATGAGGATTTGCATTGAAAAGTACACAGAAAATGTCCTTCATACTGCTTAAAATTTGTACACCATGGAGGAAGCAGAGATCTGAATTAAATGTTCAATTTTCATCCCAATCTTGAAGATAGACTATTTCCAAATGAATAGTAATTCATTATGCTATGCTTCTCTATTGTTTTTATGTGCAGTTTTAAGCAGTTTTAAGCATGATATGCTTAACAATATGGATTATATCTCTTCCTTCTAGGGCAAACCATACTTTCCTCCAAGAAAAGCCTTAAACTTCTGATCTCTAGAATCTTTTGGCAACCAAAAATTTCAGTAAGATTTAGCTCTTTTTTTAAGGTATTATATATTAAGCCAGAGAGAATTTGCTGATTTTTGAATCTCCTTCTTTTTAGCTGAAGTGACTCCCCAAAGCCTTGTTGGGAGACATTCCTGAAAAAGACACCATATCAAGTTTTACTTGTACAGGTTTAAAGATAAGTTCTCTCTGAAAATAAAGAGGATGAGCAAGAACTTTTATCCCTCTTTGAACTTTTTTAGTCACCTATAAAATTAACTAGCATAAAATAGCATAAAACAACTTTAATCTTTGGTCAATTATGACTCTTTGAAATTTCCCAGAAAAACACACCCAAACCAACCAATCAAACAGCAAAACAAACAAATAAAAACCAGACAAAACCAACCAAACAATTATGGCATAATTGGAATTTTTTGCCACTTTCCATCTTTTGAGGGTGCAGAGCTCAGAACTGCAGTTTTTGCCGTCTGCCCATTCAGTTCTTACAGAGATTGCTAAGGAAGGAGGAAGGATGTAAAGCACATAAGGCTGGAAGTTTAGCTGAAATTGGACTGCTCTGAAAGCCACAGGAGGTCTGACTTAAAAAGCACATTTCCATGACATTTTCAGTACTGAATTCTTAAGTTTGCCTTTTCATTATGAGTAAAAATATTTTTCTAGAAAACAAACACATAAAAATTCAATTTCCTGATCATTTTTTGCAGAACGTATTTAGAACCCTGTGCCAGAGAAAAGTGATTTTAGTGACAACTTTGATAACATCCCATCATAGCACTGATGGAAATGAATAGAACTAAGGTTATCCACTACTAAGGAAAACTTGGGGCACAAATTCAGACAGCAAGTGCATGAATTTTAACCATTCTAAGGGACTGAACAGAGATTTACCAGTATTTCCCAACGTGTGCAAAGATTATTCAAAGTACATATGGAAAGGATAATTTTTCCAGCTATGAGCTAAAATATTATAGAATCGGTTTGTCTTATTAAGAAATAAAACTTATTTGTTGGGGGAGAGCTCTTCACATGGCATGAGGGCAGTCATCAATACAAGGTGATGCAATAAGATGAGCCATTTCCTCTATGCTGGCAAGACTAGAGCTTTGTTTTTAGAACAAAGAATTGTCAGTTTGTGTTTTGCAATCTGCCATGGAATGTGATAAGTACCCAATTCAGCTTCAAGCTTCAGTACTTGGAATAAGATAACATTTGAAATTATGACATCTAAATAGAGATGTCTTTGTGGTGATATCTTTAGGTCCTGTGGATATCCATAGAATTAAGATGTGGGACTTGAGTCAATTTAATAAAAAAAGTTTTCCGGGATCATTTTAGGTGCCCTACATTATTTCATCCAGATTCTAGCTGACACTCTCGAATATTGTGAGTGCCCTGTAGGTCTTGTCTCAGACCTATTAGTCACATGGGAAGGTCTCAGAAACTTCACATGCCTTTTAGACAGCTGAGTTTGAAGACACAAGGGAGGCTAAGGTAGACAGCTAGGGCTCAGGTACAAGTTTTAATACCTCAAAGTATCACATAATAAAGGATATACAGAAAACTCATGTCTTTTTAAAGTGACAGCTGAAGACCTATGCGGATGTCTCAGGACATCATTAATAGTACTAAGTCATATGTGTGGGCATCTGAAAAGATACCTCAGTGCTTCTGTAAGCTATTGATTGATGCCAGTGTCATGTTTTAACCCCAGACAACAACTAAGGACCATGTAGCTGTTCAGTCATTCCACTACCCACGCTGTCTCTCCTGTAAGATGAGGAGGAGAATCAAAAAAAAGGTAAAATCCATGAATTGAAATAAGAATGGTAGAAATTGAAATGAAGTAATACATAATAATGGTGATGATGATAATGGTGATCATAATAACAATGACAGTAGTAACAAAGAGGGAGATAAGAGAGAGGGAGAGAGGAATAAAGCCCAAGACAAACAAGGGACCCAGAATGCAGTTGCTCACTATCTGCTGACTGATGCCCATCCTGTTCCCTAACAGTGACTGGCACTTCCAGGACAACTCCCCACACTTTATATACTAAGAATGACGCTCTATGGTATGGAATATCCCTTTAGCCAGTTCGGGTCATCTGTCTGGCTATGGTTCTTCCTGGCTTCTTGTGCACCTGTTTTCTGACAGAGCACAGGAAATTGAAATGTCCTTGATTTAGACTAAGCACAAATAAAACATCAGTGTGTTAACAACACTATTCAAACACTACAATCCAAAACACAGGTACTAAAAATAAAATAAATTTCTAGACAAAACCATGACAACAAGACACAGACACCAACAAATTTTACAAACTTATTCTTCTTAATGATTACCTGGTCTTCTAAAGATATATACTCAATAATAAAAACCCCCTTTCCAATGTCCTGACAAAGATATCCTAATTTTGATTATTTTCTACCAAATCTAAAATTAATTTCACAAAACATACATGAATTATTGTTTAGCATAAGAAGTAAAAAGAAGAACATTTGAGAAATGTTACACATTAATATCAAAGATTATCAGTCTGTTTTAAGTTATGATCAGAGTTTTATAGAGTTTGATGTTATTTCCTCAATTAAATCAATCATCAGTGAGTAAATAACAAGCATTTTTTGAAGCTTGTTTGTTCACTTTTGATAGCATATTAAATCATTTTGACCCAACAAACTAAAACTACAGTACAACTTTTGTCTTTATCATATCACTTTATTTAAGCAACAATTTTAATCACGCTTATTCTTCACAACAATTACTTTAAGATTTATTAATAAGCATATAATATAACAGTTGGAAGTTCTCCTAATTTATTAACAGACCATATGTTCTCTATTCTAATGCATTCTCTAAATGACTGAAGAGATATGAAGGTACCAGTCTCCAAGCGTTCTAGGTAAATTAATATTCACAATCTTGATAAAGCAGTCTCACTCAAAACTATATTTGGCAGAATTCATGCTTTGTGTATATAGTTCTCTCTACCAGATCCATGACTTTCTTACTCAACAATTTATTTGAAAATGAAATGAATAATTAAGAAGACTTCTCAATAACTTCTGAAAACTGATTGAGAAATAGAGGAATATATAATTGTTGAAAAACATTGTATATTGTTGGTCAAAATTAGAAACATTTCACCATGGAAAAGAGAGTTTTTCAACTAGGTTGCAAACACACTATACATGCTTCCCAGATTATCATTTTTTCTACAGTTCTGGTTTGTTTGGGTTTTGATTTGGGGTTTTGCCTTTTAGTTTGTTTTTTTCCCTTTCTTTGTTTTCTCTCTCTAGTCTTTCTTGCTGAGTGGTCACAGAAACAGCATATAATAGTAACTTATTGTTGATATTCCACTGGTCTAAATTTGTAATTTCCATAGTATGAGTTTTGTGAACATTTACCATTTCTTGTGGGCTTAACAGAGGAAAAAGAAGGGAGAATTTTTTGTTTGTTTGTTTGATTTTTTTAATAGTGTCTTTAAAGCACTTTAAACAACATGATTGTCTAAGTCTTAAATAAATTAACTAATTTAAAAAGTAAAAGGAGTCAGAAGTAAAATTTTTTTTGTCAGCTCTTTTTTCTCTTGATAAAGCTGTGAGCCCTACTGAGACATGTAAACAAAGTAAACATTAGATTGATGCCATAGTTTATTTCTCCTAGTAAATAAGAAAATGAAAATTCAGAACAAATTGCATATTCTACTTTAACTCCTTGAAGAATATTATGCCATCCCTGGATGGAAGACAAGGAATTAAGAAAGAATTAAATGGGTGTTAAATACAATTTATCCACATAATGAGGATGTATATAACTTTTTTTAAGATGAATAGTTTAAATTGATCATTTTTTTCTAGAGTTTGAGTTTAAAAAAATTACAAGTTTCATTCCAAAGTTAGGAGCAGTGTATATGCATTCTAAAACGAAAATAAGAACAAAGATGTTGATTTAAATGACAAAAGTGGGTGCAAAACATAATGGAATATAATTTACAGAATAAGGACATAATCAGCTGCCTCTCAAAATTAGGGATAGAGGAGAAACATCAGCAAGACAATGACTGGATAAGACCCAGAAGAGTTCTTTTCCCTTTCTGCAGATGTCCTGGCAAACTCAGCAGCCTTGGAAAGATAACATTTAAAGCAATTTCAGAAACTCCTAACTATTTTCCTGAGGGATCTTATTGCCAAGTTTACAAATTTAAAATTAACAGGATCCTCAATCACTCTATACCTATTCTATTTATGGTCCATAGTTATCATATAAATTTAATTTTATTCAATACTTGTAAAAATGACTGTGTTATCCAAATTTCCTCATTGTTCCTTATAGGCAAAATTCTCCTTTAAGGCAACTGAAAGTTGCACCAACCTTCACTGAAGAGCCAATTACATACATTTTCTGTATTCCTTGTCTCCCACAACTGAATTCACATTAGGATGACAAATACTCTTCCTACTGTTTAAATACCTAATTCTTCCTCCGCATGTTCTTAACATGTACAGAATTAATCATTACATATCACACACAAAAAATTTCAGGGCTTTCATGTATAATCCAATATTATCTGAAATATTTTCTAAAATAAAGTAACTCTAAAGAACAATTTTCTTCCTCCCAGAAAGAAAAGACATTTACTTTCTGTATGCACAGAATGTATCATCAACTGTGAATGGCAGAATTGCTATCACCGTGACATATTGTCTCTTTTAAATTATTTCCTAGTCTTAAGGAACTCAAAGAAACTTTTTATAACAATTTCAGTAACTTCATTTGTTTATCAGTTTCAGTAACTTCTGTTGTTTATCAGTTTCAGTGAGGATTTGTATAGGAAAATATATTTTAAAAATAAGATTTACAAAATTACAGTAATGTAAATCTGCCATTAATTTCCACTTTTGGATGCAGATTTTCTTTGTTTATGTGATGTTCTGTTTATCTTCTGATATGCTATATATCTTCTTCCAGCTTTTGGCTATTGTCTTTCATTTCAGAGTTTGCAAGCACATGACTGTCTGAGGATTTTCCAGCAGCTATAAATTTAGTTACTGTATTTCACGTTTGAAAGTGTGGAAATCCGGTAGTCCTCTACTAATGGAGAAGTAAATGGGTGAAAGAGAGAGAAGGGAGGGAAAATATATTTCTCATAACACTAATAAGATAATTTTTACATTGAATTTTACATTTCAATGCACTATTGAATATTCTTTACAACTTAGTCAGTTAACTCATTTTAGTCTTATGCAATAGAATAGGTGACAGTTTTTCTTTTAACCTGCATTTGTCCAACAGGTTTTGACTTAAATGGGGAATATTTTCAGTAGATTTTAAAATTATTATAATTATCTATAGAATAGTCACAACTTCTGTAGGCAAATCTGTCAAAATTGGTGTAATTACTACTTTTGATTACACCTGTCCATTAATGTTTGAAGCAACTCTTCCTGAGATATCATTTCTGTTTTGAATTCGAATAGATTATTTATGCAGTTAGCTTCACATTTTTCTTTGAAAAATGAGGCTATAATTTATTAATAAGTATAATTTTATCATATTGATTTACTGCATTTCATTTTGTTGTTGGGAATTTTGCTGAAGAGTTTCTTTCCTGTATTTTATAGGAAAATGTCAAGATATATAGAAACATGAAAAATCATTGAAATCTATCCAGGTCATTTTTCCCCAGCAGACATCTATTAAAGCACTGATGAGGATGGACAGGTGAGTCCTTACATACAAAGGTCTCATGGTACTGATGGAAAAGATTGAGTGTAGTGGCAAAAGTTCATGTCAAGATATTGTAAACAGAATCATCACAAATTTTTCAAAATATGATATGAAAGATGGTGAAGTTCAACTCAAATTTCAGGATTTATCTTAATCTTTCTGCATCTTTAGGCATTAAGGAGTTCTTTAAATGCTGTACATAACACAGAGGTATACAAGAAGCCCAGAACAGTCACCTAAAAGTGTAGTATTTCACTTTAGTTTCATTAATGTCTCTCCAAGGTAGAAATTACAGGGACTCTAAAGGCTAGAAGAGCAGTACCTCACACTTGCAGATCAGTTTGGTTGCAAACTAAAATAATATGAGCTGAAAATTTATTATACACAATAGATCTCTCTTGTACTTCCATTCAGCAATTTCCATGATTCTGCATGATGGGAAAAAAGTAATATTAAAAAAATATATTATTTCATTACTTGGGCAATTGTGAGATAAACCTCCTACATTCTAGATTATTTTTAGTTTCTTGTTACAGCTAGAGGGTCTTGTTGATTGATTATCCTGTTGCTGTGGACTATGGCAAGTCTATTTCTTTCAGTTCAGGGCAATCCATTACAGGTCCTGAAAAAAAGTGTAAGCTTGTACATCCATCCTATGGGAGTGATGATATTAAAAAAAAAAAAAAAAAGGCTTTCCAGAAGACTGTGTAGATAGAAGTGCGCTCATATAAAGAAGCTTTATCTTACATTAATACTTTGGTGAGGAACACATATTAGTATGGGGAATAGAGTTATGCTGTTTTTCTAATGAAAATCTTTCTTTTGCTATGTACAAATATATATATTGTCCACTTCTTGGGGTATAAGAGAATTAATTTTTTATTTCAGAGTGTTTTCAACCACTTTAATTAAATAGGTGGGTGTTTGGGCATGCAAGAACTAAACGAGGGTTTGAAATTGACTGTCAGTTTTTTCTCCTTCCTTAGTGACATTATTTAAGATCTCTAGAGAACAAGACCAGATAGGATAAATATCAGTATCAAATAACTGGATATTGATAGTTTTCTCTTCCTACATTTTATTAGAACTTGATGCTGTTAACTTATCAGCTTTTGTGCTGACATCTGATTTCACTTTTATAAGCTCATGACACTAAACATGACAGGATTTTCTTCTAATATTGTCTCAAACGTCCAAGGACATTTAAATAGGCAAACAGTTTTCCTTATTGGTATATGTTGCTAAATAAAATGTTTTTGACATGACAGATTACCCATCTTTCTAAATTGTATACAGCTTTGTTTGATGTTTGGGAGTCATACATTCCAGGAATGAACTGATGTTGACTTGTCTGTAGAATTACTCTATAAATGGTAAAGACATTCTTCAGATACAGAAAAAGCACCCGACTTTTAATCCCCTTTATAATCATAAATACTGTTGAGAAACGTTTCATAAACCCTATCAGATTAAACATTGATCTGGCTTTTAATATTTCCAGCTTTTCTCATTCTTGGTTTATTTATCTTAACCATTTGTCTTTCATTTTTCTGAGATTGACTGTTTTTTCAGAAGGCTAAAAGAAGCAGGAGAAAATCAATCAATTCTCAATGAATATGACTCCCCGTGTATAATATCATCCTACTGGGAATACTTTACAGATTTAAGCTACATTTGTTTGTACTTTATTTGCAGGACAAAATAACTTCCACATCATATGTACTTATTTACTGATTGTAGCATCCATAAAAATTATTTATTGCAGAAAAATTTCAAAGGTCTAAGTCACATATTTACAAATGGAACACAAGTATAATAGCTTACATTAAATGCAGAAAGAAAAGAAAGGATAAAGCATCCAGTTCTTAGTCACATATCCTTGTCTTCGGGATAGTCTGGGTAAAATGTTGTCATGAATGGGTGGTTTAGATCACTTAAAGAATCACTGTGAAAGGCATGAGCAACTGTAGAGCAGCATATGAGGAGTCCTTCCTCTGAGGAGGAAGGTTCAGCAGAGACAACATGCAGTGAACTGACTGGAGACCACATTTCCCTTCACCTGGTGGAGAGGAGGTAGAGAATTCAGGAGTGAAGTTGAGCCCAGTAAGAAGAGGGAAAGGGTGTTTTAAGATTTGGGGTTTATTTTCTTATTATCCTACTCTGTTTTTTATCAGAGTATAATTTTTATCAGTTAAACTAATTTCCCCAATTAGTGTCTTTTTTGCCTGTGACAGTAATTGCTGAGTGATTTCTCCCTGTCCTTTTCTCAACCCTTTAGCCTTCTGTCATATTTTTTTCTCTTCTGTCCAAATGAGGAGCAGCTTAAAAGAGCAGGGGTGATAGAGCAGCAGGGATGATAGAACAAGATTGATAGAGCAGCTTGGTTGGGCACCCGGCATCCAGCTACAGTCAAACCACCACACTTATACATACGAATTGATCCAATTTGTAGACTATGCAGTAATGTACTGTAGGAAGGTGGGAGTAATATTTTGATCCAAGAGGCCTATCCAAGAGACATTAATTACATGGTAAAACAGCCAAACTTTTTCACGTCATCAGTGCTTTCCAGGACCTTGTATTTCTCAACCTGTCTCTTCTCCAAACCCATCTACCCCCATCTACCATGACACCTTCATGTTTGAGGACACTGGAAATGGCAGAAATATACTTTTTAAAGCTTTATAGTTCATGGAACATTAATTCTCAGTTCAGGGAAATGTGCAGACATGGTATTCCCTTTGCACCAAAGAATTAATACAGAGGAAATTATCCAGGTAAACTTGATAAGCAGTTCAAGTTTGCACAAAAGATTTATTGAGTTTGGATAAATACCACAGCCATGTTACTCCTAATGTCATCTTCTCTGCTGTTCTTGATCCAAGGCACACCTGGAACCATCAATGCTAATATAACTCTGATGTATTCACCAATCACGTTTCTATAATTTATTCAGAATAATGAGGCCTAATGATTATAAAAATCTAATACTATATTGTGTAGCAAAAACCAAAAACTCCAGATGAATATGTTTTCTTCTAGAACAGAAGTGAAAATATCTAAGTAGTTTAGGACAAAGGATAGATAGATGAGACTGTGAAAATGAAAAAATGAATAAATAATAGATTTTATGTTATTTTTACGCTATTGTTACACTATTTCTGCTCATCTGTATTACTGAGTTATTTAGTTTAGCAACTGAAATTAAACCTAATGATGATTTTTGCATTAAGATTTTATAAAAAATATATCCTATCCAACAGTAAAATGAAGCAGGATATTGTATTGATTTACTATATCCAAAATTAATTTGGTAACAATACTAGATTTAAGGCTAGCCAGTTAGTTGGCTCAGTGCTGTAATATAATTGTCTCTTCAGAAAGGCATTATTTTTTTACTGTGTTATGACAGCATTTTGATCATGAATAAAATTCCTTTGTTCTTATGCTTTTCCTTCATCAGATGTCAGCCTCCAGCATTCAGTTAGCAGGACCAGTCAGCATGAAATATTCTCATTATTTTGTAAAGATGATATACACATGTATAATTACATATATGTGATGTCATTGCCTCATGGTATAATATAGGTATTTATCACGTTTATTGGCTAAAAGCAATAGCAATTGCAATTTAAAGACCAAGAAAAGTAATTCCTGTTTAAATAAAATTAACTTTACGTATTTCAATTATCTGTTCCAGTCTCTTTGATTAAACAATAGTTCACTAAATTAACTACAACAATTTATAGACAACAAAGCTATTATTTTTTATTACTGACTCCGGTTCCCCTGAATACTATTCTTCAGAGACTGGTTTCTCAGATCATTTTAGGTTTTAAATAGATTTTATTTTTTTTTTATTTTGTGTAATACAGGCTGATGATTTAAGTAATGTGAAAGACATTGAATGCAAATTAAAAGCTGAGTTAAAATAAACTTCAATGAAAGAAAAACCCGTAATGGGGCCCATAAAGATATATTCACATTATTGCCATATGAACAGTTTTATTGGAAGAAATAGCAGATGAATTTAAATTGCTGAGGCCATTAATTAATATTTTAGTGAAAAGTATATGAATCTGATATACTTTCAGCTTAATACTACTAAGGTAAAAAGGCAGATGACTAGACTGAAATGAGGTTTACCTAACTGAATAAATCATGAGAAACTACTGAAACCACAGGAAAACCTGATGGACATAGCAAATAACCAGCAGGTGGTGGAAGAACTGTCCCTGCTGGACTAGATACTTTGGCCCAGGTGGAGGATCAATTAGTAATATCAGAAGTGTGTAATTTAGGTGTAGAGGTAGCAAATTTTAGGACCGACAGCAAGAAATTAGAGGTGGGTTGTTTATCTGAGCTGAGGAAATGCTGGGACAGGCCTCACTGGGTAGGATCTCAGGGAATGAGTAAAGATGAAGGGAGACCAAAATATTTCATGCTCTCCTGCAGTCACTGTGCTTTACCTTGAATGAGACACAGAGGGACTTACGTTGCCTGTTTTTCAGAACATTTGTATCTGAGGTAGTCAGCATAGGCTTTCCATGTTAAGCCATATAATCAAATTCTCAAGTTTGTATGGTCTGACTGGGATCAAATGTGTATGACACAGAGGTCAAGTGACACCAGTACTGAGTCCTCAGAATGTCTCTGGGATTCTTCTTCCCAGGTGATGATACAGGAGTCATTATTTGGCAGTGGTCTTTTGTTGCATATTCTAAGTCACTTCTTTCACAGGTCTAGTCAAGTTGCCTGGTTTACTTTGTTTGAAATTTCCTTGCATTTGAAGTGTTCCTAACAAGTGGAAGAGGAATGGTGTAGATGATACAATACAATGTTGTTTTCATCCTCTTATTGTCAGCACAGGGTATTCTGCTGATGGTACGCTTATGTTGCAGTCGTGAAAATGCAGGCCTTCCTGGACTTCACATAAAGAATATGTTCCTCAATTTTAATGCTGGGAATGACAGGAAAATACACTTAAAAAGACACTGGGATGTTGTCCATCATTATCAAAATAAGCCCTTCTTTTAATCCTCGGGGTTCTGATTTTCTTATATTTTCGCACAAACATTTCCATTTATCTTTCGTACGTACCAGTCCGAGTATTTCTGCTGCACACCTCTATGCCATGCCAAAAACACTTCCTTTAAACAATTCATATCTAAAAGGCAAATTCCTTTTATTTAAAAAAGAAAAAATATGTATAAAATGTTCTAATAATTTTTCTAATAATTTATGTCTATTTTGCAGCCTTTTGGTACTAATTATTAGAAGATAAATATTCTAATTATGGATTAAAAAAATCAAAATTCAGAATGTGTTTTTAAATGTGTTACTTAAAAAAAACCTACCTTACATGTTCTTTTTGCACACAAATAAATTATATTTTAGAAAGATATATTTCTTAAAATATATATCCACTTGAGGACTAAATTTTCACCAAGGAACACAGTGGGACTCAACAGCTGAAACACAGGTGTCAGAAGAAAACTTCCAGGTACCGCATCCAAGCTTAAATGTCAAAATTCATTAAAAACGTGGGATTACCTAGTCCTTATCTGTCAATTTTTCTGACTTGAGGGATGAGTAAAACTGTGGAAGTTTTACATGAAAAGAATGACTGGGAAGGATCCATAAGCCAATATCTGAGCCAGGCACAGAGGATTTTGCTTAAGTGAGGTTCCGAAACTGACCTATGGAGAACCAGGTTAGGGACTGTGCCCCTATCATGAAGAATGTGGTGTCTGAAGAATGACAGCCTAGTTCACACAGATCATAGCTGGGCCTCAGTGTATCTGAAATTTGAAAAAGTATGATTAGTGCATACAACACTGTTCATCTTATGTACAGTGGCCAGGCCACTTTAAATAGCTGGATTCAAACTTGTTTTCTATGTCTCTGGAGAGATATTAACCTAGATTTCCCACTTTTGAGAACCTAAGTAGTTGCAATAGTCTATGAGTTCCTTCAGTTAGTCATTTTTAGTTTGCTAAAAACATTTTATTACTCATTAGGTTCAACATGAAAATGTTTCTGTATTTTCATTTCAAATTAATTCATGTGGGCTGTGGATGATTCAGTGTTTGTCTTCTCTTCATCTAAATTAAAAAAACTCGAATTCATTTGCAAATGGTTCTGTCCATGGAAAACAGTGATTTTTAATCAATGTAGAATTTGGCTTTCTGTCTTATCAAAAGCTTGGATTTTAGGATTCAAGGAAAATAGCAGATTTTCTGTTGCTATAAAGCACTCTTTCATGTTTGCTCACAAGGGTCTATTTATTTTTCTATCTATTTAAAAATTGTTTTATTATTTTCTTTTCAAATGTATTGCCTCCAAAAGAGAAATAAATTTTAGGATATAAGTATCCTCAGCTTACAGACATACTATACTGTTTTCTTGGAGTTTTAAAAACCAAAATTATTAATTTTGGAACTCCTCAGCTTTAAAAGAGATAACTTATGTGCATCTTGGAGATTAAAATCAAACTTCTCATACCTTATTGTTTTCTGACAGTGACTGATTTGGACAGTCATCTAGCTGTTCTTAAAGCAGACTTATTTCAGAAGAATGAGGTCAACTCAAAATGGCAATTTTTGTGTTCATCTATCAATGCCATATCTTCTGAGCAGTGTGGAAAAGAATCCCAGCCTAGCTCACTGGTATGTATGTACAGTGAGAGGCAGGGGAACAGGTCTGTATAAATCAATTTATATAAAAATATATAAACATATACCTATCTACCAAGAAAAATAACAATTACACCTACACAGCAATAGATCTTAACATTTTAATGAGCTATGTATATTATTTCCTGTCTGTATTTTCCATACATTTAAAAGTATTAAGGAACTTTCATTCTTATTTAATTGTACTCCCACAAAAATAGGCATATCTATAAGCATGGATCCGTGAATGGAAAGCTCCCGTATGTAGAATTTCTGCATGGGCGTGGGCTCTGTTTTTTCAGTGCTAGGTGAACAGTTTTCCACAAATGTTGCCAAAATGAAATTCCTAGACTTTCTTGTGCCATAATCTACCCACTGTCATAATCTGGACTATTGTGCTTTTGTCATTTGCTCTCATATGAAAGAATGTTTTAATGATGTAAGGTGAGAAAAATTTTATCTTTTATCTGAGCTATATTTCCATCCTAAGCTAAGCAATAGCAAATTGCTTGATGAAAATTAATGATTATCTATCCTTTTTTTAGAAGTGACTTAATTATAAGTTTTATAAATAATGGATTACTAATTCATTACATAACAAGCTGTTGAAATTAGCTCATTACTGTACCTTCTGTCATGGTTACAGGAGCCTGCCATACATAGCAATTCAACTTACAGAAATATATCCTGTGTTGCAGCAGCACTCACTAGAACGTGATGATTGAGCTAAGGTGTTTTTAGAACTTCCATTATAAACCATGTTTTTTAGCTTCTAATTTCTTACCTGTTTGGATCAAACTTGGTAGAAAAATTTAACACTAAATTCCTTCTCCTTCTCATTTTCTCTTGCCACAGCCAAAGTAGAAAATTTAATTTTAAATTATAAATTAATTATAATAATATATAATAAATATATAATTATAAATATAATAAATTATTTAATTATAAATTATAAAAATAAATTTATTTCTCAAAAAATTTTTTTTTACAATGCTCTTGAAGAAGACTTGGCTAGATATGAAATAAATATGTATATATTGATCTACTTGAGCTTAACACAATGATTTATTTGATATGAAATAAAGTAGAAACTTCTGAATTACTACAGTATGTAATTTAAAACTTTGCTACAAGTGATGTACAGCTGCATTTTTATATCTCATTTTCAAAAGTCTAATCTTCATCATGATACTTCTATTACAAATCAAAATATCACTTCTACTGTATGCTTATGTTCCATGGTATTACACATTAGTTAATGAGAGATGATTCTGCAATTGCAATTTGGAAAGAAGTTTTTAAAACTTGAGGAAAAAAAAGAAAAAAAAGAAAAGGATGAACAAGAGGCCAGGAAATGGGGGGAAAAAAACCAACCAACCAAACAAAAAAAACCCAAATTTGAATTTTTATCCCAACATATAAAGTTCAGATTGCTAACTAATTTCATTCTTCTAATTCAAAGTCAATTTGGATTACCATTAATTAGATGACTAAACAGGGACTCTTGCAATTTTTCACATGAAATCAAGGAGAATTAATGCTTCCTCAATTAGGAAATCTTCTGTAAGATCTTTTTTTACTTCAAATAAATTTTGAGTTACTTTGAAAGTTTCCTACAATCATCTGAGCCACAGTTGAACCAGAAATGAGGAGAATTGATATGTGGAAGTTGCTCATTTTGGGTGAAGAGAAGCTTGATATACTATTTTCACCACAACAGAACTCCTATATCACTTTAAATTCTGCAGTTAGTCAGGAATTTGAAAGCCCATGCAAGTATTTCTCATCCAGCTGGAACAGGAATTTGTTTGAGCATGCTAAGGTTGTGGGCCTTAGATATGACATGGTCATTTTTCAGATTACAGGGTTATGCGATTCAGACATTATATGTATACTGACAAACAAATAGATTAAAACTGTAGATATAAACTTCATCCTCACTTTTGTATCAGCATATACCTCTGGCGATAAATCAATATTCGTGGTTTGGTTTGGTTTTGCAAATAAGCAGGGAAAATAATTTTTATTATTACTAAGCACCTCAATTTACCGAGATAAATTCATTAATAACTCAATAAATCTAATCAAAACTCAGGTACCTCCTCAGATACTTCAGGTGCAAAATGATACTAGTATCCAAATAACTCATATAGTATGTAGTCTGAGACATGCTTCTGAACAGAGTTGATATTGAAAACAATATGTATGGATAAAAATTGAATACTTTATGTCTGTAACTCTTCCCTCCTTGCACTGACATGTCAACTGGATGATAAATTCTGCATGCAATTCACTAATACATGTTGGCCAAACCCATATGACTAGAAGGCATTATTCTACTTCCCTATCAATGTATTTGAAGTAAATTTTTAGCTGTTCTGTGAACTAATAATCCTAAAGAGAAGGACCTCACAAATGTTCTGAAGAGAAGCACTTCCTTCCCAATGCAGCTTTGCACGAACATCTTAAATAGTAATTAATTATGCTTGCATTCATCAATATTCAGCTTTGGGATTCTTCATATGTGATAAGAAGCACCAGAAGTGAGTCTGTAGGCATCCCCTTTGCTGCAGTAATGCAAACAAGCTAATAATACTCAGGAAGCTAGGGAGTGCATTGCTGCCTCTTATGTCAGTAAATATTGCTTAGGAGATTTTCTTGAAAAATGAATGTGCCTTCCAGATGCTTGGATTGTGTAAATGCCATAGGTTCTCCTGGAACTAAATGATATTTTGGGGTTCCTCATGACATTGAGAGGAAATCTAACTAGGGAATTCATAAATATTGTTTTCCTGTTTTCTCAGTTAGGTTTTCATTCATGACAGGGTATCTGGAAAGAATTCAGATCTGAATCACTGGAGATTCTGTCACCTACAACTTCTCTGATGGCAATGTCACGGTCAATTCAAAACAAACCAAGTAAAAGATACTTCATAGGCAATCCCTACCATGCTTGTAGCTGAGCTTTTTGAGAACAAGAGACTGAAAGCAGCTCTCTGACTCCAGCTTGCAGAATTACCCCAGAGTAGAAGTAATTTGATGATATTTCCTACATTCTTTTTGCTAATTGATTTCCTTAAAAATTAGATATTAATATGTTATAAGCTTCCTCTATTTTCACTGAATTTTCATGCATTAATAAGTATCACCCAATTTTCAAAATTTTATTTTCCGTTTCTTCTGTGTCTGACCTAAAGCACCAAAAATTGCTGAATACAACAGAAATGTGAGCTATATTGCACAATTTTAGAAGCTGGCAATATTGTTGGCTGTTATATCCTTCCCTACAGGAGCCTGTGAAATGAAAGATTCTCCCTTTTTAAGAACGCACTCTATTGAGACAGTGTTTACACAGCACCATTGTGAAATTCAGCTTCAGAAGAAGACAGAAAATCAATTCAGACTTTACACTTCAGTTTACAGATTCAGAGCTTTACCTCTCTTGAAGAGTCAAGGAATAAAAGTTAAATTTCATGTAATAAAATATATGGAGGAAAAATATTAAAATCTCCTGGGGGTACATTTTTTTACTCTTAAAGACATTTCTTTTATGATGTAATGAGTCATTAAGGCACATATTAAATTATATTTGTCTCTAGGGTAAATGGTGTATCTTCTGGAGGGCTAGTGAAGTAACTTTGTCGTAGTAGTGCTTTCATAACTGTCCTAGGTTATGTCCACAACCTCACTGTGTCCAACAATATTAGGTTAAACTACTTGAGTTTAGATAAATGGGTTGAAATGACCTTTTTCATCACCTATAGGTGAAACCTTTTTTCTGTATTATTTGTTTGTGTTTTTTCTGGGTTGATTTGTTTGCTTAGAGTTGCGGAGATTTTGGAGGGTTTTTTGGTTTGCGGTTTGGGGTTTTGTTTTGTTTTGTTTTGTTTTGTTTTTCTCTTTGTGGTTGTGTGATTGGTTTTGAGATTGGGGTTTGGTTTTTATTTTTGATTTGTTTTATGGGAGGCTTATAGAAGTGTATGTGCTTCAATGGAACTGTTTTCTGATTTTATCTTGTAGAACCTAGTAAAGTACTCAGACCTCCTGAGTACCTATGTAATTTAGGTATTTGTTTCATCTAAATTTCATTCGATTAACATAGGTTGTTGGTTTTGCCTCCATAAATCAAGCATTTATAATTCCTATCCAGTCAGTGAAGTGAAGTAAAATCTATACCAATGGAGATGATTTAGTTCACCTAACTTATGCATCTATTTCTCTCTCCATTAGATGCCTTGAGCCTTTGTTTTAAGTTATGTAAGTTCACATATACTTGACTGTCCAACCAGTTTTGTTAATTATTTTAATTATTTATACTGACAACAGTGTTTGTATTATTTAACAGATTTATGATCATTTCAATTTAATTACAGTTTTACATTAATATCTATGCAATTTATATAGCTCACTTGAGAATTTTCATGGTGTTTTATTTTCTTGGGAAGGAATTCTATTATGTAAATGTCTTCTTATCAAAATTAATAGCCCATTCTTGTTTGATGCAGAGGGTAATTATATGGTGTTAAATTAATTTTAACAAAATCAAATATAATTTTTTCTTCACATCCATCTCTATATCTACCTAATTAAAATGTCATGTAGTGTTTCTGGAGGATAAGGAAGAAATTGCCTGTTTCAGTGTACTGGCATTTTAAGTAAATATTTATATCAGATGGTGCATTCAGTAATGATAAGATTATCATCTTCCATACCATGTTATAGAAAGTCTTTCACTAACATCTTAAGAAATGGAGTTTTTTGAAAGGGCTACAGAAAACTGTAAACTGTTTTAAGACTCTTTGCCATTAATTTATTAATCATGTGCATTTCATAAGCATGTTTGTGTTTAGTAGGAGATTTAAATATGTTCTTTGCCTCCTTCTGGGTACCTTTTTATGCTTTAGTGCTCCTAAATGGGAGAAATGCAAACTCAGTTCTTTTTAATGAATATTGAAACGCAACTAATTCAGAACCCTTATTTTCTTGACATTTATAGTATTATATATTATGAAATTAACATATCTTGAGCATCTTTCTAGATGCTCAAGCATTTAAGTCTTTAAGGAAGGAGAAGAGATTTGAACAGATAGTAAATGTCAATGGATAAATATTGCAGAAAACAATTTAGGCTTTGCAAAAGCTGGGCATTAATTTCATTTCACTACAGCTTACTTAATATGCTAAGATATAAACTCAAAACTAAAAAGTTTGGATTGGGACATTAAATTGCTTCTTTCTGGAGAGGGAAAAAAGGCTTAATATTTATATAATGGTAAATAATGGAAATTAACTTTCCTTGAAAGTTCATGGAAACAGACGGTCAAGTTCAGTTATGATATTACTTTACTGATTTCCTTTACTTCTGTCATATTAAAAGAGAAAAAATTTCCTCTAACAAACTTTCCAAGTGGCAACAAAAGAAATAGACCTAGAAAACTTTGTTGATTTTTTTTAATGTATTACTTAATTAATTATGTGATATCAAAATTAGCTTATTGGCAGGTTATCAGTTTTAAAGCTGAAAGTAATTGCTCTGGTAGCTGCTTCTAATGCAGCTTCTAATGACTTATTGTCATGCCTCACCTTGTGAAAATCAAATTGCCTAACTTTCATATGATTTCTGACTCAATTAAATTTTCTTTCGATTCAAGGAACAACTTTTCAATGAATAAAATGCCTTTAAAGTGAATAACCAAGTTAACAGACTCTTCTTAACAATGCTTGGAGTAATACACCAAGCTAGAGAAAGTGCTAATGATGGGACAGGAAACAAAATAAGAGCTACAGAATGGTTCCAAATGAAGTTAAAAACTTGGGATGAAAAATATTTCCGACTGGTTTTTTTTGTTTTGAACAATGTTATTTGCAACACTGCAGATCAAAAGCACAAAAGGCACCTATCATCTGAGAAAAACAATGGAGTTTTAACAGCAGGTTTACAAAACTGTGTATGGCACCAAAAGGTGACAAATTATAATAAAGGTAACTGAATGGAAAGTTCTGAAGTATTTTTTCATGTGCTTTTTCTGTATTTTTTTCCTAATTTTGTAATTAATCCCAAAACTCAGTGATACTTAATTACTTCAAACAAAAAGAAATTAGAGGAGAGAGCTGGCTGCAAAATGAAATATTTCTGCCTTGATTATTAACATAGCTAACATAAGCTTTGCTAAGTAATTAAACATGAAGTATTATTGCTTTTAAAAATCCTAAAATTCCTGTGATCTGTGGAAATATTGGAAGAGATAATGAACATTCTTAATCTAGAATAAACATGATGGCAGGGGCGTCATAAAAATAGATTTAATTTAAGGTAATTCATCCTCAATTTGAAAAACTCTGAAAGTGCATATAATGTTACTGAAATTGAGTCCCAGTTACCTAATCAGAGAAGTGATAAAGTAAATTGAATAATTATTGAGATTATATTTTTAGTGTAATCTTTATGAATTTTATATACACATCAAAGATCATAAATATAAGATCAAAATATTTAATGTAGAAATTAGCTGTGTTTGACATCTTTCCTAACTTTTCCTGTCATTATGGGCAGCCACGCTGGGAATGCATGCAAATGATGCAAAAGTATTCTTAACAGATTTAAATTGGGCAACTTTCCCTTAGGCCTACTCCCCTTCCTTCTTTTGTCATCATTAATTTGAAAGAAATTAGTGAAAGAAAAAGGAGTATCACCTATTTTAGACTACTTTTCAAAACTTATGAAGAAAAATTTGTCCTGAAAGCTATAAATGAGAGAAACAGATCTCTCTGGACTTCTTTTACAGATGAGAACTTTTAAGTGTAAGAGAGGCAGATTGATTTCTTTAGGCTCATCAAGCAGCTAAGTTGCAGATTCTGAACTAAAAACTTAAACCTTTCACTTTACGCCTTACAAAAGCATTAACAAGATATGTCAGGAAGAATAGCCTCTAAGTTCAAATGTCTCACAAGAACTTCAGAAGTCTCATTATTCTCTGATGCTCACTATGGTGCAGGAAACCATTTGAGCTAACAGTTAATCTTCAGAGTTTTCAAGCATAGTATGAATTATATTCTTAATTGGTCTGGATCTCTAGCACTTGGACTACACATTCTTTTCATATTTTTGCATAATTTGCATAAGGTCAGGAGACTTTCAAGCATGAATATCCTTATTTTTAAAAATTACATATACTTATGCATTCATATCTAGCAATTTTCCAAAATTTCAGACAGACATTCAGCCAGAGTATTCTACTTCTTCTCTTACTAGATATCTCTAATGAAATCACTAAAGGGAATTTAAACAAATGCATTATTTCACTATTCCCTGGAGACTACGTGTGTTTTTTTGCTTACAGTTGTAATATCTTTATATATCTGTATTTCTGCTTACAGAAAGAATATATCACAGTACATCTTGCCTATTAATGGATATGCAGTTGTCTGAAAGGACTTGATATAATTTCAATAGTATCGCTAAGATATGTCATGGCTTAAGAATCTAATTTACAGTGAGTTGGAATTTGGGTTACCAGATCTCTAGGACAAAAAAAAAAAGGGTTGAAAACATGTTTTTATTCTGAATTGTCATTTGGAGGAAAAGGTAAAAAAATTAAAGCTATAATGGGACATTAATCATGCTAATTTGTTAAAATATATTTCAAAAAGTCAGATTAATTATATGTTTGCATTTCTATCAACTTTCGGGAGTTGTCTTTTGTTTTTAATGCATACTGTATTTCACAATCTACCTCTCCATAACAATCTCTCTCTGTCTCTGGCAGGTGAAACCTGTAAATTACACTTTCTGGGCCTGCAAGCATCTACCTCCATATGAGATACAAGCAGCATAACCTCTCCAAAGGCTAAAGTACACAGATTAGGCAGTGATCAAATACACCAATACCAAGAGTGAAGAAGCAAGCTGGTTTAGTTCCCACTAGAATGCTTGAAATAAAGCACAGACCCACCCATTTTCAATTAAATCTAAAGCATTAAAACTTTTATCTAAGGAGTATGAATCTTTTTGTCTAGCTCTTCAGGGACCAGAAGAAGTTTTGTACAAATTGTGAGATAGTAAATTAACAAGAATGAGGCATAATAACCTACTTAACCAGTGCAAGTTTTACAGGGTTGTGAACAATTGAGGGGTTTTTCCGGATAAGCATTTTATGGGCAATAACATATTTCCATTGAGGGCTTTCAAGTCAAAACACTATTGAAAGTGAAATCTCCCAATGGAAGAGAAAATCTGAAAGAAAAAAAGAAACAAAACCAAAGAAAACCCAACAAAACATAAAATAAAGAACTATAAAATAACTGAAAACAAGGCATCTGTAGTGTTTCTGCAACAAGCCAAAGCTATTGGGAGCTTTGGATATCTTTTATACTTATGATTAGAGGCCTGCAGGCTAAATAAAATGCTGACTACTAACTAGATATACATCCAGGGTGGTTCTCTGACCCTAACCTTACACCTTTTAGAGGTAAACTTGACGTTCTGTAGACAGATGACTGTAAGACATGGGGTGAGAACACCACAAAATTTCAAAGTTTTGACTTCAACCCTGTAAACAAATACAACATGATATTTACCCTTTCAGTGGGTAAAACTCAGATGTTGTGAAAGGAGGTCAACACCTAAGTAATATCACTTTATACCAGATCTGCAGGGATTTATTAGGTAATCTTGGAGCAGGGCTAATTGACTAGGGAACAGAGATGCTACTGATGTTTGGCAGGCCCTCTTTTGCTGGATCAACTCTGCATACTTGAAAATACTATTTCAATATACTTGCTTGTTTGCCTGTGTCAGGAAATATTTTAGCATGGAGGCTACCACAACAGTTCCTGGGAGAATGCATTATCATTCCAACAGTGCCTTCAAAACACTAAGTGTTTTAAGCACTAGCATATTTATTAAAATTCAAATAGGGTTCTAAAATAAATTAATTGAGAGAAGAAAAAGCTTATTGAGCAGCTCCAGCTACAATACTAAAATGAGCTCTCTTCCTACTGATTGTACCTCTTGACATTTATTCTTTAGCTTGAAGTGCTGAATTTTCAATACTCTGGGAATGAATGCTGAAATGCTGGCGAAATTCAGCTTGAGTAAGATTCAACATGGGTTCAAGCATGCATGCACTGCAGTGTGAAGCAGATTCACTCCCGTGAGACAGGGTGAAAGAGAGTACTCTAGGAACTGTCAGTATTGTACTTCTGTGGCAAACCACCAGATGTTATACACAGTCTTCCTAAACTTTTCTTCACAGTGATTAAGCACAGTTTCTAGTTTTGAAAAAGATCACTTATTGCTAGATATGTGTGAAAGGTTCTTTGTAACTGAGATATTTAAAGCAGGTGATACTCTGAGAAGACCTAAACTTAGTGCCTAAACTTAGGTTGTTCTACTGTGGAGATGTCAAGACTCTTAGGTTTACTTATTCTTATTCACAAGACAGTGCTGGTATCAGAAGACAGCACTGGGTTCAGAAGAAGCTGAAATATTTCTCTAATGAACAGCATAGCACGTGCTTACCTTTTTTCATACTGCAGTACAGTTATTTCATTAATTTTAGCTCTTAGCTAAATCTTTAGTGTCATAATTATTTGGTGCTCAGCAGCTAATTGATGTTTTGAGATCTAATAATACTAAAGAACTTTTAGTTTACTTTTGAGTGCTAACACTAGAGATTCAGAAGTTTCCAAACAAACTCATTACCATATTATAATGTTGAATTTTATCAAAAGACAAGGTCAAATGAAAAATTATGGTTTTCAACACACTGATATGGCTATTTCATGGATGCCAGCAGGAAATTTTCCTTGGTTTCATTAACAATGACTATATTTCAATTGAAAGTAGACATTTTTATCTCCAGATAATGTGTCTGAAATAAGTAGAGTCAGATGGGGAGGATAGACTAAAGTTAAAATATCTGCACTGAAAATTTATATTAAGAGTTTGCATGTTATTTGCTCATCTACTAATTATCATAGAACCCTAGAATCTTGCTATGTTTTGGATTGGAAAAGAACTTTGTAGATCATCTAATTCCAGATCCCTGCGTCGGACAGGAATACTTTCCACTAAACTGGATTGCTCAAATCCCTGTCCAGCCTGGCTTTGAACACTTCCAGGTATAAGGCATGCACAGCCTTTCCGGACAATCTGTTCTAGTGCCTTGTCATTCTCACAGTGAAGAATTTCTGCCTCATATTTAATCTAAACCTACTCTCTTTCAGTTTGAAACGGTTACCTCTTGTTCTATCACTGAGTGTCCTTGCAATAAGTCTCTCTCCAGCTCTCTTGTAGTCCCCTTTGGGGTGAAAGGTGGTATAAGGTTAGAACTTTCTATTCTCCAGGTTGAACAACCCCAGCTCTCTCAGCCTGTCTTAATAGGAGAGGTGCTCCAGACCTCTGATCATCTTTATCACCCTTCTGTGGACTTGCTCCAATAAATCCATGTCCTTCTTATGGAATCATTAGGATCTTTAAGATCAATTCCAACTGTCAAATGTTATGCTGAGAGCCCCAGAATGGAGCGCAGTACTACAGGTGGTGTCTCACAAGAGTGGAGGAGAGAGGTAGAAGCACCTCCTTGGATTTGTTGGTCCTTCTTCTTTTGATGCAGCTCAGGATGCAGTTGGCTTTCTGATGAAAAAGAAAGAACAGTGATTTTTTTTAAAATTACTTTTTTATCTTATCCTTTGAAAAAAGCTTGCACAGAAAATGTCCTGTTGAGGCTGTTCTCAGATCCCTATTCACCAGAAATAGTATTCTCACTTTAATATGGCCACTAGCAGGTGAAGATAACATTCAGTGACATGAAGGGAGGCAACACATCTCGTTCAGAACTCAACTTGTCTTAGAAGGATTTGGTTTCTCAACTCCTACATCTCTGTGGTGTTTGCTTAACAGATTTGAAATAAGTGTGTTCAGAGCTACATGCATTTTAGGAATGGCTAACATTTACTTCTTGAACTACCACGCTGACTGTATGAGCAAATAGAACAATTTTAATTTCAGTCCCTCTAATCTTTAAAAACTGTGTCCTTGAGAAATTGTTAATAATTACTTACTTTCACATAAATATAGCAAAGAAAGAATTGCACCCTAGATGTACTTAATAGTCTATATTTCAGTTTCTCTGGACGTAAAGTAACAGAGCTTATATCCACGGAAAATTAGTTTTGCATGCTGTTACATCAGAAAAAGGATCTTATAGTAGAATTTGGACACATTTATTCTCACATGATGTTGTTTGAGAGATCTTTTATTGCAGCAGGAAATTTTTTTTTTTTTTTGAAAATTATCTTTCCTTCTTTTTATGCTTACCTAATAATAAAATTACCACGAACAACTTTTAAAGTAGAGGAAAATTACAAAGATTCTGTTTGAAATCCAAGAGTGGAGTTTTTTTGTGTGATATCTCAGTGCATGAAACCATCCATAGCTGAAACACTGCACTGGAGAAGTAGAGATTGACAGACACCAAATGATGTGAAAGCTTCTAAAGTACCTTATGTAAAGAAAGGAACTGTACAAAAATGGTTTTTTTTCTGAGTTTCTGAACTTCTGGTGTTCAACAGCTCTGAGAATTTCCCATTGCTTGCTTGCCTTTAGTAGAGTGGCTTAGCAGATGCGCATTGAGACACAGTAACGAAAATCAGTGAACTTGGAAACTGCATTTGTTCTTTTATACATATTAGCATCTCTTCTTTTTTTTTCCCAGTCTTCTAATTAGTGTTTTAAGAATATTGTTATTTAAGCTGTATTGTAGTTAAAGCTGTGGTCTAGAAACTGGTTGAGATTTGGAAAATTTAAGTATAAAAATGTGCTGGTAGTAAATTGTTTTTTCTGCATTACACTGCCCAATTACTAGCCATTGCACCTTTACTAATATTTGGCAGATACTTGAGGACGTCTTGAAATGTGAAAATTACAGACTAGCTTCTAATATTTTCTCCAAAGTAGCCTAGAAAACCAGAAGCCAGCAGTAGCTGTTCTTAGAAAGGTCTGTGGCTACCAGCAAGGCTGAGTTCCACAAGGCTGACTACCAAACTCTTTTCGTTTCCTTACTCTCTACAATACATTTGGTTCCTGCTTATTTGGAATGCTTCCTAGCCTGAGCCACACATAAGAATTGATGGGACAGTAGTTGGATTCCATATTTAACAGTTCAGATTATGAAGTTACATTACTGGACCATTTTCACTCACTATTTCATTTACAGATACAGACACTAGAAACACCTATCCCTCCATTTATTAAGTCAACTGCATCATTATTTCAACAATACTGTACCTGACAAAATGCACATTTTCCTTGTACAAGACAGAACGAATGCCCTGTCATATTTTTCATGAAAAAATACCAGGTAAGTTGATAGCACTGGAAACAGAAAATGCCTTAGCTCCATGGGGACCAAAAAAATAAATGAGACCATGGGAGGGGAGCCACAGCACCACTGCCTGCTTCAAGCATTCATCTACCCCAGATAACCCATCATTCTTTGTTTACATAGTAGCTATTTCACTCATAAGCATGATACTGGTCAGCCTAACCTATGTCCATACAAGATAAAAAGCATTGGGCTCGGCTAGGTTATTCTTAGGAGTTGTTCTTACCCCAAGGGTACAGCAATTTGTTACTAATCTCTTTGTCCTTCCTACTGCTGCGACCTAGTCACATAGCAGGTTCTGTCTCTGCTATGAGTCAACCCACCTACACCTTGGCTGTTTCCACATTCTCCTAGGTGATACATAGTTAATCAGGAGAAATCTAGCAACTCAGCTGATATTTTCTTGTGAGGATGCTTGATAGAAAAACAAGGCACAAGTGAAATATGGAAATCTGCACTGTTCAAGGAAAAAAAGAGACAGGTTTGGTACTCCTCAAATGATAAAAAAAAACTTCCAGCCACTCCTCTCCTAATTTAACCCCAGCTGGAAACAAAGGATCACAAAGCCACTCGCTCACTGCCACTTCAGTGGCATGTGGGAGAGAATCATAGGAGTAAAACTGAAAATACATGGGTTGAGACAAAGGCAGTTTAGTAAGTAAAACAAAAATCATGCATAAACAAAGTAAAACAAGGAAATCATTCAAAACTTCCCAAAGGCAAGGAGGTTTTAAGCCATCCCCAGGAGAGCAGGGCTCCATCACTTTTAGAGGGGACTTCAGAAGACAAATGCCATTACTCTGAACATCCCTCCTTCCTTCTTCTTCCCCCAGCTTTATATGCTGAGCATGATGCCATATGGTATGGAATATTCATTGAGTCAGATGGGGTCAGCAGTTGCAGCTGTGTCCTCTCCCAGCTCCTTCTGAACTCCAGCCTTCTCGCTGAAGGAGTGGGTTGAGAAGCAGGAAAGGCCTTGACTCTGTGTCGGCACTGCTCAGCAACAATGAAAGCTCTTCATTATAAACACTGTTTTCATCACAAATTCAAACCATAGCCCTACAGTAGCTACTCTGAAGAGAATTAACTCCGAGGCAAAACCAGCATATTCCTAGTCATAGAATCATAGGATCATTTATGTTGGAAAAGAATTTTTTAGATCATTGAGTCCAAGCATTAACCTAACATTGCAAAGTCCATCACCAAATCATTAAGTTAACATCCAGGGTTATCTCAAGTTTTGCTTCTAGTTTTCTCATGAAAGAGCTGAGTTAGGGAAAGAACATTCTTTAAATATTTGTAATTAGATGTTCTCACATTCCTGAACAAATAATCTGAAAGAATTCACCATATTGTTTCTAAAGCACAGCGCTGACCTTTTGGAGATCTTATATAATGCAGAGGATAGCATTTTTATTAAAACAGAGGCTCTATAATTTTATTCATTTTGCATGGCAAGGTTTTGGTAGCAGAAGGTACCACAGATACAAGCATGGTATCTGTGAGAAGCAGCTAGAAGTTTCTCTTGTGTCTGATAGATCTAATGCCAGCCAGCTCCAAGATAGACCTACCAGTGCTCAAGGCCAAGCCCATCAGTGACAGTGGTAGCAGCTCCGGGGTAATATATTTAAAAAGGGGGGAAAAGCCTGCACAAATACAGCCAGAGAGAGGAGCGAGAATATGTCAGAGAAGCTGCCCTGCAGACACTGAGGTTAGTGAAGAAGGAGGTACTCCAAGTGCCAGAGCAGATGTTACTCTGCAATCCATGGTAAAGACCATGGTGAGGCAGCCGAAGGACCCTGTGCTGGAGCATGTGAGAAGGACCCATGGGAGGAGGAGCTCAAACTGGAACAGGTTTGCTGGCAGGACTTGTGATCCCATGAGGAACCCATGCAGGGGAAGTCTCTTTTCTGCTCTCCTCCACCCTTGCCCCCAGCTTTTTTTTTTTTTTTTAAATATCCAAAATATACAACAGGGAGAAGTAATGTCACAGTAATTTTATTAGAGAAAGGTAAAGATTGTCTTCAAAATCATATTACCTCATAAAGTGTATACAAACCCCAGGCTGAGAATTGAAATATAATAAAAAGAGAGTTGAGACTTTACATAAAATTATAACTGAGGACTGCAAAAAAAATTAAATTACCAAGAAGGGAATCATCATTTGAGGGAGCTGTGTTTTCTACAGAGTCACAGCAATTCTAAAAGTAGAATTCATACTGCACCAATTAGAGTAAGCATAAGATATAAACTAAGATTTCAGGTTTCTTAATTCTAGTATATAAGGATATATAACTGTTGGACAGTCTGGTAAAAGGGGTGATGCTTTGACAATTCAAAATCATCTTCCACTAGAAATGCATAATCCCTCAACAGAGGTGGTGAAAGTAGCTTGACAAATCCCCTTCCAGAGCATCCGGTTTGGGATCCTCAGCCACTTCTGTTAGAGACCCTGGAGGTGCCCAGAGGCTCTGTGGAGACAGCTCTTATCCATTCTGTTAGTGCTGCTATTCAGGGCTCATTGTGCTCCAGTGACAATATGGTACCCATGGTGAAAGAATTCTTTACAATTTGACACCTCCCCTTTTCTCTAAATTGGTCTCAGAAGATTTTACCTGATACTGAACTAAAGAAAGCCCAAAGAAGATTCTTACAGGACATTAGCAGGTTTATGTCTTTTATCAGAAATTATTACTGAGCTCTCTAAGTAATTAGATTCTCTAGTCTGCCCTTACAGTTTATTATCATAATCTGTAATAATAATAGAAAAACATGTTTTATTTGCAGACACAGTTAAATAATTTTCTACTGCAATTCCTTGGTCAGTCCAACTCCGATGTGCAGAACTGAATATACTTTAGAGTGTTGAATCATGGTATAATAATAAAAACAGTTTTCAGGAAGGATTTTCTTACAGAATAATGCCACAAATACCCACCCACGAAAATTTGAAATCAGAAATATTTCTAAGATCTGCACAGTTTAGAAAAAAAAAAAAAAAAAAGAATCAAATCAGCACAGGATCTGGCCAATATGGCTGATCTGGCTAATATATACTGGAAAAAAGACAGGATTCATTAAAAGCACATTCTCTAAAGACAAGAGGGGCAAAACAGGTGGGCAAAGATACTAAAGGGCTGTTTAAGAAATTTGAAACTAATGGTTTTCTGAAGGCAGTTTCAGACTAAGACAAAATTGTGACGTTAGCCACAAAAAGCATTAAGAGGGCGTCTGTTTGCTCAGCACAATGAAGTAAAAAGTTGATAAAATTAACCTGAAGTCAGGCAAATCTGGAACAGACTGCTATGTTACTCAGTTATGTGTGCTTTTGATATTTATGATGATTTATTTGTATTAGCTTGGACGTGGATCTCTACCATTTAAGCTGTCTGCAAAAGAGAAATGGATAGCAAAGAAAGTAGAACAGACATTGCAGTATACACAAAATAAGACACAGTACAAAAAAAAGCAACATTCTGGATAAGGAGAATATTGATAAAAAGAAATGGATACCTATTCTGAAAAAAGTAAAGCATCAAAAAGCAAAAGAGTTATTAAGAATAATCCACGTGAGGCAAATTAATGAACACGAAGGATAGTTCCACAGTGTAAGGACATGTTTTTGAGCACTTCTGTCCTATTTCAAATGGGCTTCTGGATTCGTAGGAGGCAATACCTGTCAGCTTAACTTTTTGCTTTAAAACTCCCCCCAGAGAAGCTGGAGAGTTTTCCTTGTTTTACTCGGCTGATTCTGTTTGGTATTTTGTTGGGGTTTTCATACAGCACAGAATAAGGCAAAGGAAAGCAATGAGGCGTATCCTATTATCTCATTAACTCCTGAGTAGATGTCCCAAAACATTCAGAATTGACACCGGAATATAAGTAAAAAACATGTTTGTGGACAAATATAGGAACAAATGTAGGCCATCATTTAAAAATTATTTCTATGGGCAATATTAGTATAAGATTGGTCTATACAGTAGCAGTCTCTAGAAGCAAAAATTCCAAGACTGAAAAACTTGAAGTTAACACATTCAGCAAAAGTCCTATACAAGATTTTCATGTTTGGAAGGCTCAGTGCAAAAGATACTGTTTTTCAATTTACCTGTGTGTCTGAACATCACTTGTTTGAATCTCAGTTGACCACTCTGAAGTCTTTTTAAAGTCAATGAAGAGATATAGATGATTCACTTGAACCTAAATAGGGTGTCTAATGTCAGAAAAAAATAAACTATAATTTTGGTAGTTATTCTAAGTATTGTCATCTTAGTCTATTTCTGAATTGTAACACTCAGTAAGATGAATCCTGTTAGAGACTGCTTGTAAGCTAATAATGTGAAACAAGTTTTCCACAGAAGTGCTATAGACAGTAAGCACAGAAATGAAGATAGAATTCCAGGGTTGGGCATAAAGAGCTGACTGAAAAGATGGAAGAATCTTCAAACTAAATTGTTATAGGGAAAAGGTAATTATAGAAGAAGGTAATTTGGATATGGAGATGACTAAATAGAAAGCACAAAATATAGTAGCAATGGAAAAACACTTCATTTTTTTTCAAAGAAGGTGCATCACTATATATCTCCCTAGTAAATTTATTCCATTTATTAGATTCGCTCCAGGACTACAAACAGATTTGATATATAAAAACAATCAGCAAGCTAATCACTTAAACTGTTGTATGGAAGAATCATGTTGTATGATTCTTTCTAGAGGACAAATCACTCTAGTAAATCCTTTTACTAAGGATTGTTTTAGGAAAAGAATGTACTATATATTGAAATACCTGATTGGGGCTGACATCTTTTCAGTGTCAGTGTGCTTTTTTTTTTTAATGTATAGTCACACCAGAGAGGAACATAACATAAAATTATATAAGAGGGATAGAGAAATTTTGAGTGCAACTTGAAATCAGATCTCGCTAAAGTGTCAATCAGGTTTTAAAGAACAAATTGCTTTAGTCACTTCTTTGAAAAAAGAGTAACCAAATTGGATCTAAACAAATGCAGAGTGCTAAAAGATTTTCTAGCACAAATCTCCAAAGGAGAACTGAGCAATTCATTGTTTGAAACTCTTGGTAGGGATTATGACATTTATGTAGTTCAAAGTTACCCTCCACAAATAAAGGCCTCCTGGAGGATATTCAAGTGCCACATCTTGGCAGATAACGCTTTACTTGACGCGATCTTGGATGATGTGGCCATTTGGTAACAACTATGGGCCATATGTTCCCCTCAGCTGGGCCTTGCCACCCTCCTGCAGGATCTCACAGGAGATATTCAACCAGCTGGCTGCTCAGCAGTGAACATGAACAGGCAGGCTTGACACCAGAGCCTCAGTGCCATCAGTACTGTTTCTGCCCTATGCGCCTCATACAGCTTGAACAAAGAGCAGTGATCTGCTCCAGCAGGAGAAGTCAGACTTAGATCAAGTCCTCCAGTGCATCACTGCCCAACCTGGCCTTCCTGACCCCATAGGACCTCCTGACAGAGAAGTGTGTGAGACCATCTGTGCCTGTCTGCCTGGAGGCCAGTTCCATTAGAGCAACAAACACTATGGTGTTCACTTTCCTGTACAGTAACAGCAGCTAAATATAGATATGTTTTTTCCTCTCTCCTTCTTTGCTGATCAACCGTACTCATCCCTACCCTATGTTTGTTTGCTCTGTCTTGATGCACAGTACGGTGACAGCCACAACCCCTATCTCTTCCTGGGAGACACAGCTTTCAGCTCTCCCTTCCCTCTCTGCTATTTCTTTGCTCTTTTTGAGTTATGTCTTTGTTCTTTACTTCTCTATGTTCTGCACAGGCAGAAATTCTCACAAGATGTTTTTCATTTCCTTGTCATAGTCAGATCACACTTTGGGTTTCATTACCTCTAGTCTTATTGGTTACTCTTTCATAATATTGCATCGTCCTCTGTACTCACACTGTCTACATGGGCACTTAAATATCCCTTAGTCACTAGGCAAAAGCATTAGCAGAAAGCATAAACCTATTACAAAATATACTGTATGAAACTTTAGTGTCCAGAAGAAGTATTTAAAAGGAAAGAAAAATAGATACAAAAGCAGAGGGAAACAGGGCAAAATAATTACCAAAATAAATAAATAAAAAAGGTTGTGTGTTGTTTCATGAGCCCTTGCCACTGCAGGCTCTGTGGAGGCAATGGAACATGTGGAGCTGCAGGAGACAATCCGAGTATAAGAGAAAGTTTAAAGTAGATTAAACAGTCAAGATAATCTGAAGGTCCTCCTAGTTCTACAAGCCACTCTTGCACGTGGGTGAAGTTCATAGCCCTCTGCAAGAAGGCCAGCTGAGGGCTGCATTGGGTCAGCCTATGATTCTAAATAAAAGGACTTCAAACCTCTACTGATAGATGTCCTTGTGCAAGGCAGTCTCTGTGCTTCTCTACATGCTTCCCAGACCTTATGACTAGATGTCCCTGTGAAGTCCTTCCCAGCATCTGGAAACATATGACACAGTGTTCCATCTCCCATAGTATCTTTCCAATTAACCACATTCATCAGAAAACCAGGTCCACAGCTGTATTTGAAAAGATCTGAGTTGGACCCATTGTAGAAGTTAAGAAAAAAACAAGGTAGACTTTTTAAGAAAATTACTCTAATAATCTAATTACAATGTTCAAAGCTATAGTATGCTGGTGTCCTGGACTCAAGTGTAACAATCAGAGCATCTGAATAGCGGCAGTAGAAAGCTGAGGCCAAGGAAGGGTGGTGTGATTTTGGGTCATGTTTGGTGTGAGTTGGATTCTCTATATGTGAAGCTTCCTTGCTGTCTCTTTGTAGTCTGCTTTGTGTGGGAAGCATTGAGAATGCAGTGCTGGGAGAAAAAAATTAACTAGTGGTGCCGCAAATGGAGGATGCTTTCCAGCAGATGAAGGAGTGCTGACCAGTCTGCCCAGTGTTTTCTGTGTCGTGTTGCTGCCCTGTCAGGTACAAAAGGAGTCAAGCAGGGTTTCTGTGATCTCAACAGGCTACACACCTGGCACAATTATACCTGCAATGTCAACTGTTGCTCAAAAAAGCTACCTAGTGCCCCAAAGGAGCTGTGATGAGATTTTGTAAAAGTATCATGATCAGAACCACATTCCCCGAACTCAGGGCCTGTCTTATGAGAGGAATTAAGCAATGCTCTTTTTTTACCCTAAATGTCAGATAAAAGCACAGATTCTCTGTCCACAGACTGAAAGATTAAATATGGTTTCTGTCAAATTCTGATAGAGCTGGATTGAAAATAGGGCATATTCCAGATTTCTGCAAGACCGCAGAGAAACTCAGCAGATAAAACAGAACTGTATCAGGAAGGGTGAGGAGGAGGGCATAGAAAGTTAATGGCTTATCATTTCTTTTGAGCTTGCCTAGGCTGAGTTGGATTCATGAGAAATTCAAGAAAAGAGCAAGGGTGGCAAGTTCTTCATAAATGAAATGACATTTACTATTAAAGGTGCACCTACTGCTTTTGGGAGTGTGGGAGGTATGTTTTTTTGGGGGGCAAACAATGTGTGCAGTGACATTTTTATGAGTAACACAGTTTCTTTTTCCCCATGCCAGAGACAAACAATCAGAAGACAATACCATGTGTGGCCATGTGTGGAGTCCTGACAGGATCTGTCTTGTTCAGGAAGTAGGAATGTATGACTGTTTATTGCCACACCAGACATTCTTTGGGGTAGCACCCTGCTCTGTGCTATAGCTGGTTGCTAAGCAGACATAAACCATCAGCTGATGAGTTTTTTCTTTCTTTTTCTCTGAGTTGCCCTGGGAGACTGACAAGCTGCAGCGATGGCAGGCTCACCCTCCCTCAGGCATCTTCCCTCTCTCTCTATGCCATTCTCAGTGTCACTAAGCTTGAGATTCCCCTTCTTCCCTTGCCTGCCAAAAAGATAAATACAATTTACACTCACTAAATCTCTCCTCAGTCTTTCCTTCTTCCCCTGGATTTGACAGTGATGGCAGCAGTGGCAGGACAGCAAAGGCAGGTGTCTGCCCTTGGCACAGACTTTGGAAAGAAGTCCTGCTGTGGGATGCTGGGCTACTCCTTTGACAGGAGGGCACTGCAGCTGCAGACTTCAAATGCCTGCTTTGTATGGAACAGCAGCAATCTGGCATCTAAATGTTCACTGCAGTGTACAGTATGAGAAAGTAGGGGGAGTTGCAAGGTGAGAAGTCCCCAGCCTGCATGCAGGAGGGAATTTTTGTTTACCATTGCATTGCCAAGCACCATGATCTGCCACAGGATACCTTGTCACCTCAGCCAAGAAGAAACAGAAGACTGTCACAGGCAAAGCAATCTTGACTAAGATTCTTTTCTTTTTTTTTTTTTTTTTTTTTTTTTGACTTAGTTTTTTTTTTTCCATTTAGCATAACCTTTTGAATATTGAGCATTGAGAAAAAAAAGAAACACAAGCATTTAAGGAATTACATATCTTCTGTGTTCCCCAAGCTCAGCATAGGCAAAACACGTTTCCTTCATACTTTCAGTCATGACTTTCTTGGGTTTGCTGCAGATTATGCTCAGCCAACACAGTTCCTTTAGTGAGGTAAGGAGGCTGGGGCTGGTGTATAATGGCTTCTCTGCAACTTCATGTTTGTTACTTACTTTTCTCCACTTCTCCTGACTTCTTCCTTGTTTTCCCCTGCTCCAGTATGTATCAGCCATAACCACTGTCCTTTAGGAGCATCCCTATTATGACAAGGAGTGTCTGTGTCACCAACAATATCCCTTCAACATCTTATAGAAGCATAGAATGATTTGGGTTAACAATGACTTTTAAGGTTCATCTAGTCCAGCTCCCCCGTGAATGGGCAGGGACAACTTCTGCTAGATCTAGTTGCTCAAAGCCCTTACAGAAGCCAAGGTAGCTGACATTATTTGCTCTTCTTTTGTCCACTGACACAATCACTTCATCTTAGAAGGCTGGTAGATGAGTCAGGCAGAGTTTGCCCTTGGCGAATCCATGTTGACTCTCTCTAATCATCTGCCTTTCTTCCATATGTCTTGATTAAGCTTCCAGGAAGACCAATTCCATTACCTTGCCAGGCATGTAGGGGAGGCTGACAAGTCAGTAGTTGCAAGGGTCTTCTTTTTTACCCTTTTTTAAAATTTTCCAGTCACTAGGAATTTTGCATGACTGATCCAATCTTTCAAATATGATTGAGGGTGGCTTGCTTGGAACAGACCAGGCTACTCAAGGGTGATCCATGATCACAGATGCCAGAACCAGTCATGCAGTCAGTTCTTCACCAATTCAATTTATTTCCTCCTTCCTAAACTCCTGTTTCTGACTGGGAAGGATAGAGAAGGAAGTACTTTTGTGCCAGATCCTTTCAACATTGCTCCAAGGGACATATATTCTCTTTTGAAGTTATGTTTTTTTGAGTTATGTCACCACAGTATAATTAGACTCTACAAGTAACAGTAGGAGCAGATAATAATCTGCAGAGTTCATCAGGCTCCGTAGTCTGTTAGTGGTGCCATAAATATGAGCTTCTGGTAGGCAACTCCTCCACTTCTTTTCTTACAGGGGCTGGCAGTCACTGTCTTGTCACTGCTCAGACAGAGGCACTGTAGGATCCCACAGCTGCTGCAGTTTTGGGATGCAATGGGCTGTTTTTATTGGTGTCAGATCCAATCGGAACCAGTTGTGCCCAGCACAGGGCAAATCCTGAACACCTCCCACACAGGGCACTTTGGAAGACCCTTGTCACACCAAATGTGCCAGTTATGCCTGATACAAAAATATAAATAATTCCCTTTGAATTCTGGTTCCTCTTTCTTGAAAACAATCATTCTGATGGTGCCTTGCATCTCTTCACTATTTTCCCAGTTGTAAGCTAATGAGAGGGATAAAAAGCAGCACTTTAGAGGGGAGTATTTGTAGTACAATAGCAGGAGTGGCTCGGGCTACTCAAGGACAACAAGGAGCACGTGAAGGGACAGACATGTAGCCTTCCATCACATTGCTGGATGACTGTGACTGAGTGACACTGCTAAGTGATATGGGTTCATCTATTCCATGTGACTCCATTCCTTTGCCGATGACAATTGGCAAGCAATGCTTAGCTCTGCACAGTGCCATCTGATTTAGACACAGTGCAGAAAGCTGCCCCCACATGGACAAATATCTTTGATAATGGGGATGACAGGATAGAGTTTACCTTTCGCAAGCTTACAAATGACACAAAATTGGGATGAAGATCTGATAGACCAGGTGATTGTGCTGCTGCTCAAAAGGACTTCAACAATCTAGTGCAATGGGCAAACAGGAACTTGAAGCAGTTCATTAAAGGTGGTAAATGCCAAGTCCTGCACCTAGGGAGAAATAACTCCTTAGGCCAGTATGTACTGGGGAACAATCAGCTTGAAGGTCCAAAACAATTTTTTCAGAGAAGGATCTGAGGAACCCCTTTGTTGTGGTTTTGTTCTGGGTCAATTTTCTTTCACACCTTCCACACAATTACTATTAGTTGAGAGAAGGTTTATGCAGATAAAAGAGAAGGATTTGGGGAAAATAATATGAACATTTATTGCTAGTAAAATAAAAACTACTAATAAGTTAAAAACTAAAGAACTATATTTACAACAATTTCTACTTAAGTAAAAGTGCTATGTATTTACAGAAATACTTCTCCCCCCTTTATACTAGTCCAAGGAGGAGAAGCAGTCTCATTCTCTATTTTTGGAGCTCCAGGTCTCCTCAATAACTCTGCAGCACTCTCGTAGCAGCTGGAACTCTTTCATCTTTCTCTCATTCTGTGTCGACCTCCAGGGCTGGGCTTACCCCCCTCCTGGGCTAAGACTGGAGGCTGGGGGTTACTCAGGCCCTGAAGGTCTTCTTTCTTCCATGGACTTGCAAGGGGACACTTGCTTACCATGGATCTTCTTCCACGGGGTTACAGGGGACAATGGCTTATGAATCCACCCCTGTTTCCTGTGGAGGTCCCTCCCCATGGGAGAACAGTCCTTGATAGACTTCTCTGACATGGGTCTAGCATGAATCCCACACATGGATCCCAACATCCCTACCCGAGCCGTTATTTGCTCCAGAGTAGGTCTTGTCTCTCTCAGAGTCACAAATCTTCAGCACTAGCAGCATGGATCTCTCACTGAGATCCCAAGCTTACCCAAGCCATCTTCACTCCGGCGTGAGCCTCAGGGCTATAAATCTTCAATAGGACTCTGCCTCATTTCAGTCCCTCTCATGAAGTCTCAATTCCCTTGTACATCCACAAGCTCCTTTGTGAGCCATATGAGGGTCTCCTCACCCCAGCAGACTTCTACAGATGGCAGGGATTATTTTTTCCCTGCTGAAGGGAGAGAGTGAAAGGGGGGAGAAAGATCCCTCCTCCTCTGAACTTATCTCTCCTGCAGCTGTCAGCTTTGACCTTGGAGGTTCCTTATCTCTTTGCGTGAATTCTTCTGCAGCGATTTTTTGTCCAAGCAGTTAGTCCTCTAAAGATTTTTTTTTCTTCACTCTCTTACAAGAGAGAAGGGGGGTTTCAGTGCCACACCTGCCCCTGGCCCAGGGCCGGGGGAGGAGGGGGCCTTGGCCCACCTCAGGGCCTGCCGCCGCCTCTTCTACATGGCTTCTGCTCCTATATTTCAACTGCGCAACAAGTCTTCTCTTCCGTTTTCTTAAATATGTAATTAGCAAAGATGTTTCTGAGAGTTTTAATTGGCTTCTTGTCCTGAAATTCACCTAGATAAAACCGTTCTCAGCCCCCCAGGGGCTGACCAACTGGGCAAAACCATGACACCCATGAACAAAAAACTGAAGATGAGCCAATGCCGTGACTCTGCAGCTAAGGGTAATAGCAAGTGGGGGACATTAGGCGGGTAGCACTTGCAGCAGAGCAAGGAAGGTCATCTTTCCACTCTGCTCAGCCCTGATGAGGCACATCTAGAGTGCTGGTTCAGGTTCTGGGCTCCCCAAGAGAAGAGACACAGACATACTGGAGCAAGTCCAGTGAAAGGACATGAAGATGATAAAAGGACTGGAGAATGTAACATACTAGGATAGACAGCTGGGATTATTTTCGTCAGAGAAGACTCAGGGGAACTGATCGATTCGTATAAATACATGATGAGGTGAGTAAAGAGCATGGAGCTAGACTTTTCTCAGTGTCATGCAGTAGAAACATAAAAGGAAAAGGACACAAATTGAAATACAGGAATTTCCATTTAACCATAAGACAAATCCTTTTATTGTGAAGATGCTGAAACACTGGAACAAGTTTCAAAGAGTGGAGTCTCTATCCTTGGAGATATTCAAAACTCATTTGAACATGTCCCTGGGCAAGCTATTCTGAGCCGAACCTTCTTTAAACAAGAGGCTATAACTAGGTCATCTCCAGAAAGTCTGTTTTGTGCTTCTTTGATTCTGTGAATTTCTGCTTTTTTTAATTTACTGCTACAGATGTAGCTGTCCAGGTCACAACATGTCCTGCCTCTGCTATACAGTCAAGATGAAGGCAAAGTTGCAAAGTATCAAATACAGAATTGTACACAGGCTGGAGCTGGCTCAGGCTAGCCATGTCAGAACATGGTTTGTTCCTCTTTTGTAAATCCCTTTAGATATGTTGTGAGACCAAGGCACATGTGCATTCACTGCTAAGTATGGGATTACCTTTAGGCAAGTATTTAAAAGACTTGCTAAGAATAACTTTACTTGATTTCTCTATATTTCTCCATTGATGAGAATGTTCTACATCCGGCAATAATCCAGAAGATAATAATAGAGGATGGAAGGAAGGACAGATCTGAACATTACTAAGCTTTGAAGGATCTTCAAAGATGAGGATGAATTTTTATGTGGCCTATGAGGAAAAGGTCTCAGTGTGAACTGAGCAATGAAGAAATATGAGTTAAAGCTTGTCCAAACAGGATTCTATAGAAAAAATCCCAGACAGTATAGGTAGACTGGATAGTAGTAGACTGGATAGTAGTAGACCTTCAAAGGCAAGCAAAAAAGGAACTGTATTTATAATACATAACCTATTTTTCCCCTTCAAATTAAATGTGTTAATTGAAGGAAATCTAATAATTTATAAAAGAGTGAGAACTCCATGTGACTCGAGTTTGCACCTGGCCTCCTTCAGTTATCGGGAAATATATTGTCTTACCCCCTTGAATGTTATAAAGAAGTGTAGTGACAGAATAATATACCAATAAATACGATATTGTGATGGTCTAATTTTTCAATTTTATTGTACTGTTAATCTGAGTACTCTGCTTCACTACAATTTATGTTTTCCTCATTTTTGATTATCTCTTACAAAACTTGCAGAACTCCCACTGAGATTCCATTCATTTCATCAGAAATTCCATGTATAAAGTGGCATGGAATCTGTCCAAAAATTAAATAGCCTAAACCAAACATAAGCTGTTCCATATCTACTCTATAGCAGTTCATGCAACAGTACCATGAGAGTGTCTCTTAAGACAGAAAATTAAAAGACCTTTGGAGGTATGGAAATACAGTTAAATGTTTAATTTCAAGGGTAGATTTGCATGAGAAAGGTTGAGGAAGGAAGTAAAATTATCACAAAGGTCTAAAACAGGGATGTCTCATTACTTAGTGTTTTCTGTGCTAACTGGGGGGAAATGCATATCAGTTTAAAGCTTCTGACCTGAAAGAGGTAAGTACAGAAAAAACGATCACAGTATAAATTAACAATATATATTGTTTGAGAAATAAGTAGAAATTCCAGTGAAAATGTTTGTTCAGATTGATAACTTTTCACATGAAACACAGCATTTTAAGAACTGTAGGAATAAGTTTTACAGTCCCCTCTACAAAGTAAAGCAAGTTATAAACATTTTTCTTTTAACCTTAAAATAATGCTTGCATTATGGTAAGCCTTAGAACAGCATGATATTCTATATTTATATATTTTTCAATGTATATTTTTATCAATATTGTGCCTAATAATAAAGACACATCATCAAAAGGAGTTGTTTCTAATATTATATTATGGAGTCATCTAAAAGCCACTGTTATGGATGACTTTTCTTTTTCCTAGATGCCAAATAAATGTCTAGTGCACAGATAAAAACTCTTAATTTACGAGGATTACAAAAAGGGGTCTTCCTGTTCCACCATTGCTGTTTTTGAAACTCCAAATATATTTCATTCTGTAAACCTCTTTCCACTTCTTTGTACAATTAATAATGACAGTTCTGAATGAAAAAAAAAAAACAAAAAACAAACAAACAAACAAAAACTAAAAAAAAAAACACCCAACAAAATAGATGAGGAGATCATATCCATCTGGTCACAGACAACAGACTTGGAAGACCAACAAAAAGAACTAGGTGCTTCCAAAGTAACAAGATTCTTTGGCTGAGATCCTGACTCACAAGTATGGTTGAATTCCAGAAAATAATTAGTTCAACCTTACAAGCCTGTACGGATGAGTTTGGATCTAGATGGCCATGGTAGATGCTCTCACAGCTACTCAGAAGGTTTTTACTCCAACCTTGGTATATGAACAGCATTTTTACTGTCATGCATAGTAAGATACTTCTCAGATATTGGAATTACATGAACAATTCTTTCCAGCCTCTTCCCCACAAATCAGCACAAAGTTAGCAGTTACTAAAAATAATAGCCATATAATTGCTGTGTTCAGTTTACTTCTACAGAGTCCTGTATGTTGCATAGTTTAAGTTAAATCTTCAGCAAACTAAAATACAAGTGAAAAATGCTAGATTTATGCAGTTCATAATTTTAAGCTTTAATGTTTTGGTATGATTCACTGAAGAAGTTTTATGAGTCATATTTTTAATGTCATTGACTATGTAATATTTAATCAAGGAAATATTTACAAGTTAAAGGCAAGTGTGAATTTCATCTTATAAACCCCACATTTCTGCTAAAATTTATTGCTCATGTAGTGCAGAACTCAAGGCTGTTTTTAAGCAAAGAAATTACTGAAGCTAACATTTAGATGCTTTAACAAGAAGCTATTTGTCTCAATTTAGTGTTCTGATTTTGTCCCCCATTTGGGGAAGGATTATTTCATTTGATTTTTGTTAGAAGATCATCAGCTTTGATAAATATAACTTTTAGAGATGGTAAACAAACACAAATTATTATATACGTTCCAAATATCAATTATATAGTGATTTTGTGTGTGTGTGTGTGTGTGTGCGTATTTAAAGCTGTAAAAACATACAGTTATCAACAGAGAGCTGTCTGTCATTGTTGTTGGTATATTCAGCCACAGCTGTGGAACATACTGATGTTTATCAGGTACCACAAGTGCTGCTGTAAGCACCTGTTTCTGAATGACATTGGATTTCTTTAAGAAGCTGGGTTGGGGTAAGATTCCAAAGTGGATCACACAGAACTTGAATTGGTCTCCAGTAAGAAGAGAAAAATAGTTTCTAAGATATGAGTTAAAATGCAATGAATTTTTGATTCAAGCTTTGGTTTAACAAACTCAGTGACTTTGAATTTAGCTGGGACTCTAATTCATTTGAGATCTCTAGCAGTTAATGGTATTCAGCAGCAACGTTTTCAGATAACAATAACCAAACTCAAAATAGAAAGCTATGATATTTAGCTTTAGCACTTAAATAACAAGAAAAATTGTTTTTACCAACCTGGATGAAGTACTTTTTAGTCTACATTTCCATGTTGCATTCTTAAATTATGGTTAAAAAATATTGAGAAAAATGTTATTGGAAAATCAAATTATAAAGAAATTAAAAAATGATAAATAAAGCCCCAATGTAAATAACAGTGGCTAATTTCTGCCTCCCACCAAAAAAGCACATGGATTTATTTTTTTACCCTACTCTATCACAGATCCATTTCCCCTGGTTAATCCTGTGTTACACCAGATATTTATAGCAAAGTTTAACATATATCTGAACTAGAATGCAATGCAAATATGGTCAGAGAAATTTGTGGGGGTCTGAAAAAACAGCACCACCTTTCTTTAAATTATTTAGAACTGTCTCCTTTGGCTTTTTATTCTTTAGATTCCATTCCTGCATTTCACATGCTCCCAAATGTCCAGTCATATATGTGTATTTTATATATTATAATATATTAATTATATTATGGTAATGTTAAATTTATATTTTTAAAATATATTTATTACCTATATCTATACAACCATTATCTAGATAGGTATCTGTGTGTTTAATATATATCCTTATACTGCATGGTAAAAGCATATCAGTACATGGAAATATCAGGAAAGGTGTGCTCACCAAACAGGATTCCAGACTACCTTATAGTTAAACTAAATCCAGAAGCTTCTAAAGAAGTTTTCTTTAAAAGTACATAAATACACTCACACATTTGCAGACAAACATCTTAGTAATCTTACACTGACCTCAATAGGGCAACAGCTGTGATTGTAAATAATAAAAGTTCTCATTTTCTCATCTTTTTAGAAAAATGTTGAAATCCTTACTGACACTCATGCCTTCTATGTGTAATTTATCATATATAATAACACATAAAACTCCCCCGCAGAGTTGAATTTTTTTTCTCAACTTCTGTTTTATCACAGGGTGCTCTCTGGTTTATGAAAAAATAAAAGGCCTCACAGACAGTGACTTATCCATTTAATTCATTCCTTAGCCACAGATGATGTCAAGGCAAATAATTTAGCATAGAATTCTTACAGTTCAGATGGTTGATCTGATTTCAAATACCTCATCCAAACAACACACTTTTATTTGTGGTTAATAATTAGGAAAGATTTAATCTTACCTTAGAGTTAGGTTTATTAATAAATCTATCTGTTCGTGGTGACTTTGGAGAATATTTTTTTTCCAGGAAAGAAACTGGAATATTTCGGAAGGATTTAATACAGGATATATCTACAAAACTATTTCTGAACTGGAATGTCTTAGGGGCAAAATGAAGCAGATCTAAGAATAAAATTCATACTAGAATACTAAAAATTCCAGCAAACAAATCACTGTATTTTAATATCTCATCAAAACTCTACAGCTGCTTTTCCTTTTTTTCTTTCTTAAATTGTATTTATCCAATACTGATAGACTTGACAGAAAAAAATATCCTTTTTTTTATCCACAGACCAGTTGCAGTAAAAGCCACATAATTGTGTTTTCGGTGTTCTGCTACTGGCCTCAAAAGCTCAGGAGCCTGTTTTTAGAGGTGAGATAAAAAATTGTCATTTTCTATTTCTTTTCAACCCTCTTCATCCCTGCTGAAGCTGCCAATTAGTTCCAGCTCCAGTGTCATTTGAGTTCAACAAGAACCTGAGGAAACCAATATGTTTTGTTAACAAATTCTTGTCATGCTAAAAAACAACTGGGAGAGAAGTAAAAATAAGCAACTATTATTAGTTTGGTTAAACTTTGACATCATCTGATCTGCTGGACTCTTGCTTAAATTGTAAAAAATCACATTAGAGATAGATAAAGTTCTTACACTTCATTTTTTCAAATAAAATAATTTTGAATTTTGCTTTCACTGTGTTTTCTTTTTTTTAAGCTCAGTCAGAAATAATACATTCAGACTTAGTTCAAACATAAAATCACATCCTGATAATAAATATGTGCATCCACACCAGCAAGTACTAAAGATCAGTAAGGGCACATGTGGAGCGAAAAATAGCTGGTGGTGAGTATATGTTATTCATACACATTTGTAAAGGGTTGACCTTGTCTAATCATAGAACCATAGAATAGTTTGAGTTGGAAAGGACCTTAAAGATCATCTAGTTTCAACCCCTCTGCCATGGTCAGGGAACCATGCACTAACCAGGTTACTCAGAGCTCTATCCAGTCTGGCCTTGAACACTTCCAGGGAATGGGGCATCCAGAATTTCTCTGGGCAACTCATTCCACTGCCTCCTCACCCTCATAGTAAAGAGTTTCTTCCTAATATCTTACCTAATTTCACCCTCTAAGCACCCCCCAGTGCACCACCACTTACTTCAACCCCCTAAGAAAACCTTCTGGGAAAAATAAAGGCAATCAAAAAATGGAAGGGAAAAAATAATAAAAAAAAAAGGTGATGTACAGGCAATGACTCATCATATCTCAGAAGCAAACCCAAGTCCACACAGTACTCAAGCACCAGCTGCTATAGAAAGACTCCTTCTCCAGTTTTATTGCTGAGCATATTATGGAATATTTCCTGGGTGAGTTGGGGTTAGCTGTTCTGTCTGTGATCTCTCCCAGCCTCTTGCCTACCCCCAGCCTACTTGCTGGGTGAGACAGTGCTGTGTAGGGACTATTCAGCAGTAGCTAAAACTACAGTGTGTTATCAACACCTTAAGGGTTGCTTTGAAGAAAACTAGCTACATTCCAACAAAAGCAAGTGCAATATTCCTTAAGATTTTTCCCAACATTCACTTATTTATTTTAGTCCATAAATTTTCTGTCTAACTCTTTAATTCCCTTCAGTCATTCTGTGAATTGCGGCTGTGAGGTCCACCCACACTCACAATCACGCACAGAAGTTGTTGGTTGCTAACGTTACTCACTATCTCTTGAGCCAGTCACTTTTAATAGAGAACTTTCACTGAAAATTATATGGTAAGATAGAAGCAGAAAGTATACTAATGAATACAAGCCTCCTTGGGGTGAATTTTCCCATATATAGCAGCAATGTCATGTGTAAATTAAAGATAACTAAACTATATCCAAGTGTATACTTACATGTATGTATATATTTAGATGTGTATGATCCATGATATGTTTGTGTGTATGTGTAAATATATATATACATATCATTTAATGTCACAGAACTGCAGAATCTGAGAATGGCTGAGGTTGGAAAGACCATCTAGCCCAGTGTTGTGTTGTTGCTCAAAGCAGCATTAAATGAAACAGATTTCTTAGAGATTCACCCAGTCAGGTTTTTAATGTCTCCAAGGATGGAAACTCCACCACCTCTCTGGGTAACCTGTGCGAGTGTCCCAACATTCTCACCAAAAAAAAAAAAAAAAAATTTCATTATGCTTGGGAGGAATTTTGATTATTTCAGCTTGTGCCCATTGCAACTTGCCCTTTCATTAGATATCTTTGAGAAAAATCTAGTTCTGTCTTCTTTGCTCTCTCCCATCAGATATTTATGCTCATTGATCAGATCCCCACAGAGCCTTCTCAAGGCTGAACAGTCCTCTCTCTCATCCCCTCCCTATATTACAAAGTCTTTAATTTCAAGTTATGAAATATATGAAACTGTCTTCATTAAAACCAAGACCATCTCTTTTCCTTTTTTTTTCATCTGCTTACACTAAATTACTGAGACCTCAGTCCCATAGATAGGTGAACCAGCCCGAGCTCATCATTGCTATCTTCTGACCTGTGTGTCAGGGTTTCACCCTGTAGGATACCAAGAAAGAAGGATAGTAAAGATACTCCTTGGATCTGTAGGTGGAGCATAGTCAGAGCCCAGAACCAAGAGGCACTCTCAAATCCTGCAGTTTAATAGGACTCTACCAAATCAACCCAGTAAATCACGTGCAATATAGAATAGCATAATTGTCTAGCAGTGTTTCACTGTAATTTTATGCAGCTCCTCTCAGATTCTTTCCTAGTCCTACAGGTTTAATTTAAGCAATGTGTCCTTTCCTTAGCTTTTCGTGTTCTAACAACCTATGCACTGTCCAACAGTTTTAATTTCTTCTAAACAAGATTGTGGTCTGCTGCCAGTTTTAACTTCTTAGGGTTTGCTACTGTCTGTAAGGAAGGACTAGTTATAGCAAACATTTTGCAAGAAAGATTTTAAACACCAGTTAGCTTGTTTTTTGGTGTGTGCGTTTGTTTTTGTGGGTTTTTTTTGTTTTTTTTTTGGTTTTTTTATGGTTTTTTTATTTCTGTTATTAAAAAGAGATAAATTACATTGTTTTACAGAAGTGTCAAATATGAACACTTTTTAGCTACTCTACTCTTGGGTATACTTTTGCTTTTAAACATCAAAACAAACTTTTAATTACAGGAAAGGAAATGAAAACACACAGAATTTTGATTTATAGCAACTGTATGGCATTTCTGAAGACTGAGAAAGTTATTACCCTAGAGGGTTTCAAACACTTCACTGTCAGTTCTTATTTTCTAAGAAAAATAATAATATATGTTGTCACTAACTAGATTTAAAAAACACTTTATTTTCTCTCCATTCTCTCAGCCAGGCTAAGCAGAGCTTTGGTTCTAATAAGAAACTGGGTCTCAGCTCAGTTCGAGATCTTGTTATAGTTATAGAGGAAGCTTTACATCCTCTGGTGCGTAGGGAGAAGTAAGAATGTGAGGGAGTGCAGATAGTCTGCCCATGACAAACCAACTGCACTCGCTGCTGCATCAGACTGCTGCCATACCTGCACACAGAGGCAAATACACAGTAGAGATGCAATTTTGTCAGGTGAAGTGTGGTAAGAAACACCAAAATGCTCCTGGCTGCCTTTAAATCTCTTTTCAGCCTTTCAACTGGGAGTGAAAATGTTTTTTATAAAGAGACAGGCATTATTTGGCTGGTTCTCATTTCCCCCAGTGCTGTTACATGTGAAATAGCTACTCTTCTGGGTATATGTTATAACATTTTAAGCTACTACTGCCACCCTATTATAGGATTATAAATAAATTTGGTTAGAACCATCTCATACAATAAAACATTTCTATGAAGAATCAATACCTGTTCCTCTGGGTTCACTCTCTTTCTTTGAATTTTAATTTCCTCTGTGTGTGTGAGTATGTAAATGTCTATAGCTGCTTAGATTGTTCTGGCCTACAGGACTAAAGTTAAGCAGCATTACTAATTGTTGACTGGGTCTGGATTAGATGTGCACTTAAACACTGATCATAAAGTGTATAACTTTGCCTGGAGTTAAGACTTGTCTTCTTCTGGTACACTGATGTCTTTCTCACAGCTTCTGGCAATTTTTATGTCTGCTTCTCTACTAGAAAAAAAAACTTTCACAACTATAAAAATACATTTGCAATAATGTAGATTCATATAATTTAAATATTTTGATTGACATAAAGGTTAATAGAAGGAGCACTAAGACTTAGGAAAAACAAAATTATGTCTTTATTTCCCTGTTCTCCCACAAATGTTTTCTGTGTCATTAATCAAATCATTTAGCTTTTGTGTACCTAACTTCACTCTTCATGATGTGGAGAAAACTGTATGTCCATATCCTCCCAAAGGCAAATCGTGTGTTAGGAGAACCTACAAATTACATTATTATAGTAATTATGATGATAAAACTCAATTATTAAAGTAATCAAGCTATAACCTACGGCAGAGAAAACACAGATCTAAAGTTTGTCTTTTATAGCCTATTTCCATCAAAATACTGCATTCTTGAACACCAAAGTTATACCTGAGCATAACACCGAGAAATTTTACCAAAAAGGGAGGAAACATATTTTTAGGAGTTTTGCCCCTAAAACAAAGAAACCAAAAATAAATTTACCATTTTATCAGTAGTGAGGATTCTGTCGAAACAATGGGAAGGATTGATATGAAACAATTCAAAATAGTTGCCTGCTTATACTTTCTTTACCTTCTTATAATCTAAGTGAATTCCGGAGTTCAACCACTCTAGAAAATATCTGGAAAAAAATAAATAATTGCTGATTACAACATTTTTTATATCTTTTTATGCTCACTTTTGCTTTTTTTTTTTTTTATATGTTACTCTCAAGAACAACTTTCACTTTTTTTTTTTTTAACTTATACTTTACATCAGAGCATTTTTTGGGGGTTGGATCACCTCAAGGGATAACTCAGTGCATCTAGATCCAAGTTGCCTGCAAAATAGTCGTTTGGGAAACCAGTCTGAAACTAAGGCACTTGGAGCACTAGTGGTAGAGTAACTTCAAAGATAAACATGGTTTACCATGGAACTGAGAGCAGACACTGAGTATCAGAACATAAGAACAGTCACACTGGTTTAGTCCAAAAATCAGTCTAGACCCATATCTTACCTCCTGTACTAGCTGAAGCAGACAGTGAGAAATATGAGAACCAGATACATACATATAGGACCGACAGGATGCAACAAGGATTCCTGAAACTTCTGCTTCACCAGAATATACAGATATATTCATATAGATGCATATAAAATATAAAAAATAAATATACAAAATATATAGGGTTTGAGTTGATTTTTTTTTTAATAAGCTTTCACATAACATGATTAAAAAGTTAGGCTTTTCTGTTAAAAGAGACCTTCCACAGCTACACTGCTGAGAGGGTTTGTTTTATCTCAGAACGGCTTGTCTCCTTAATTTCTGTAAACCAGAGGGAATTTGGCTGGAGTGGATTAAGCAAGCACATCTGGAAAGGTTTCAGCTAAATAGGGCAATGCCCAGGAATGTTATCATTTTTCAAAACTGTATAGAGAACCTAGCAAATTTAAGTGATTTTTAATCTCAATTCCAGAATGTTTCAATTTTTTTTGACTTTGTACTAATCTTCTCCAGAGGAAGCTTACATCTATTGTAGACTTTTAATATTTAGGTGGTCTGTTAAATGCAGATAAGTTGTAGAAAAGAATATGAAGTCCTGCTCAGCCCTCCTGGCACAGAGTTCTAGCCTCTCTCTGAAGAGTCCTTTCTGTCAAATTAATTGAGTACTTATTAAATAACAAGTCTGAATAATCTGACTCCCTTAGTACCACACATCCCACACGTTTTCTACCTTCCAGGATACAAAGCAACTCTTTCTGAACTTGTCAACTCAAAGTGAAGGGGGTGGGAGTCAAGCTGAGGGGAATTTCCTTACCCAAAGAAGTGGCTGACTAGCTTTATGGCTTCAATTATTTGATTTATGGATTAAGGAAGGGAGTTGCTGATGGTGGATTGGTTTTGTTTGTTTTTTTTCTTCAGAGAAATAAAAAAATCTACCTTTTAAAAGTATACTTAATTTCTTCTAATAACACACATTTGATATTTTGGAAATATGTGGCAGAATAAGCAAGAAAATCTTCATTTATATTTTTTTGAATAGAAGTTGAACTTATTAGATCATTTCATGTTCAATACACTAAATTTCATAAGTTCCAGAAACACTGTGTCTGTAATACTTCAATAGAGTTTAGGAAAATAATGATAAATATCTTTTTTCTCAAGCTTCAGTTAAACTTTCCAGGCTACATATTTTGTTCATTTGAATCTTCAACTACAAAATGTCATGTCTTATTTTCTGATATCATTTCACCAAACTTAACTCATTAATCTTGAACCACATCATAAAATATTATTTATAAGAATTGAATTTGTATATCCACATATTCTTATCATTCCATCATTCTATTTGTGTCTCAAAGCATTTTTCTGATTATTTTAAATTATATATTTTCTCATTTCATTTATTTGAATATTTTCCACTCCCAACATACTGTCATCTTTTAGACCAAGTAAATATAGCATTTTACTTCCTCAATATACTATAAAGATTTTAATAAATGATTACACACAAATTCATCCAAGAGAGTTGGCTGAATAATTCATAACAAATCTTTCCTATTATTCAATTTGCATGAATAATTGCTCGGCTGTAGACTATTCACAAATAGTTTATTCTGAGTATTCACGACTTAAAATCCTAAATCTACATTGGTTTATTGATCTGTAAGTTATGTAAAGAATTTTCCTTCCTTGAAGACTGAAATTCTTAACTTAAAGAGAAAATACTGAAAATGTAGTGCCCTATTTACTTACAGAATGGGAGAAGCTTTTATGGAAAATGGCCTATCAAGCAAAGATATTTCAGCGACTGAAAGAGCAGATTTGGCAGATAAAGAGAGCTATGTAAGTGTAATATGTTTGAAAAAACAGGTACCGTATAACATGTATGCGATGTCACAGTAAAATCGCAATCATCTTTGAAAGGTCATGGCAGATAGGAGAGGTGCCTAAGGACTGGAAGAGAGCAAAAGTCACCCCAACCTTCAAAAAGGGCAAGAAGTAGGACTCACAGAATACAGTACACTCAGCTGCACCGCGATCCGCAGAAAGGTGATAGAATAGCTTATCCTGGAGGCATCTCTAACCATGTGGAAGACAGAGGTTGATCAGGAGTAGTCAACATCGATTCACCAAAAGAAAATCATGCTTAACCAACCTGATTACCTTCTGTGATGGAGCAACGGGCTAGATAGATGAGGGGGTAGCAGAGGGTGTTGTCTACCTGGAGTTCAGCGAGGTTTTTGACACTCTCTCCCATGATACCCTCCTGAGAAATCTCAGGAAGCATGGGCTGTATGAGTGGATGGTGAAGTGGATTGAGAACTGTCTAAATGGCGGGTCTTGGAAGGTTGTAATAAGTGGCCCTAAGTCTAGTTGGAGGATTGTAAGTCATTGTGCCCCACAATGGTTGATTCCGGGTCCAGAATTATTTTTCTTACTCGTCGGTGCCTTGGAAGAAGGGGCAGAATGCCTCCTTGACAAGTTTACTGATAACACAAAACAGGGAGGAGTGGCTGATCCTCCAGCCTGTCTCCAGTTTGACAGGCTGGAGGGCTGGACAGAGAGGAACCTCTTTTAATTCAGTACAGGGTCCTGTACCTGGGGAGGAATAACCCTAGCTACCATTAGATCCTAGACACTGGCTATATGAAAGGCAGCTTTTCAGAAGAGGACCTGAATGTTCCAGTAGACACAAGGTGGAACATGAGCTTCAAATCTGCCCCTGTGCCAGAAAAGGCTAATGGTGTCCTGGCCTACTTCAGAAGAAGTGTTGCCAGCAGGACAAGGAAGGTAATCCTTCTCCGTTCAGCAGAGGCCATACCTAGAGTACTTACTATGTCCAGTTTGGAGCTTGTTGGTATAAGAGAGACATGGAGATTTGGGAGAGAGTGTAGCAAAGAGCTACCATAATGATGAAGAATCCTGAACAAGAAATTGCAGATTCAAACCACAGACCTTTGCTGATGCTAAAGACATCTCAAAAAAAAAAAAAAAATAGAGCAACTCTTCTACAAGAAAAACCTGAGGTAGCTGGAACTGTTCAGCCTGGAAAAGAGAAGGATTGAGAAGATCTGATGTAAGTATCTGAAGGTAAGATGTAAAGAAAATGGAGAAAAAATCTTTTAGTAAGTGCCCACTGACAGGACAAGAGGCAACAGGCACAAACTGAACCATAAAAGGTTCTGCCTGAGGTGCAGAAAAAACTGGTTTTATTGTGAAGATGACAAAACACTGTTACAGGTCGATGAGAGTGGTTGCACCGTCTCCATCCTTGGCCATATTCAAAAGCCATTTGGACAGGATCCTGGACAACTATCTCGGGGTGCCCCTGCTTGATCGGGGAAGTTGGGCAAGATGAACTGCAGAGGCCCATTCCAAATTCAACCTTACAGTGTTACTGTGATTCTGCTAATTTGCTGGTAGATTTAATGTAACGGCCACCATTAGGAAGTGCAACTTAGTAGAAGTGTTTCCAGTTGAGGTGCATCAGGATTAGTCTTATCTTTTTCAGCAATTTAGCAGGGATGGAGAGTACAAACCTAAATGCAGTGTTGATAAAATTTATAGAGGAAAAGGTTGTTAGAAAAGGAAGAAAATAGTCAATAAGGCAGCTCTTTATAGAAATATGGAGTACTTAATGAAGTAAACATATTTGCACAAACTGTGTTTTAAGTCAGCCAACTGCACATCTGAGGAAGGAAACAATTGAACCTAGTGATTCTGAAAATATCTAGGAACTGCTAAAAACAACACTAAATTATAGTATCCATTACAGCTGTGACAGAAAATAGCTCTTATTTTATTAAAAAAAAAATCTTACCTTGAGTAAAAATAGAAAAAAAAATTATTTTTGCTTTTAGCAAGTGGAAACTGGGTTGTTTGTTTGTTTGTTTGTTTGGGGGGGGTTGGTTGGTTGGTTGGGGTTTTTTTGTTTTGTTTTGTTTTTTAATTTAGAGTGGCAGTTGTGTGTATACACTTAAATGTGGTTATTGTCAAACGGAAGTACAAATGTATAGATGAAGAAAAACAGGACTAAATCTTAGAAGACTAAATTCAGTTGGGAAGCTTTGAGACATTTATTTCTTTAGCTTAGCGAGGAAAGTGCTGAGACATAGCTTAATGACAGTAGCTAAAAGTATCAAAGAAACTAAAATCTAAAAGAAAGGAAAACATCATCCCTGACAGTGACTAGTATAGAGTATTCTTACTTCCTTTTTTTCTTTTCAAATATATATTTCTTTGTGGAAACCCTGAACTCTGAACTTGCTCTGTGACATGAAGTGTTCTTCAGTTCCTGAATGCCATTTCCACCTTAGGCAACATGGATTCTTGCACAAACAGATCATCCTTAGGTGATATAAAAACTTCATTGTACAGTCTATCTGTGAGGAAAAAAATGAATCATGAGAGCCCTTACAGAGGGACTGTTGTCCAAGCAGGAACTGAAGCCTTTTATACTTTCATTATACCTGTATTTTTAGAGATTTTGAAAGACATTAATTTCATTCTTTAATGACATTAAAACAAATGTCAAAGTTCCTAGATTTTTTTGAAAAATTGAGGACTTATTGTTCTTTCTAGCTCACCTTAAGAGTTACCTATTGAAACAATTGACAAAAGAATTTTTTTTTTATTTTATTTTATTTTGCATTGTAAATAATGTTAAAAATATCCTTGGACTGGGAAGAATTTTTTGACAAGCACAACTTATTGCTCTTTATATCAAGACAAACAAGTGAAATACTTAAATCTGAGTCATACAAGAGGCTTGTTTAATGATCAGATACTATTTCCTGTATGTTTAATTTATATAATGGAAAAAAATGCCCTTCTAATGAAAATTCTTCCTGAAGCAGTAAGATGTATGGGGAACTGAATGAATTGTTTTCCTATTTTGGAATGTTCTGTTTTAGAAAGATTTGTAACAAAAGCCATCCCAGCCCTCAGGCAAAACCAAAAAGAGAGGAGTTGCAATCCTATAGCAGAGGTTCTAACTGTTTCTTTATTCTATAACCTAGTGACTAGGGCACTAATCCAAACCCCATGACAAAATTGCTTTGCTTTCCTCAAAGGATCTCAGCCATGATATACAGTGAGAATACTCAATTATCCTATAGTGTTCTTTGAGAAAAGATGTTGTCAGTCTCTCCTAGAGACTCTGTTCTACCTTTACTAAGTATATAATAGACATCCTAGTAAGGTCTGGAAGACAGGTATAGATCTAGACAACTGAACTACAGACCTAAGCTTTTTCTTGATGTTTTAAAAAAAACCCACTTAATATTTACTGTAGAGAAGAACAGTATCAACAGCAGAGACTAAGATTTATCTTAAAATGCATGTTATTGGGAATGCTCTATGGCTACAGCAGAAAAACTGAAATCTTCTCTCTCTTCTTTATTGTCAAAGAAAAAAAATAGATTAATTCCATAAAGATGGATTGTTTGAGCTTCAGCTTTCTGACTACTGCCATACTAGATAGTGTAGGAAATATTTCCATTTAGAAGCCATTGTAGGTTCTAAAGTCACTGTTTTATTACTTTCCTTTTATTATATAACTATTGTAAAATTTCAGAAATTCAAAATCATATTTAAATAATTGTATTTTAATATCTGCAAGTGTTTTCCATTCTCTCTCTCTCTCTCACACACACACACTCTTAAATGCTAAAAGACAAAAAAAGTAGTTCTGACTGATCCTGAGTTCATCCTTTGTCCAGTACTCAACTCAAACCATCAAATATTGGCATGATTTGAACAGGATAATCTATCACAAAATTAGAACACACTGAAATGGACCGGTATTTCCCATTTATTTGAAGAAATACTCAAAATAAAACTGGTTTTATATTATTTAACTTTCTTCTATGTATTCTCTTACATTTTCATTTTAATCACAAATACTTTACAATTTTCTTTATATACCAATGCTTCTAAGTTGGTCAGAAAAACTTTGCATGGTACTAGACTTATAAAAGTAATTCATCTTTATTATAGGGCTGTCAACATATATTTATGTTTATGTGAGTATCCTGTGTTTGTGTACACTGTATTTATCACAGAGATACAAATAGGCTCACTCTGTGTGTGATGCTAATTACTAGGTTGCCAGCATAGCAGCACTAAATTATGTTTTACCAAGGCAGATCCAAAGAGATTGGAAGCTTTCCATCCACAGTCCATGAAAAAAACCCATCTGTACTAAAAAATCGAGAGACAGTTCTTTCCCATTATAATGGCATACAAATTTTTAGCACCACTCCAGAAATTTTTTTCTACAGTAGCTGAACACTTTCTGATTTTGTAGTTAACTGGAAAATGGCCCATGCCCTGGGAAACCTTAGGCAGTGGGTGCTAGAGAATCAGCACCATATGAATAGTGTACCTACAGTGATGGACTATAAACAACCTGGTGCTAGTAGTATCTCTCATGCTGTTTTATCTGTTACATATTAAATCTGTTAGGTCTATATTTAAGTGGAAAATCATCTAATATCTGTAATCAGAGAGGCTCCTAGAGGGGCATTTAGCAATTCATTTTAACAGCCTTTGGTGTAACAGCAGTATTGCTGGATGTCTTTTGACAGTCTACTGTATTAAAATGTCAAGCAACTTAGCAATATGTTTTTGTAACAAGGAGACAGCAGTTAGCTTTTGCATTTCAAACCCTCCAAATTTTTAACCGTGAGCCCCCTGCTGGTAAATGAGTTAAACTGATTATAGTGAGTATTTGACTAATAGCAAGAACTTCTTAATTAGAAAGTCATGTTATTGATCTTGTTATGAACTGTTTTCGTTCAAAATGACTAGCTACTACCATTCCCCTGAAAATGCTTCACAAAAATAGAGACATGCTTAATTAACTCTAATGCAAGGACAAACTTAGTCATTTGCTTTAAAATGTGAAACATACTTCAAAGTGACTTTTCAGCTTTATTTTTTATTTATTTTAGTAATGCAGAAAAAGAGCTGAGCATTAAAATACACGGGAATTGTAAAAAACAACTTCATGAAAATTAAGTTTCTATGTACTAACATTCAAACAAATTAATCCACAGAGAGAAGTTATTTCTCTCCATATGAATATGAGTATTACATCCAGAGTCTTCTGTGGCTTTTATCTTGTATGGAAGCCAAAGGAAACAAAAATAATAAGAAAATGCTTTAGAGTAAATATATTGACCCTTCCCATTTATTTATTTTCTTCATAACTATGAAGCAGAACATGAGAAAGTCACAGTGTGAATCCTTTCTCCTTTATTTCCCTATGCACAGGTTTCAGTGCCCAGGTGCATAGGGCACAGTTTCCTAACGACCACGATCTTTGCATAAGTATGAATCTTTCAGCTTTAATTTTGAGACAGCTAAAGGAGAAAAGGTTGAAAAAGGTAGTAGGAAAAATCAATTATATGGACTTTCTAAATATAGATTTCAGGAGGACAGTGTCTCAGAATAACAAGCAATGAATGACTTACTCAGGTAACTTCTTGATGTATTGTGTATTCTAACACATGACTCACCAAATTTTGTGAGCCACAGATGACTTCTGAAGAGGCTCTTGGGGACTTTCCTTGTCCTGTGTAAATACCTGGAACATAAACACCTGTGGCTGAGCTATTTTCGCAAGCTTTTTTTTTACAGTAAGAGTCTAGCACACTCAGGATAATACCAATCTCATTTTAATGTACACTTAAGGAAGGCAGAAAAAAATACCCATTTGTCTCTTAACTATAGAGGAAGTCAAATCCATTTGGTAGACATTAGCAGATAGTAACTCCTAGTGCTGCTGTTCAGCCTCAGGTAAATTCTAGTAGCTTACAGGGTATATGAGTGAAAACTGGACAAGGCTACAAGTCAGCAAAGAGCAGCAGAAATGTATTTTGAATGCCCTAGTCAAGAAAAATGCAGGCCCAGCCCATAAAGCCCCTCTGGGCCAGGTTGGTGTGCCAGGGTAGCAGTTTCCAAGGGTGATGTGGCTTGGCAGCCCCAAAGGCTTACAGGAGGGATGTCACTTAAGCCCCAGAAGCCTTGGTAGGGCAACACCAAAGGCTTTCTGCAAGGTAAATCGGGCTGCACAAACTGTGTTGCAGCTGCCCAGACACCACCACCCTAAGAAGACCCTCTGTTGTGGCCAGCTGAGCATTCAATACCTGTATCTGTCTCATTTTGTGTCTTCTTGAGTGTTTTCCCCTGGATTGGGCACATCTTTTCCATGTGCTTCAGTTGGGTACTTTAAATAAAATTATGTGGAGTGTTATCTTTTGTTTGACTGGTTACTTCTTTGTGTAACACCAGCATCACCCTGGAGACTACTGACTGACAGAAAAGCATTCAAAACAACCCCATGTGTCTTTGGAGACATTTCCAGTTTCCAGAGGAGAGTGAAAAGAAAGAGAGTATAGATAGAAACAAATTAATGGAGAATTCAGAACTCTGTCCAAAAAGTATTACATTACTGAATGTCTTCAAACTCCATACATTCAATGTAAATGGGTGACTGAGACCAACACAGACACTGGGGAATACAGAATCCAATAAGTTGCTGTGGAATAAAAGCAGTTACACCATCTAAATAAATGCTTGTGGCTACATAAATATTAGTAAGCTGAACAGGGATGGAATGTAATCCTGGGTGCTGAGAATCAGCTGTGCAGGTTTAGCCAGCATATTTACAATTATTCTGCTGCTTTTTCTTAAATAAGCCTCACTTCAGACTTGGTCATAATACCTGTGAAATATTAGCCAAATAAATCAACTTTCAAACTATACTGATAAAACATACTTCTCCCCAACAAGCAGCATGTTCCAGGAACAGTAAAACAATAACATTTTTGTAACCTCAAACATCTTTGACAGTAGCAAACTAAACAAGATCTAGTGGCAATTGGTTAGACATTACCTTAAGGCACTGCTCTGCATTTGAGTCAGTGCATGAACTACTAAACTGCTGAAAAAGTACATTGAATCATTCTCCCACACCTCTTGAACTCACTTCCAGCTCTGGGCCTGAAGATATTGTTTACCACAGTCTTGCCCTTTTTTCTTTAGCTATTTATAGTAGGCTACCATCTTATGAGGGATGTCTCTGCCTATTGGTTCTTCCTCTGTGTCTTGTAGTAGGCAATAATCAGTGGAGAATATTTTGATTATCTGATTTGCAGTATGTCAGGGCTAGTCATACATCAGACCAAAATGTTATCTGGCATTCTTTTTCTGTATTAAATATTTAATTGATTGCTACAATCATTACAAAAATACGTGACTGAATAAAAATCACGTCTTTTTTTTTTTTTCCTTAAAAAATAGCTTTATAATTATGATGATTTTCCACCTTGAATATTATCCCCATAGTAATTGCATCCCCCTAGTAAACCTAAAATGGTTTCTAACCAGAGAGGAGCTGTTAGTGTATAAGATTTTGGAACTTAAATGTGTGATATTTTAAGATGTTTTCTAAGAGAAAGGATATTTTTTTTTAAGAGGAACATCCTCAGAACTATGAATATTCAAATCACATACTGCAAAAGCTTAATTACAGTAAATGTCACTACAGCTACTGGTAAAGATAGGAGAAAACAAGAAAAAAACTCCATGCCTTTCACATAAAATCAGTAGTGGTAGCAAGGCCTCTAGGCTTCTCATATATATCCACCAGAGCACCAGAAATGTTTGGAATGTTTCTTTCAAGTTCTATCTGAGATGTCAGCATAGCTCAATGCTTAAAAGATATCCAAAGCCATTCTTTCAGAGCAAGGAATCTGTGACAACCAATTGTTCCATCTAGTAGGATTATGATGTTCCTTGTAACTCTCTCTGTTATTGCACAGAACTGTGCATATATTTTCTCTCTCACATGCATACAAATACACTCAGGCATTCACAACTGCTTTGCAAATCATAATTTTGAGTAGGCCCAAAGTGAACTTGAATCCACTCAGAATCAGCTGAGAGACTAATGCCTGAAACAAACTGAAACAGCTGAATAATCATGTTATGCAGTGAGTGAGCAACTGGCTCACAGGTTGGGCACAAAGAGTTACAGTGAATGGGGTAACATCAGGCTGGTATCCGGTCATTATTGGGGCTCTGCAGGGCTTCCTCTTAGGCCCAGTTTTCTTCAACATTTTCCAATGACCTGGACACAGGACTCAAAGGCATGCTAATTTTGCTAACGACACTAAATTGGGAGGAGATATTGACTCCCTCGAGGGCAGAGAGGTCCTGCAGAGAGACCTTGACAAATGAGAGAGATGGGAAATCACCAGCCATATGAGGTTCAACAAGGGGAAGTGAAGTATTCTGTATCTAGGATGCGTAAAACCCTGTTGTGTGCATGGACTGGAGAATGAAAGGCTAGAGAGAAGCACTGTGGAAAGGCACCTGGGGTCCTGATCACTGGCAAGTTGGATATCAGTCAACAATGTGCCCTGGAGGGCAGGAGGGCCAGATGTGTCTTGGGGTGCATCAGGCAAAGCATCATCAGCCTGTCGAGGGAGGGGATTGTCCCACTCTGCTCTGCATTGGTGCAGCCTCACTTTGAATATTTTGTACAGTTTTGGTCACTGCAATATAAGAAAGATACTAAGATATTAGACAGCGTCCAAGGGAGGACCATGAAGATGGTGAAGGGTCTTGGGGGAGCAGCTGAGGTCACTTGTTTTGTTCAGCCTGGAGAAGATTACACTGAGGGGAGACCTCACTGCAGTCTACAACTTCCTCATGAGGAGAAGCAGGGGGGCAGGTACTGATCTCTTCACTCTCATGACCAGGACAGGACTTGAGGAAATGGCATGCAGCTGAGTTGGGGAAGGTTTAGGTCAGATATCAGGAAAATGTTCTTCACCTGGAAGGTATCCGAGCATTGGAACAGGCTCTCCAGGAAAGTGATCACAGCACAAAGCCTGTCTGAGTTCAAGAAGCAAATGAACAACACATCACAGGTACAATGCTTGGGGTGTCCTGTGCAGAGCCAGGAGCTGGACTCGATGATCTTGGTGGGGCCCTTCCAGCTCAGCATTTTCTATGCTTCTAAAAAAAGACAGGAAATAAAAAGAAAACCAATTGCTGCCAAAATATAAGTGGAAAAATTCCTTTAAGTTACCTGTGTCCTCTGATATTGCCATTTCATTCCTCTAATAACATATATAGATGGTGCTTCACTATGTGTTATTCCTGTTTTGCTATTTTTTATTATCCTATGTAAGATAGCAAGTAAGGGGCCTTAGATGTCCTCAGCTCTTCATTCAGATTATCATGAAATTTTCAAAGAAAATTTTCAAAATCTGAGTATTTTTCAAAGCCTGTTACACAAATATAAAAGATGGACTTCATCTGAAATGTTATTGTTTGCCTTAGCATTCTGCAGATCTTACTATCTCCAAATTTAAACTGCAAATACCTTTGGTAATATTAGTTCTACTTTGCACTGTGCCTATGTCTCACAGAAGGCCTTGACTGGCTGAGATCCTATGAGGTAAGCTGGGTGATCTGGAAAATATATAGGAAAAAAAATTAGAAAGCTGACTGTAATGTAAGGGGAAAAAAAAAAAAAAAAAAAAAAAAAAAAAAAAAAAAAAAATTTGACCTATTCCTGGCTGAAGAAGGAAGATTATGAACCGAGTCATATTAAATGTGCTGAAGCACTAGAATTGGTTGTCCAGAGCAGCTGTGGAATCTCTGTCCTTAAAGGCTTACAAAACTCAAGTAGTAACCTGATCCACTAGCTCTAGTGATAGCTCTGCTTTGAGGAACAGGTTAGCATATATGTCTTCCAAACAATACATTCCAGCCTAAGTTATCCAGTAATTAAAAAAAAAAAAAAAAAGAATGTTTTGAAATGTGTCTATAAAAGTAATAGTTTCTGTAAAACAAACAAACCCTCCCCCCAATAATAAAAAAATCAAACACAATGAAATAAAGAAAGCAATAAAAGCAACAAAAAAAGCCCAACCAAAGGAATCCAAACCCAACACTTAGCTTTCACAATATAAATACAATTTCAAAATATAGCTTTCACTGTCAATTTGTCACACAGGGTAAATTATGAACAACTTGTCAACACTAAATTATCTTTTTTGACAGCCCATGACAATTCCCTTAAGACACAGAACGTATCTTTAAAGTTTATGACATTAGTTTTTCATACTTTCTTTCTGTCTCTAGAGCACTAAATATGACATTAGTCACAAAAACAGCATACTCAGCCCTGGGAAAGAACAGAAGTATCCAAGAATTTAACAGTTTCATTAACATTATCTTAGAATAACAGAAACCATAGAAAAATATTTTTTTCCTTCAAGAGGTTTTCAGTAGGACACTACATTCTTCATTCTATATTGTTAAATTTAAATTTAAATTGGCTGCATTAACATGTAACAATTGTCACATTAGCATGTAGGTCACTAGAACTTTGCACACAGATGAAATTAAGTTAGAAATTGTGAGTATCTGCCTGTAAGAAATTGTTGGTGTTGCAATCAGAGAGGGGCACACACAAAATTTGTTGAAGTAAATTGGAAAAAAAGTTCTGTCCTGTTGTGAAGCATTTGTTTAAAACTTTGCTAAAATGATACTATGAAGAATAAAAGTGAGCTCAGGAGTAGACTCAAGTACACCAGTCAGCCAGCATTTATGGCTTAATCCTACATATCCCTGTGGAGTTTGACTCTCTTCTGTTCCTCCAGAGAACACTTTCCTAAGGGGTGCTGACAAAATCCAAACTGCAAACTTCAAATGTCTGGCAAAAAAATTACATGAGGAAAACAGGTTTTCGCAGGGATTTTCTCTTCCTAAGTGTACCCAAAAGTATTCTAAGCTTTGGCTTGAGAACTAGTGGGTAAAGTTTGAGTCAGAGAGGGTTTGTCACAAAAACCGAAAGTGTTTTTTACTTCAACTAATTCCTCCTCATAAATGCAGAAAAGATTGTACATTTCCCCACCATTTCCAGCACTTCATCCTTAAAGAGGCTAAAAAAGACCATGCAGACAAGGAGTCCACCACCTAGAATGCCTAACAGTTTAGGAAAGAAAAAGCATTATTCTTTCCCAGTGTTTCATTTTTTTTCCTGAGATCTCCATTAACAGAGAATGTCTTGGTCTATGTTCACATGAGGGTATTAATTCAAGTCTTGAATTATAACAACTGTTCACCCATACAGCCTACATTTTGACTCACAGCTGCTTTGAGTCAAAGGTGTTTTTTAAATTTAAAACTCAGAGTCAGAATTTTAACCATGGTATCAAGGGCTAATAGAAACCCTAATACATTCAACGTTCTGGCATTTTGCTTTATGTTATAAAGGGGCAAAAAGAACCAGAACTGGAGCCCTTAAAATAAGCATCTCATCTTCATGTTACGTGCATGAAAGTAAAATACAAAAGCCAAAGATGTATTAAAAAAAGTTCCATTAACTCTCCCTGATGATGGGATTCCATATAGGCTAACGTTGACCTAAGATTACAACTTTCTCTTTGGAGACTTGTCAATTCCTGGACTTGCCAAAGCTGGATTGCCTTTCTCTAGATTTTGAGCTATGAACAGATATTTTCTCCTCTTCCTAAGCAAAACAAAGGTGGTCTGATTCCAAAAATTCTCTTTTCATGGACTGACAGATGGTCCTGATGACAACCAACAGCTTTCATTCATCAATTGTTCTGGCATATAAATTCAGGGCAAACAGGCAGAAAAAACACCCAATTTTTACTTCACAAACTCCCCACTGTTTCTATCTTCCTGGAAACATCTCTGTGATATGAGTGGTACTCAAACAAAGGTGTAATAAACACTAGGAAGGATAGTTGAATTTATGCAAATATTATCAAAAAGCCTACCTGAAATAGCTAAGAGGAACAGCTTAGAATTTTTCTCTGATTTTCAGCTTATATATCATGAGGAGCTAAATTTAGATAAGGTACCCTACATGTCAGCTGTATACAAAATTGTTGCTAAGAGTAGAAATCATCTGCTCATGAGACAAGCTGGATGTATAATGGTCCATAATATTTAAACATTTGAAACTGAAAATTAATTCAAGAAATACATAGATTGTGTAATAAGAAACAGACATAGAAAGGTCTAATATAACAAATGTCCTTCCTTGGTACTTAAGGCAAATCATATATTTTTGCTAAAACAGTTTCATGATCCTGATCATTTTGGTCCTTCTTTACTCTGAATTTCTGATATCATGTGATTTTTTTTAAACATTCCACATTAATATACTGTAAATACATTTCAACTGATGGATAATATGGCTTCTCCTTATTCATTTTATTTGCACAAAACCTAGAATATCATTCCAGTTAAATGTAGTCTTTTCAGACAACACTTGGTATTTTCCAGTATTAAAAAAATCTTTCTCTTTCCTTTTTTCCTTTCCCAATCAAATAACTCCCCCCAAAAAGAAGCTCACAATATTTTCCATTAATTTTTTTTCATTGAATCCATGCAATTAGATTCAGCTACTGGTCAGAGTAGTCCAGGATACTGACACAGAGAGAAATTTAGTTTAACTTTAAAGAATGTTACTTCTGTGTCCCTTTTTATGTTATCTGTTTCATTTCCATTATTTGATGTTATTGCATTCTAATGTATGTTCTTGTATAGAATGAAGAGCCCTTCAATATCACTGGGAAATCTTTTAACTCACTCACAAACAATGGTTCTCGGTTCATAAACTGTAATTAAAGTCTAGTCTGAGATAATTATAATGGCAGCTGAATCAACATAGGAAATATACAGACGAAAATCAGGTTATTTGAAAGAAATGGAGTGAAAAAAAACCCTCAAACCCTCAGCACTTCCCAGAAATTAATACAGATAAAACAGTTCCTGGAGTTCAAAGAAAAACAGTTTTGTGAATTGATTACAGAGAGGTCAAAAAGAAGAAGCTCCATGTTTTATTCTGTTGTTATTCTATCAACAAAGTATTGTCAATACTCACTAATTATCAGGCTCTCTGAAAAGCTGACTCTGATTCACATTTAAATACAAAACATGGATTAAAGTTACAAAAAGCAGTGGTTCTGAGGTGCAATGATAAAAATTGATAATATCCAAGTTAAAAGTAGTCTATAAGCTTTGGCATAAAAAGATCTGCAGGAAAAATTTGCATAAGAGTATGATAATAAAGTAATTCATTTCCAGTGTAGTAAGGCAAGGATATTAGACAGAGCTTTTCCTGTTGAAAGCAACCAATGGCTAGTAGTGTTTGTCTGAAATGTGACAGATAGACCAAGAGAGGCTCTGTTAGCAGTTTAATGGCTTTGAACCATGAAAATTTTGAAACTGGTAGCCATTTCCAGATGAGTTGCTGTACTGAGCTAAACAGACTTCATTTCAAGCCTTGATGTGTTTTACTTAATAGAATTTAAGTTTTCTTACTTACCTGCAATGACTCTTTTCCTTCTTTTATTGATTTCTTTTCTTGAGATCTGTTCTATAATTCCATATACACCCCAGTCCAGTTGCTATTGGATCATTACCCCTTCTGACATATGCTACTCTCTAATCAAGTCAGTCATGTCCTCAATGTTTGCTGTTAATGTCATGTTTTATTGCCTTTTAAAGCCTGTCTTCAAAAATCATCAATGAGAAGGTTAGGAATTTAACTCGGTGTTCCATTCTCATACTTACATGATTTTACCCATAAATCTCTTGTTATATGAAGCATCAATGAAGTATGAATTCCTGGTATTATTGTATTATTTATTTTACTACTAAAATAATTACAGATTTCAGAATACTTTCCCTAGGAAGTGCATCCATGAATGTGTGATTAAACCTTTTTATAATGAAAAGGATTCAGTGCCTCTATATTGTCCACCTGCCAAATTATCCAGAAACATCTATGTGACCCGTAAGTCTTCCAAGACCTATTCATTCAAATAGAAAAGACTTCAATCTGAAGACCTTCAAACAGCTTTCTCTCTCGCCATTGACTGTACTAAAAATTCAATTCCCAGTACAGAAGGTGGATTTCACCAGATAATTTCAAATTTTCAGATGTTGTAGAACCAGAAATAAGTATTTTATTAAAATTAATTAAATATTAAAATTAAATAAATTTTTTATTAAAATATTTTATAGCACATGCATCATGTCTTCCAGCTTTTTGAAGATGTCTCTGTTTATCTAGGCTACCTCAAATGATACATGTATTATTTTACACATCTGAGAAATCTTTCTTCAAGCATACATGTTTTCAAAGGCAAAAATAAAAGATATCCACTAAGAACAAAACAAAACAGGCAATTAGTGTCTGAAGATTTGAAACATCTCCCTGTCTGTTGATGTGTTGACCCATAATTATCTCATTCAAATTCAGCAGTAACTTCCTCATGTGCAAAAGCATTATTAATGCAGACATATTGTAACATAATATGCTTTCACTTTTTATCAGAATTATTTCTGAGTAATTTATAGAGTGTACAGTGTTTAGAAGTCAGGCAAGAAAGTAAAAGACTTGTAGAAAGTCTCCACCTGTGAAGGGCAAGGGCTGCCTATATAAACACTGTGTATATAAAGGACTTATCTGAGTATCTTCATAACAATAAAAACAAAAATTGAAAAGTAATAGTTTAAATGTTGGACCAAGCTGAACCCCTTACTACAAAAATTCTCAAGTCCATTGCTCTATTAATCTTCACCAAGCCAAAGTAGGTTCATTCTGTACCAGTATTCAGGGAACCATATTCACAAGCCCAAATGCTCCCATCCAGATTTAAATTAAAAAAAAAAACAAAAAAAAAAACCACACCACACTAAATCACTACTTTTCTACCTGACCAATACAGTTTGAATTCACCAGGCAGCTCTAACAAAGAAAAGCTTGCTTGAACCCTGTCATTACTTATTAGCATATTGCTGAAATTTCTGAGGCAAAGGCTGTATCTCTGGGTTAACAACCGGAAGATGTTATCCATTACTTCTGACTATTACTCATATCCTCTGATTGTATCTGACAAGTGGTACAAGGATTAATAGCTGTGTTTCACCTCCAGCTTTCTTCATTAAGGGGTCACTTTATCCTTCCTTCATCTTTTATTTTGCTGCCTACCTATGTATATTCTCCCTGGGAAGGTTATATTCTGCTTTGTGTTATTCAAGAGTCAGCCCATGACTTCAGCACATGGTGGGACACCTCTCTTATGAGAATAGGCTGAGAGCTGGGCCTTTTCATCCTCGCAAAAAGACAAATCAGGGGGAACTTCATCAATGTATCTGAAGAGAGTATCAAGAAGATGGAGAGAGGCTCTCCTTAGTGATGCTATACAAGAGGCAATAGGTAGCAACCAATGCACGGGAATTTCCACCTGAATATGAGGAAGAAGGTTTTTACTGTGTAAATTACTGTGCACTGGAAGAGGTTGCCCAGATATGTTGTGGATTCTTCCTCACGAGTTATTCAAGAACCGTCTGGACACAATTCTGTGCATTGTGCTCTAGGATGACTCCTGCTTGAGCAGGGAGGTTGTACAGGATGAGCCACTGTAGTCCTTTCCCACCTTATCCATTCTGTGATTCTGTGCAGAACAAAGCAGGGAGTACATTAGAGCTAAGACATTTGCAGAGAGAAATACTTTCAGAAACTCAATTAACTGTGGGAAAGAAGGACTTTCTGAAAATTGTTTTCCTTCACTAGGGCACTAAATTGCAATACAAGAGGTTTCAAAATCCTGACATGAATGAAAAATAACTCAATTGTTTCTCTTGCTAAACAGTCCATATGGTGTCTCATAGACAGATTTCACGAAATAATTGTCCCTAAACCTCAGTGTTTTGTTATACCCACAATGTAAAACAGTAATAGAGCTGGATGGGATTTCCTGATACCCTCCAATATATAACACACAAAGAGGAAACATACCTAGACACCTTTGTTTCTGTGAGTCTCATGAAAGACTGGTGGCATAAAACCTCTGTGCTGGTAATTCTTCACTGATGTTCTCTGAGTTAATTTTGACCAAATGCTGATAGCATTTGCTTCTGAACACTGAATCCCAAATTCAAAAGCTGTATATTTCTCTGTCTTTCCAAACCAATCTCCAATTTATGACTGAGAATTTTTGGCACAAGCTACTCAGCCAGTTGAATAGGATAGATAAAAAAAGCTAGATTTTCTCTCCTATAAACAAGAAAATCAAAAAAGTAAGTAACATATGCAGAATCTCTTAAAAGCTTGTTTGTTTCATAGGATTTTTTCCCCTCATTTTCTGTACCAGAACAAAAACATCCAAAAGGAAAGAGATATTTTTAGTGGCAGAGCTGCACAAGAAATTAGGAAAGAGGTATCTTGCTGTATGTTCTATGGGACTATTATTATAATTTACTTCCAGATAGTAAATCCAGCTTTGTTTAAGGCTTTCTCAAACTTTCATTTTCCTCTTCTGACTTTCTCCTTCTGATAACCAGTGAGTTACCAGAATTAGAACTTTCTGGATTTTCATAAAATGACAAACATACTACAGAGAACAAGGTGACACTGGGAGCAAAATCATGGACTCTGTTCTCTGGGAATGAGTGAACAGCAAGGTCTTCATTTATTGGTAAGAGATCTGAATTTGTGCCCACAGAAATCAATGAAGACGTTGCTGAGCCACTGAACTGTAAAAGGAATGAAGCATCTGTTTCAGTGGAGAGACTGAAGAAAAAAACACCAAAAGAAATTTTTTCCAGGTCAATCTGAAATGTTTCTTTGAATATGAAATGCCTTTGAATTCTGTTGAACTTTGACAAAACTAAAAATATATTTCAGAATGAAATAAATCAAATCAAATTAGCATTTTTTACATATTGATTTTTTTTATTAATTTAAACTCCTTAGCTGAACTTTTTTTCTGAATCTGACCTGATGTCACTCTTTTTTAAATTTCATTTCTCTTTTGGAAAATATATATTTTTTCCTATTTTGTTATTTCACACCTTCTTATGAAAATTTGAATCAAGTATTTCCAAAAAAAACTGCAGCTAAAAGTGGGCATTAGCTCCAGACAGACAATTAGGTATATGTGCCTATACGTAGGAAGGTCCAACCTACATACTGAGTTCATTAAAAGAGAAACTCACTTAACTGTATTCCACACCAGCTCCCCATCTACCAATATATGTAAGCTCAGGTTATCCAGAGGTCTTATATAGAAATTTGTGTGAATTTCTCAGATGCCATAAAAAATTTCAAAGGGCACTAGAAAACTCTGTGGGGCATATGAATTGATCTTTAAATATCTTTATCAGAATGAGCTGAATTGTGGTCTACTGAAAATTGCTCCACAGACTGATGTATCTGGGTCTCCACTGACAGTACCAGGAGCCTTGAAAAGTAGCATATCTGTACATCTACATCTAGACATGTAAATGTAGATACTTGTATGGAAATGAAGTCCACTTTTACTGCCTTTTTGAAACTTCAGTCCAAGAAAGGAGAGAAAGAAACACTGATTTCACTGAAAATTCTTCAATTTGACATTTGTCATTGCAAAAAGAAATGATAACATGTTTGGTTTGGGTTTTTTTTCCTATGAAATGATATCCTCAACATGATTTTGGGAGTCAGTCAAAACATCTTATTCAAATAGAATTATTCTTGTTCAATATCTAAAATTTTTTAATTCTTTCCACTTTATTTTTGGTGGATAGAGAGAATTTCTGCTTTAAAAAAATAATTTTTAAATGAAAGTAAAGAAAGTGTTGATAAAGAACATCAGAAATGGGCAATGAGAAAATTAAAGATGCAAATTTAAGTAGAGGAAATTCCATATCCTTCCCCATTTTTAAAGACAGGCCTTGATTAGATAATGACTATAGCTGTGTATAAGCTTGAAAAAAGTATAAAAGATTTATAGTAAGGGCAGACAGAGCAGAGAAGCACCTAGTGACTACTTTCTCCTCATTAGAACAAGGCTGAAAAGGTTCAGCCTCTCCATTGGGTGCCAGGAGCAGCCTCACACCATGAGGAAGCTTGTGGGCCACTTGCAGGGAAGGGAGAGATGGTCCCCTGAGAGCCTTACTAACTCTGGAGATGGCATGGCAGCATGTAGGGCTGTAGTATCCTAGTCTTCCCCAGGAAGGGTGAGTGAGGGATGAACAGGTATGCTGGTTTGCAGTGGGAAGGCAAGGGCTTTGCATCCATGTGCATCTGTGTGCAAGCCACATAGCCTGTGGAGAGTTCAATGGATCTGTAACAGCCTTTTCTTGGATTAAATAGAGAGGTGTTCAGAAACCTATAGTTATAAATTAACATTCTCTAAGCTTCTACTGCTATGGTTTAGCTGTTGTATGGCTGATATTAATCTTGAATGCACCGGCCACTGATTGCCAGTTAATTATGTGTCATTGATAAATCCATAAACCACTTCAATCCTACTCTGGTTTAAACTATGTGAACTGAGAAATTTTTCCCTCTGGCATAAGTCTATAACAGTGAGAACTTGACTTATTAAACTACAAGATTTTCTCAAAAAAAAAAAAAATTTTCACAAAGAATCATAAAAACATCATTTGTAACAATTAGTAAATTACCTTCCTAGATGAATCTGTCAGTCAGGATTTACTGTAACCTTTCCACACTTTGAGAATATTGAATTTTTCTGAACGTGACTCTTACTTTGGAGAATACAGAAAAAATTGAGATTTCCCTCTGAAACAGTATCCTAAGTATGCTCCGGAAGAGAAATAGAAAACCACCTGCTATTTTAACATCCAAACTGCACAAAAGAATAAATGGCTTGAAGCTAATAGTCTTCCAAATAAGCGAAAGCAGATGATCGATGAAACCATGAGGAAAGTGGCATTTTGTTTCTGGATATAAGTAGAACGTACAGACAGAATATAGGTAGAATCTAGACTCTAGGTTTTCCAGTACCATACCATGAAATTCTTTCCTACAATTATAGCTTTCTATATTTAGAGATGAAAAAAAATCTATGCAATTGTTATTCACTTATTACACTTACTGTAAATTTTCTGTAGTAGTATATCTGGCAATACCATATATTTTGGTTTTTAACAGTCAGGTCTTTACTACTTTCATGCCAAATGAAGAAATTCAATTGTGATTATTTTCTTCATTAAATTTGCATGATCTTGCTGTTGTAAAATCACTGTCATGATATACTGAAATCCATTTTTCTGCAGTTCTGATATTTGAGGCCTTAAACCTAGGCAAGGAAGATATTGTTGTGCCCAGATCTTCATCTAGATATTAGGTCTGGAAAGTCACTACAATCAACCCTGTGTTCACTATGTTCCTGTTAGAAGTAAATGACATTTTAGAGATGTTCTAGCATTTGAAGTTCACTTTTTGAGATAGGACGTTATATAATATATGGTAAACCAAGTTTTTATTTTATCTTTTAATTGAGCTGGAAAAAATGTTTCATCGTTCCTTCCGAAAGGCTGCAGTGTCTCCAGCATATTTTCTTGGGGAATACAGTCATGAAGTCATTAGCACAATTGGAATTAGGACCCTCATGTTACTTGCTCTGGATATTATGTGGATTCAATTTCCATTATTGCAAGGTTATTCCAACTGTATTTCTCAGATCCTGGATAACAGATGTTTGAGAAGTATCTGTTCTGTACATGATTTTCCTTTAGCTTCCACCTGCTGCTTCATTATATTTGGTAGCATATTACATCTAGTTTGATATAGAACAAATAGTCACATAGAACTCTGCCTGGGTTGAGAATCTGAAAGGAAAAAAGTCTGTTTGCCTCAGGAAAAAAATTGCTTCCCATAGTGTTCTTTTAAAACATTTTAGTTTTAATGTAAAAGTTGAAAAACATATGGGTACAACTCCTGTGGTAATTTCTTTCTGCATTTAAGTGTGAATGATTTCTGATTCTTAACCCAGGTTTCTCACTCTAATTTAAAATGCTTTCTACTGACTTTTCTAGTGACATCTGGTGAATTCATAGTATTGCCTTGCTTGTGTAACAATCAGAATAATTGTAGAAAATCTCTCTTCTCAAAAAAATTATTTTTAACATAGTGAGTTGTATTAAAAAATAAAAAATGCAAGGCTCAAATCTGTATCATAATGATATATGTTTAATGGATGAATCAAGTCTCTTTCATAGTAAATAGGATTTTTCCCCTTTTTTATTGTATTGGGATTTTCCTTTTTTATTTTATATGGTTATTTCACCATATTAGTTTTCTTACAAATTTTATTGTGTTTTCCCCACACTGCAACTGTTAACTAAACTACACCGCACAGTTAACTACTGTGATGTGAACTTCCCATTCCAAGTCTGGCCAATTTACATGGCAAACAATAAATAACAGTTTTCCTTTACTACTAATCCTGGTCTTTTTGTTTTCTATTGTATAAACAGGTCCATTCTCAAATTCTAAATGTAGATTATAGAATATCTTAGGTGAGGAGCCTCCGACTGTGCAACAGATTTATCAAGATCTTGAAATTCAGCCTTGATTAACTTCAGAGCTAGGAAATATTGATCTCTTTTTTTCTTCCTGTTTTATTAAATTTGAAAAGAAAGCTAAAAAGGTAACTATATGAGAAAAGATGGAAGAGAAAGAAAATAAGTCAGTTCAGATATGGTTGTTCTGATAGTTATAGAAGCACCTGAAAATGATACTACTCCATCATCTTTATTCCTCAGCCTTGTCTACATTGTAATCTCTGATGAATATCACCAAAATGGTACCCATCAGAATCTTTGCTATGGTCTAGAAGTTCAGGAGGATAAATGTATCTTCAAATTTCCAAATGAGATGAAGATTGCAATGAGGATTAAATTTTTATCAAGACTAAATTAAAAGTCTGTAATTAAGTGGTAAAAATAACACTTGCACTACCCAAGAGGAAACTCCGTTTCCAATAGGTGATGTCTCATGTTTTCTTTCTCTTCAGATGTCAATGGATTATTCTATTTACAAGTATACCTAGTTTCCTGCATACATCCTTTAGAAGCCCCAGTTTTAGACACAAAGGAGAGAAAGTATTGTTTTGGTAAAAAGCAAAACCTCCCTCTGAAAACATCACCATATCGCTTGAAGCCCCTACTTTCCTCCTGTATCAAAAATATATATATTCTAGGGTCTGCAAGTTCCTCATGGTCCAGAAACATTAGGATATTCTCATACATATAGAGCACAGTTAACAGTAAGACTTTTTTCTTTCAGACTTTCTCCCCTCTTTCTGTGCCCTGTGAGATTTCTGCTCCTCCTTCCCTACACACTTCCCCCCTCTTATTCATATATTTACACTTAGAGACATGAGGACATTCAACAGCACACTGCTCTGATCAATAGACATGGAGCAAGCCTTCAGCAACACTCAATATTTGCCTCTCTTCTCATACTGACCCAAATGCTGACAGATTTCTTGGTCCCACTCAAGACTGATGAGCATCTGTGGCAAAAGAGTTTCCACTGTGGACTTGTAGACACCTAGGTGGTTTTTATTTATATCCTTTTGCATACGGTAAGAGTACACTTTGCATTCACTGCAGACTCCAGAAACACTGAATGAGGCAATCTTTCACTGTTGCTATTTATTAGCCTAGTTTCCAAAGAAACTATAGCTTATTCAGCTCAGTCACTGAGTCTGGGCATGTACATGAAAAAGAAAAAGTGTTTCTCTAATAACTTCTGAACACCTTGTCTGATTTCAGCCAGATAAGACAGAGGAGGTGAAATATAAAGACAATTTAAAGTATATAAGGTCTTAGTGAAAAATAGGCAGCTGATGTTGGAAAGACCTTATGACTCTCAGCAGTTGTCACAAAATGATTTCTACAGAGAAAGACTAAAATTAGATGCCAGAGGTTTTGTGACAAAAGCCTTATTGGTGTTCTGGTCACAAGCATAGCTTCCACTGAAGCACACAATTAACTAAGAGATAATAAATCCATAATAAACCAGACTTCATTAGATTACTGCTTACAGAACTAGTAGCTGGCACTACAAAAGCAGTCAAAACCTCAGCCACAGATCAGATTCCCATGTTTTTAATCAGTGTACAAATATAGAGCAGAAAGTCCATTCTCAAGGAGGTTTTCTATATACACATACCCTCATTAAGATTGACCCTTTAAGCCACTTAGCCTTTTTTACCCATAACAAGGACAGCTGTTTCAGTGAATCTTCACAAAATTGTCAAGTTAAACAAACTTCTTACTAAACCATAAACAGCTCTAATCTTGGAAAACTTTGATATAGTTTAGGTCATAGGTCAAACTTTGTCATCCTTTCTGTCTGTGCAAAAAGTTTTAATAGGTTTCATGGTTTCAAAACTTAAAGCAAAGGGGATGATTTTACCATCAAGTCTGACCTCCTTCATAACAGGAGCTTTGTTTATTTTACTATCTGCTTAGTGACTTGTTAACAACTTCTGGGCCAAAGAAAGCTCTCCAAAAGCTTACACAGTCCTGTGGTGTACTATCCTTTGCAAAGAGGCAAATGTCCACCCACCTGCTCACTCACTCGCCCTCCTCAGGGGGACAGAATCAGAATAGAATGCTCATGGGTTGAGATAAAAAGGGGGAGATTGATTTCTCACCAGTTACTGTCACAAGCAACATAAACTCAACTTGGGGAAAATAATTAAAATATTATTATTGAATTTTCCACAGTAATTCTGTTCTAATTCAACCCTTCCCCATTTTATTAAGAAGTCAAGAAAAAAAAAAGTTTCTCCTTGGGAGCTTATGTCCAGCTGCATGCCTAGAGCAGAAATCTTTGTCAAAATGGTTGCTGTCAGAATACATTCCTCCATTATGCAAGATGCTTTCTCCAAAAAGAAAGAACAAAGAAATTTCAGATTGTAAATATTTTTTGACCTTTTCTCTGTGCTCTTTTGAAGTGAAGGCAATATGATATGATATGATTGACTAAAGTTCCTTATTTTCTTATTTACTCATTTCTGACTGTTACAATACAATAAGCTACAGAAGTTTGTCCAGGACAAGGTGGAAAATCTGTCTTAATGAAGAACCATTTATTTTGTAAAAATGTTCGGTCCTATCTGAATAGGATTTAGAGTCAGTTGTGAATTCATGGCAAAATGGTAAAACATGGAGACCTTTCCCTCAAAAGCCTCTCTGTTTAGAAAGTATTAATAGGAAGTATTAATAAGGTTGTTCCTCCTCATTCCCCATCCCGAGCACATGTGTACAGATTTCAGTAGGTCATTAAGTTGGATAGGGTAGGAGAGTAGTTTCAGGATGTTAAGCACCAGCAACTGTTACTGTCGTGGGTGTACTTGATTCATGCTTTCAGTTATTCAGTACCCCTTACTCACATACCTTTAAAGACTGGGAAGAAGAGAAAAGAAGGACAAAAAAAGAATATTTTTACAAGGTTCTGTCAGGCCAGCTGCATTTACAGGTCCCTACCTTAATACAGTGCTCATCACTCATAACATCCCATTCACCACTGTAAAATTTCTATGAGAAAGGAAAATGTTCCTTCTCCTTTCATACACATAGAGAACTGACAGTGAGAGAAAGTAAGTGACTTGAACCCTTATCTCCAGAGTTCTTGTTATGTTCTTGGGTACAATCATCCATTACATTTTTCACCTGCTGACAAGTAGGAAAAAACAACTCCCTCTACTTGGATTCTCAACCAGAATTATTCATCCTTCACAAAGAACACAACAGGCTCAACCAAACAAACCCCTACTGACATGGAGAGCAAGTTGCTGGTTTTCCTTTCCTATCAGTTTCTCTGCACTCAAAAACAAAAACAGCATTAGAGGCCATATTTCTAAGGCAGGTGAGAACAGGGTAAGCATAAGAAACAGAAGTGTTAATTACTGTTTACATACTTAAGGTAACTAACACTTATTATGCATAATGTTGTTTCCATATATCCAGGATCAAATTGGTACCATATTTTAAGATAAATATAAATCACATTTATATTTTTCTTTGTGGTACTATATAAGGACAAAATTTTTCATGCTTCATGCCAAGGAAAGGTTGATAGATGAACAGATGGAAAAAATACTCTACTGTGTCTCTTCTCAGCTGTATCCCATTATCAGAATGGCACTGCATAATGGAATAAACAGATTAATATGTTTTTGTTGTTGTTGTCTTATAGATAGTAAATTTTTTGACCAACTGTACAACAAAAGTGACATGTTTTTCTTTGTACCAGGTATTTCAGAGGCATTCCTCTTAATTCCTAAGTTCCCATGGAAAGGCACACAGACTTTACGTTATTGGAGACTGTAACCATGTATTCCACATGCTGGGTGGTGAATGGACATTACAAATAATAACAAAACAGTTTGGTCACCCTGAGATGTTTTATGCTGTTTTTATTGCCAGGCAGTTATTCAGTTATGTTCAGGCTTTCCAATAAGAGGCTGGCATTGGATGACTTAATTAACATAATTATTTATATGAATTTTAAAAATATCACTGCAATCAAGAAGTAGGTGCACAGTCTGTACATTTTGTATTCATGTAGTCTTGTAAAGTGTTGATTAGACAACATGAATTTATATTTGAATTTATAAAGGAAGGAGGTTAAACTTCAAGTTACCCCACAGCTATGTTACTTAGATGTTACTTAGTGTTGAGCTGTTCTTTGACAATAACGAACATTTTTAATAAACATAATTTCAGCACATTTGTGCAGAGGAAGAACAAACAAGTGGTTAGAGTAGTAGATTAGGTCATGCATGCTTCAGCTCCTATCCACAGCGTTCTCAAATAACCTCAGGCAAATCACTTATGGCTAGATGCACAAATCATTTTAGTTTCCCATGTGTCCTGGGTAGCCACCCAGCTGCTAGAAAATCAGAGCATTAAAACTCCAGTTCTTCCATTAAGTAACACTCAAAGGTACAACAGAATACGCTCCAAGGGAAATGAGGATATGCAAAGAAAACATTTCTGACTGTTGTCCCTTCCTTTCTTTGTTCCAGGTGCTTTCACCTGCTCACTTCCATCTATAAATGTTTGTTCTGGCAACCATATGAAGTATTTAACAATTAATAAGCTAATAGGATGAGATACAAGCAGATCTGAAAGTGTATGGTTTGTGGGGAAAGAAAAGATTGCACAGAAAGAAATACAATATACTTCAAATAGGTGTATACTGTCCTTTGAGATCATCTAGAACATCCTACTTGTACTTAGGATGTGTTTGCAGTTGAGTTGACAGGTCTGCTGTCTAACATACAGGATTTTTCATGTGCTCAAGCAGTTGCTTCACATGCCAAAGTAGTGTCCAGAGCCAAGAGAGCAGCCTGACTGACATGTCACTAAGGATGCAATGGCAGTTATCCAGGCTGCTCCAGGTAAGTCAAGATAGGGACATAAGGTGAAAAAAGTGACTTACATTAGTTCAGAGTTTTAAAATATCAACTCTGTGTACACAGTATACAGGAGAATGGTGACAAAATGATGGAATACTACTTAGTTGAAATGTACTGAATTTTATCAGAAAACAAATTGCCCACCTGAAAGAATGGGAAATAGTTATCCTTTTCAAAATAGTCAGAAGTAAATGACCCAAAACAATGACAGAAAATATGATAATAGAGGAACTTTCAGGTACAAGTAAATGCACTGAACCCCACCTTTTCTTGTTCTTATCTACACTAAAGAGTAACTGAATTTTGTGAAAATTTTATATTAAAAAATGTTTTTTCTAATGCTACTTTGGAAATGAAACTCATAATACACTGTGAGAATTGTCAAGCCACCAGAGGAAAAGACAACTGTATGCTGAATTTGAGAATATTCAATCAGATGAAACAACATGATTACCTTAACAGGCAGTTTATCATTTATTGACAATACGATCATATCAGATTCACAAACTGAATACTAACATGTGAGATGTGCTGATTGCAGACATTCTCTTGAAGACTTCACTTTGAAGTGTTCTTCAGACAGAGTCCAGATTTAGAAACTGTATATAATAATTTAGTCACAAGAAATGAAAACTCTCTCTGGTGCTAAAAAACCTATTGACAGAACAGTAAAATCTACTTCTGAAGAAAAGATCCCAGTCAGAATACACACAATTTAGAGTTCCAATCTGAGATATTTCTTTCCTAGATGAGATTTAAAAGGACAGGGACAATAAAAAAAATTGTTGTGGTAAATATATATTTTAAAGGAATATGTGATTGATAGTGAAAAGATTGATCCTCTGCCCCCTTACCATTTCTATCAGCCCCAAAGTTTGTGTCACCCTACTGCAAATCAGATCAACTCAGTAGTTTTTCTGAAAATTAATCTGAGGGATAGGAAGAAAATTTTTTTTGAGTCAAATAAGTAAGGTTATCTGACTGACAATATGGCCATGATAGCGCCAGAGAGGTGGCTCAGGAGAGCCTACAGGATCATGCAGGATCAGCAAAGGGGAAATGAGGATCAAGTCAATCACCTTACAGCAGCGGTACCCTCAATACTCCTTGAATTCTTTTCCGGGGCTGTGTATCAGACAATGGCAGAAATATAGTAGGACTATGTGGGATGCCAGGGTTATGATTATAAAGGATTAATACTTGAATACAAAACCACAAAAGGAATTTAGCTTGGTATTTTGTCTATGATGGAAATCCCCAGCAATAAGAGAGGAAGGCAAGAAGAAACTGGAAAAAGATCAAGTGACCCTCCCCTGAAACAATTTTACTTTCTGTAATTTGTGGTTTCAGCTGTATCACAGCATTTAATAGTCTCAAACAGACAAAGCCATTTCTCTTGAATTTCTCTTATTTATTCCAATTTGTATATTTGGTATCCAAAATATATTGTTGCAGTGATTTCCATTATACAGTTGTGTCTTGTATGAAAAAGCATTCCTGTTTTTTCTTTAAAACGTACTGCAGGTCAATTTAATAAGACACCTTAGTTCTAATACAAGAAATAGTGAATAAACTTCCCCTTCTCCATGCCATTCTTGGATTAAATTAAGTTCCCTGGATAAAGAACTAGTTAGATTCAGTAACATTCATTTATTTTCATTTAAAACAATTATTGCACCCTAAAATTAAAAGATTAACCTTTTTGTCTGCCAACTAATCCCTTTTTTCCCCACAAATGCACAATATTGAACCAAATACCTGTATTAAAGTGTCGCCTGTGTTGCACTGCTAAGACTAATATGGTTTTCATTAGGCTTGGCCTAAAACATCAAAGTCTCTTAAGTAAATGGATTCCATGCTATCCAAATACTTTCCATTAAAATAGCCCTATTAATCAAGATTTATTTTAATGAAACAAGGGCAGACAACATAACCCAAGAACATGGGTGATTTGCTCTTACATAATCTGCTACACTTGACAATCTGTTGTGAGTGAGCTGTGGCTGAAGGGACAACCCCAAGGAGCATACTAGAAATGAACCCAGAAGAGGTTGTCCTAACTTAATTAGTCTTTCAAAATTGGCTGTAAAGATCTTCCTAAGAAATGGCCCCATTAACTGCAGTCAATCATGTAACATTACTGCAAGGCATTATAGGATCTAAAGTGGGAGACTTACCCGAGCATGCCCAGTGCTTGTAAGGCCTGTCTGGGGTTCTCCTAATGCACATACAGGTTACAAAAACTGTGTGCTGCCACTCAATCAACTTAATATGGTAGTTAAGAAACGTGTGAGTATCACCTGGGTCAGCTTCATGAAACTTTACTATAGATTTCCCCTTAGGCAACCCACGCAAAAGCAACATGTACATATTCAGCAGACTGTATCTAAGGTGTTCACAATTTCCTTGTATTTTGGAGGTGGTAAATCTGCTCATATTCATATATGATCATAAGAATACCTGTAATGAGTTATACTAAAACAGTTCATAACAGTTTTCTGCCTTTGGCAGTGGTTGACTGTGAATATATCATGCTTCCTGTGCCCTGCAGTGCCAAATTCCATTGCATAAATAATCACCTTCCTTGACTGTTTTAAAGTGTCAGTCAATTGAAAAGGGCATTAAAGAACCAATCTACATTTACCTTTTTCATGCCAGTCACAGTTTTCATAACCCCCTTAAAATACCTTTTTTCTGGAATGCAAAGTCCTAACAGCACAGACCTTCCCCCGCAACCCCCTCCCCACCCCAGTGGAAGCATTTCCTCCTGCTGTCACCTTCTCTGTATCTGTTCTTGTCTCTCAGACAAGGTTTGGCATCCAGGTCCTTCACCGGATGATGGGGTTAAGTTGTTCAGCTCCCAGAGAAAGCTCACAGCTCCATTTTCTAGCAGATGAGGGAATTCTCTGGCAAAAGGGAAACTTATCACTCTCTAGCCAGCTGGCTCCTTAAAAGCTTCGTGCTTCCCCTTTTCACTCCTACCCACCCTAAATCCTCAGTCATGGGTAACTTCAAAATTTTTCCTTTCATGAAGATGAGGAGGTAATGTATGAGTCTCAGAGGAAGGCATTGCACTTCATTACAGCCAAAAAGGCAGGTGAGGATGTGGACTGGAGTGATTTGTTAATATGCATTTTTACATCAAATTGGCATTAAACCCACATTTCCAGATTTAGACAATGATACTAGTATGCTTTTTGGTGTCTTTTTTCTTTTCACTGAAATAATTTGTATCTCTTTCAATGTCCTCTTCAGTTTCAATACAGTTTATCACACAGTTCTATGTGACCTATTAAAGTAATCTGGAAATCTGTAGTGTAGCAAAATATGATCGTTTGTATATTCACTTAATAAGTATTAACATCATATAAGGATATTAAGGAAGAAAGAAGTTAGTAAAACTGAATGAGATTGATTTTTCTTCCCTTTTTCTGTTCTTCCATTTTTTTTCAACACAAAGAAAACAGAAACTGTAATGTTCAGTACAATTGCTCCCTGAACTTTATGTTTTCTGAAATGTTAAATAGAGTAAAAACAAATGAACAAAAAGAATTATGAGTAAGCAACCTTTTGTCATGCATGCAATTTTATTACATCATTTACTTTCGCTGAAAAGACTCTTTGTCTATACTTTTTCTCTCAGGATCACAATCATCAGCATTAATACAAATTTTTAAAAAATCATGTTTTTATCTATAATTGAAATTTTTAACTTTCTTTTCTTCTCATAATAAAATATATCCTTACTTGACTTCCTATTTGTAATTCTATTACTTTGACAGTAAACAGCATCTCCTATTTTAGTAGACACAGAGAAAATAAGACTGTTTTGAAGCTCTTGGTCTGTTAAGCTGGATAGGGTAAAGGAACTATTTCAGCTGCCCTCATATTCAAGAAACTACTCATTAAAACTTGGAATCATGTCAGTGTTTCCATATCAAAGATAGCATCACTAGAGTAATACAGTGAATTGAGCAATAGTACCTTAAGGTAAATAATTATGCTTCATTTCTTGCTTCATCTTTCATATGCAATAACTAAAGTGATTTGTAATGTAAGAGACAGGTGGAAAATGGTCATGAAGGAAAAATCTTGAATATCAGCAGAATACATATAAAACCAGATCCACACATCAAGAATCTGAAAGGAGACTAAAACCTTGAACATCATTAATTCAAAGCCTGGATTTCCAAAAAATGATGACAGATTGCTGTTTAAAGCCAATGTTCTCCAGCACTGAAGGTGTTCTTGGAAACCTGCTGTTTCTAACATTTTCAGATTTTTGACAACTGTGTGTGTGTAAGAGCATTTATTAACTCATTAGTTTTACTAAGTGTTTTTAACAAATCTAATGCCCAACTATTTTTGAAATGTAGCTTTTATAGTGACCTTTTATCTCCCGTGGGAAATTAGAAAATGGAAAAGTTATTGGAGGAGGAGATCCAACAAAATTACACTCACGACAAGCTTGAATTACACCATGTAATTGAATCTATTCAGAAGCCAAAAATCAATGCAGTCAGCCAGAAGTATACCAAATGTGACATTCATTTTTTCTGCTTTATCAAGCTTAATTGATGTCTTAGAACTAAATAAGAGTAATAGGCAGCCTTATGGTAGAAACCTCTAGAGATATTTCAAGTGGCTATTCATAAAGGTTGCAAATAATTCATGAATATCACTGTCAGTTGATGCAGTGATAGAATAACTATGTTGCTTTTAAATACCACATGCCCTGGCATTAATTTCACCCCCATCCCTCCAGGCTTCCTATTGAGAGAGGTAACAGGCACAAATCCATCTAGCTGGCATATCCTGAATTAGAGAAACTCTTCATTTGTCAGTATCATTTTGGACAGAAAGTTAACATGTCATGGCTAACAAGCTAACACTAGTGATATTTCTTGGCATTTCCAAATACTGTTTGTCATAATGCATATGCATATGTAAAACACACAAACATATTACAGAAATCAATAAAGGAGAATAATTACATGAGTTTAGTAACATGAGGAATGCTTTGGAATAATGCTTCATGCCCCTGTCTCTTCAATCATATCTAAAATGATGCAACAGGGCCTAAGCTACGGTGATACAAGGAACACTAAGATGATCATCATACAATATTGATAAAGTTTAAATTTACCTAAAAACCTGAGCAATAAAGAATGATGTCCTGAAAAGTGGTGACCTACTTTTGAACTGGACAAGAACAAAATAAGAGCAAAATGTCTTAAAAAACAGACACAGCTCTCTTCTAGAAAGCTAAATCTGGCTGAACATTTCAGTAATGAAAATAATGACTAACATATTTTGAAAGTTGTACGATCTGTTGATCCTATTTTAATAAAAAATTTCAATTTAAGAATATTCTGATTATGATAGTTGGCCATTTTTCTTGATTAATTAATTATTATTTAGTAGCAGTACTGCAGAAAGTAGCTGTGATGAACAAATCTTATTCCAAGAATACTACTGGTCTATCAAAAGTACTAAGAGTTTTCCAAGAGTACTACTGAATATCTCTCAGATATTTGGTCTGAGAGTTTCAAAGCATACACTGAAATGAGATGCCTAAATTTCATCTTCTCTTTCATAAATCTTTCTGTCATTTCCTGAAACCAATGCTCTCCCTTTGCCTAGAGGGAAGATGCAAAGTAAAGAAGCAAAACTTTCTACATATTCAGATATACTGGAATTTATAGTAGAGTGAAAAAAATATTTGCCCTTCTCCAGATGTTTATAAAGCTCCATCTATACGGCAAAAGAGTCAGATATGTTCAGTTGTGTTTCTGGTGCTTTTAAAGTAGACTCTAATTTGAGCATATTTACTATCAACATCATTTTAGTATACAGAAGATGCAGGCTATCTGCAAATGACTCAACTAGCAGTGTAGCCAAAATAGTGGATAACAGAAATCTCTACTCTGATCAGGATTTCTTTACATTTGAACTGTCTACAGCTCACAGCACCAAGCCTTTCATAATGCTCTCAGGCACATTATTCTTGGAGTGGTCCTGTGAAGGACCAAGAGTTGGACTTCGATGATCCTTGTGGGTCCCTTGCAAATCAGGAGGTTCTATGATTCTCTGAATTTCTCCAGTGAATGAGATTCCATGTCCTTTACGGACAACCTGTTCAATTGCTAAATCACCTGCACTGCAAAGAAGCTCTTTCTCATTTTCAGGTGGAACTTCCTGTGTTCCAGTTTCTGCCACTGCCTCTCATCCTATTGCTTGGTACCACTGAGAAGAACTTGTCTCCATCCTCTTGATACCCTCCCTTCAGACACTTGTACACATTGATAAGGTCCCCTCTGAATATTTTCTTCTCCAGGCTGAACAGGCCAAACTCTCTTAGTCTTTCCTCATAAGAGGGATCCTCCACTCCTCCAGTCATCTTTGTAGCCCTCCACTGGATCTGCTCCAGAACCTCCACATCTCTCTTTTTCTGGGGAGTGCAGAATTGGACACAGTACTGCAGCTGAGGCCTCATCAGGTGTAGGAATGGAAAAATGATATGCAGAGGATTTACTCAAGGAGGACAAAGAATTTTTGTTCAAGGAAGTTTTTGCTGCTGCGAAAGGCCCAACATGGGAGAAGATTCTTTCCCATGAATAGCACTGTATATATTTCTCCACTTGTCTGTTTGAGAAGTTAACTCCCCTGTTGCAAGAAGAGATAAAGTTCTCACAGACGTGCCTGAAGGCCCTTGCTGAGAGACAGGGGGAGAACACAGCCTTGAAGTTATGCACATGAGAAAGGTGTTGATATAAAAGGCCTCAGGGTACAGGCTGCATGCACTCTCTCCCCTGCTGTGATTTAGCAGTGTATTTTAGGGTTGTTGACTTTGGAATTAACATTTCCTTAAAACCTTAGCCCTGACTTGGGGTTACCTGCATGCATATCAATTCATACACCAGGGAACAAAAGGGGCAGGATCACCTCCTTCAACCTGCTGGCATTGCTCTTCTTAATGCACCCAAGGATAACACTGGCCTTCTTGGCCACAAGGGCATACTCCTAGCTCATGGAGAGCTTGTTTTTCCCCAGAACCCCAATAAGAAATACTCCCCCTTGTTCACGTGTATCAGATCCCTAGACAGAAACAGCACATAAAGCATCTGTGAATGCTGGAAGTTTAATACTTTAATCATATTACTAAGTTACCAAATACCCCCCCCAAAAAAACCCCACCTACCTATATTTATGTTGCTTTACTAGCTTTGGTAAAAAAATGACTTGTACTTACATTAATTCATTTAAGCAATTACTTTATTTGTGAAGAAATTGTTAGCTTAGTCTTAGAGAGCCATGCAGGCTTAGATTTAAAATCTAGCAGTTGCCAAGACCACCTGTTTATATCTCCTCTCCTGAGGCATAATCTTATCTTCTGTGAAATATGTTACCGCACTTCTCCTTAGGCATGATCTAGATAAGATTTTTCAACCTTGGAAGAAACTCCACTTTCAAATTCCAGTTAGCCTCAGATATTGCTATTTCTGTCATTTCCACTGCACGACAATCAGCTAAAATATCATCTACCATCTTAATCAACTTTACAGCATGGCAGATGAATGTTAAATAGTCACTACTCTTGCTGGAAGGAAGAGGGTTTGATGAATCAAACCTCAAGCTATCAACATCTAAACACACAAAATCTATTAAATAAATTAATATTGCAAAATGTTACAAAGAAACAAATTAACAACAAGGTACAGATCCTTCTAAGAAACCTTTAATTTTTTGTTAATTATACTTTTTAGTAGACAATACAGTTCAATAGTGATCAGTGCAGAAACATACCCCCGTCTGCCCCACCACTCAGATTCAATGAAGATTTCATTAGTACCAGAATGAAAGCAATCAGTGGCACTGAGGCTAGTTAAAAGTACATCATTTTACCTTGGGTTAGTGCTGTGAGATCATGCTTCAATCACCTTCAGCATCTGAATTGAGCTTTACAGTTAGTGCATAACTCTGTGAATGTACCAGTTGCAGCCTGTACAAGCTACACAGGCTTTCTCTATTGACACTGCACATTGTAAGAGAATTTTGGTTGGGATCGAGATGTGGAACAGCATAATATAGGAGAGATATACTTTCACTGCTGAAACTATCTGTCCATGTCATAAATGTGACCTTTGGAGATGTCTGAGAACAGTTTGTACAGTTGAGGAAAGAATTTCAAGAGACTTAGTACGAGTGAAAGAAGTAAGGCCCACTCAACCTTCTTATACCTCCTACTTCTTCTGATGTTCCCTAATCTCCATGATGCTTCACTTTTATGACATTGTCAAGGACACAGCATGTATGAAGAGGAATTATTATGCCAGGGTCCTTGCGAGCAGCAGACAGGCCTTAGACAACCTTCCCCACTTTTCCTTTTCAAAAACTATCTGTGATTTGCAATCACTTTATTACACACATAATGACATGCTTAGGCTCCTTTCCTAGCTCCTGGAGAAGAAAAATAAAAAGCAACCCACACAAAAGAGACTCTCTCATTGCAAATCAGATACAAGTCCAAGTTATTTTAAAATATAAAATTAATTTTCTATTCAGTCTTTTTTTTTTCCTCCCTCCAATTAGCAGCTAATCTCATCCATATAGCTGCAGGCTCCAAAATGGTAAATGTTGTCATTCACTAAGAAATAGTTGGGAACTTTTTTTTTTTTTAATAATTGCAAGATATAATTACTTTGGAGTTTTTTTAAACACTTTCATGATTATTAAAGCTTTTGGTAATTGTAGACATAACATTTATACTTTTAATAAGCAGAAAACTTTTATGCTCAAATAAAATAATTAAATCCACGAAACCCAGGCAATTTATGGCTTAGAAGTCCCTGGAGTACATTTGAGAGACACAAAAGCAGGACTTCAGGACCATCAGCTTCTTTACATTGAAAATAGGCAGTGATATTGTGATTATTAGCATCAAACTGTAGTACATACATGCAGGAAAAGAAGATAGTGCCTGGGGGGACATAAAATAAAATACAGAAAGACTCAAGAGGTCGGTTAAAAGTTTGTATGATGCCTTGCCTTGAACTCAAAGAAGAGAGAAATTAAAAAAATCCCTTTTCTCCCCCAGCAAAGAGCTGAGGAGCAGCAGCAGGATAAGGGTAAAAGCAGGCCAGGCTAGAGTGCAGTCTGTGATCCAAGTATGGATGTATACTAGAGAGAGGAAACATTTCTGGGCACAATAGCTCAGCTCTCTCCATTAGTAGCTTATTAGAATTGCCCTTAGCATGCTCTTGGGCAGAGACAAATAGTAGTCCCTAACAAGCCAGGAGTACAGTTCAGCAGTTAGCATGGTCAGGACCAGTTCTCAGTTGGAAGTTTGCCTTCAACAACCCTGTTTCATAAGGCAAGAATCCTTTCATACTGATTCAAACATTTCTCTGGCGGCTGTCATCAGTGTCAGCCAGTGGTTCCAGGAACACTCCCATCTACTACTGTAGAGACAGTACCAGTGCTGAGCACAGCAGCTCTGCAAGAACAACAACACCGTGCAACACCTATACTGTTTCTCAAATGTCTGAAGAGATCTCTGAACCAGTAATGACCTGATCCTGAGAGTCAATGTAATACATCAAAGTACATGCAGATGCAAAAGATTGAAACCAAGTTTCTGCCTAAGCTAGCTAACAATTCCCCTAGGACCTTCACCTCAGCTCAGAAATGCATCAACACAGCTTCAGGATCTGAGCTGACTCAAGAGGAGAGAAGGTAAAATGCGCATCTACAGATGTGAGCACTGGGAAGTTCAGAGCTAGGTTGTTCAGCTGAATATACAAAAGCACCACAAAATATCGTGTATTGAGTGCCAGTGTATAGGCAGCACTTCTAGGAGTAGCCACTCCACCTTGTCACTCATGAAAAAGCTGTCGTGCAGGTTTTCTTTCTTATGCAAATAGAAAACTATAGAGTAGAAAACTACAAAAGAAAATAATACCATTATATGAAGTTCTACTGGCTCATATGGCAACTTAATCATGGCAACAAGACCCAGACTTCTAATTCCTGTATCTTTTGGGAGTTTTTCAGTCCTTTATTTGCTCCTTGGTCTAAAGAGGAAGTAGGCTGAAATGATTCACAATCTGCACCTAGACTTCAGAGGATCATTTAGATTGGGAAAGACCTTTAGGATAATAAAGTCCAATCATTAACATAGCCCTGACTAGCCCAGTTCTAAACCATGTCCCCAGCTGCCACATTTACTTCCAAAGACAGTAAATCAACCACTTAGCTGGACAGCCTGTGCCAGTGTTGGACAACTCTTTCCATGGAGGTTTTTTTCCTGATATCCAACCTAAACCTCCTTCAATGCAACTTGAGGCCATTTAATCTTGTGCTGTCACTTGTTGCCTAGAGGAGGCCAACCCTGACCTTGCCAAAACCTCCTTTCAGGCAGAGAGCAAAAGGTCCCACCTAAGCTTCCTTTTCTCCAGTCTAAACAACTCCAGATTCCTTATCTATTCCTCATAAGACCTGTGCTCCAGACCCTTCACCAGTTCTGGACTCGCTCCAGCACCTCAGAGTCCTTTTTGTAGTGAGGGACCCAAAACTAGACACAGGACAGGAGGTGTGGCCTCACCAGCTCCAAGTACAGGGTAAGAATCACTTTCCTCATCCTTCTGGCCACCCAATTTCTGATACAAGCTGGGAAGCTGTTGGCCTTCTTGGCCACCTGGGCACACTGTTGGCTCACATTCATCCATCTGTTAACCAGTATCCTGAATTCCTTTCCTAGCTTGGCTAGGAGTTTTACTTTAATATAGATATAGAGTTCTTTAACACCTCAAGATAACATTAAGAGAACAAGCCATGGACTTATTCCCAAGGGATTTATCAATTTAGGGGAGCAAATAAGGGAACTTGGCCAAAGTTCAAAAGGACACCACACAAGCTAGACAAAAATGTTCCACCATAATACTGACTCAGCATATACTATTAATCCACAACCCTTAAGTCAATATCTAACCAATTCTACAACACTTAAGTCAAGATCCAACCAATTCTACAACACTTAAGTCAAGATCCAATAAATCCATAACACTTTAGTCAAGATACAACCACTCCAGCTCCAAGCCATCCTAAGCATCAAGAAAAGAGCAGAGAGAGAGAAGCAGAGTGAGAACCCCACCTTTGTGAGGTTCGACCCATCCCTTCCCCCTCCACAGACATACACACATGCCCCACAAGGTGATTCTGACCCAATAATAATGGATCTGATGTCTAACAGCCACTCTTCCCCAAACGTTAGGATTGTGTGGGACCACATCACCAGCTGAAGCATGCTGGCAACTGCCAATAGCTAGCTTGTCATTTAATTAACAACCTGAATAATGCTTCTTGACAAAATAGATTTTATTTCAGTGGGGACAAATGACAGTTTTACTATTGAATTATATGAGATTAGGTTTCCTCAATGTAATCAAAGGGATAATATCAAACTAAAGTCTGATCACCTTTGTATGAGTATGTTTGTCCATGATTATACATCTCCTATGTAGAACTAAGTGACGCACCAGAACTGACAAATAAAAATGGTAAATTGCAGCTTTTGGTATGCCTTGCATAATCCAGATAACAAAATAATTTACTCTGAAGGGGACAGGAACAACAACCAAAAATGTCTGAAAAGACATTTTTGCATTTATTTTCTCAGAAGAAAAGAAATGGAAAGATTAGGAGAGAACACCTAGATGTATGAGCCTGCCTGCCTAGAAAGAGTATGCTAATGGTCTACATTTGCATCAGACATTTGCAGAGAAGTAGAAATAGATGAATAAAACAAGAATTTATTACTGTGGTTTTTTATTCTATTCTCCATTGTGACATAATAAAGAACTGAAATGTTATAAAATGCTTTCCCTTCTTTCTCTCCATCTTTTTGGAGAACTGTTCTTGGCAAAAGTTTCTGTGAGTTTTATGCATGATAGAGGCTGAGTGTGTCTGAAATTGATAAAGGTTCTACAGTAATGTATACTTGCAAGACAGGTTGTCTGTGAATACATTTTAAAGCAAATCTTATCAACAAAATGTCAGTGGTGTCCTGATGTTATTCCATACAGTCACAGCACATTCACTGCAGCGCCAGAAAGCTACTCACCAGGGATTCAAACTTTAAGCAGAGACAGAAAAAAGAAATATGAACACTATACAGATTCAGATAAACAAAGTTACTTCCCTGGACACTGTAGTTTTAAATAAAATTTGGAACTGAAGTTTTTCATTTAGATACTGTCAGGCAAAGAGCAAATAAATAAATAAATAAATAATAGCATTTTAACATGCCGCTGTGTACATAAATCAAGTTGTAAATTACATTGGTCTTCTTGCAAAATAAATGTAATACATTCTTGCTTCTGCTTTCTTTCAGATGTATTCTCTTTCCTTGCAAAAAATTGTATGACAGAAATATATATTTCAGCAGTTCAGGGTAATCTGACATTCTGCTACTAATAAGAACAGAATAGAAGATTGTTACCTAATTTTTAAATAATTATGGAATATTTCTGTGAAAAGGGGCTATGTTGGAATGCAGCTAAGATTAACAACTATGCTGTAGGAGGAAAAATGTGAGGACCATCATTATTTTTAGCTAATATATAACCCATCAATCAATCACTGGTCTGTAGCTGGGGGCGATGTTATCTCTAGACTTGTCAAGTTGTCTGCTGGGTTTTATTTTAACATTATTTTAAGTCTAAGAGGAGGAATTATTAAGAGCTGAATGTATTTTGCAGCTTCTACTATGTCTCCCTGAATGCTCTAAGCAAGTAAAAGGCTCCTACTGACATGTTTCAAGGGGAACTTTTGGAAATTGACATAATATGGCAAAGAAACAGAAGAACTTTTATCTCAAGATCACTTGTTTAAATGCAGTACATCTGAAGTTATCTGAAATAAATCAAATCAGTAATTTTTGAGAAAAAATATTTAAGTTCTTACATGTCTGCATCAATGGCAAATAACATTACAAGTCTGTTTTCTGGTTAACTAGAGGATCTTGACAAATTATACACATCACAATGAAGAGCTTTCTGAGTATTATTCAAATAAGAAGAGATGCTGAAGTTCAGAGACCAGATGGAGGGAAAAAAGAATTGACATCCATAGACGTCCGAGACACACTAGTGTTTTGAATAGTAGCTTCCCAAAACATCTGAACAAGGACTATATTAGACCTGAGCTGTTTGATGTGTATCTGTGTCCTGAAGATCTGCCCTCTCCCAAAGTCCATAAAACAGGCATTACTCCACCAATCTCTACAGAGCCTCTTTGCTCAGGGATCACAGAACACAGAAAGTTTACTGAAATTGTTATTTGCCATGGTTTGTTTGTTAGAACATCTGCTCCAGGATATCCATTTTGAGACCTCTCCCACAAAGGACAAGGAAGGTTAGGATTGGAGCTGGCCCATCCTAACAGACTGTACTAATCAAAAAACTATGGGAGGTAACTGCCTTTAATGGGTTTTGTGGATAACTGTGGCATTGTGAGCAAGAAGTACAAAAGCCACACAGGCCAGAGGAGAGCAGATGTTAGCAGTTCAGCTTGTCTGATGGGAAAGATGCTGTCTTGAGTGGCTGCTCTCAGAATTATTCCTGGTTTGTTTTTGTTCCTTCATCCAACAAGTAGCAAATAAAAACTCCATGAGCATCCCAGGAAGCAGAATGCCACTTACTGGGCAAGTGCTTTTATCAGGCAAATGCGCAAAAACGAGAACTCTGGCTTCCAGCTCTGGGGAGTGCTGTCCCTACAGGAGACAGCATTTTAGAAATGCTCTCCTCTTCCACATTTCCTATTGACTGATTTGGGCATCTCAGCACTTAGTGTACTGGCAGCTGTCAATCTCACTTTGCTCCAAACAAAAATTAGCTTTGCAAATTCTGTTTTTAGAGACAGGAACTGATTCTGAGGCTGTTGCACGCCATGTCATAAGCCTACAATCCTTTCATTTGAACAACATTTAAATTGTACTCTTGCTATTTCATTATTTTTTCCCAAACTGACATACAAAACTTCAAGACATCAGCAGAAAGCTCATATTACAATCTGGTTTTAAAGGTTTTTCATTAGTTTAAATCCTGTCCTAGACAAACTACAAGTCAGTTAAAAATATGCTGCTGCATGAAGCTCCCCATCTTGACTGAGTTATTTAAAATATTAACACAATAAACACAGAACATTAAAAATAAAGCCATCATTATATGGGGCTATCTTTGCATATTTTATAGCTAGATGCATACTTCTCTCAGGCAAGACTGTCTAAAATTCATTAAAATACTCATTTACTTACAGGAACTGTTTTATTCTTAGGACATCATATAAACAAAATAAAACAGCCACACCAGATTATTCAACACACCATAGAAGAGGAATAGCTCTCCCAGCATGAAACGTTTCTCATCTGAGTTACCATATGCCTCCTAGCTCTTATTCCATTTTTCCATCTCCTCCTAGCATAAACATTTCCATTCATTAACAACCTTTCAAATTCTTTACACTTTAAATATTGTATAGCAACACATGTAAACAGAAATCTATGTTACTTTTATTGCACTGTTGATATTAATTCACAGCAGCTGACAGAAAGATCTCAGCTCAATGTACAAAATACATACCTGCTAAGCTGCAAATTTTCATATGCAATAAATCCTGTAAAATACTATACAAATCGTTATATTAAGGTAGTAATGTTATGCTAGAGCATTTCCTCTGATTTCTTTTCCTAATTTCCTTCAAAACATCTCTGATATTTAAAGAGAAGAAAAAAAAAGAGAAAAAAGCAGCAAAAATCAGGTGTAGGAAGAAACTGTATTAACTACCTACTACCTTAAACGCAAAACAGAGCAGCTGGAGAACATCCCTGGGCTTGACTGGCTAGATCATAGAAAGTAAAATGAGTGAAGTTCTATTGAAGTCAAAGTGCATGATTCCTTCCCAGTACCTAAGTAATGGACAGAAAATAGGGAAATTGCTGTTTCAGAAGCCTGTTAAGGAGACGTTAAAAACCTGAATCTGTATCAAGAGTACAGAATGTATGGTCTAGGTGGTTTTTTTTGTAAGGGCAGTTGGTTCTCACAAGAAGTTTTGTTTTGCTCATAAATATTTTTTGTATTCCTTTCATAAAGAATTAAAACTAATTCACCACAAACCCAAAGCTTTTACTTCTGATTTGTTAAAGTCCAATCATGGTGCAACTGATCCAGAAATTTTCTTTTGTGTCAGTTCAATGTTAAGTAGCATTTTCTCTGTCACTGACAATAAAGTCAACACAAGACTTGGGGTAAAACCCTAGAGAATTAGCTCTCCTTTGCTGATTTCTGAAGATGATGCTATATAGTTAATGGCAAATGAGCCATCGTGCAGAAATCTTCCTACAAAGAGACAAAAAACCTTAAAAGTTAACACCTCTCATCAGAAAGTGAAGCTTAATATTGTACCAGTTAGAGAGTTTGCAGGAAGGAAAAATTCAATTACACTTTGAGAATGCAAAATACTTTAACTTTTTCAAGTGAATGACTGTTCTGACATTTTTGAGTCAATGTTTTTGTGTGAAATTTTTCATTGTGTTTGTTTAAACAGAATATTTTACATGCAAAAATAGAAGGAACAAAAATACATTTAATTTTAATTCAGATTTGCTTCAGGTTGGTATTTCCAGTCCATTATCAGATTTAATTCTAAGACAGTTAGAAACCTGTCATCTCACAGGCCTATTACTATGAAAGTGAAAAGGTTGTGAAATATTTTTTATTTTTATTTTTTATTAATTGTAATGCTAAAAATATGTTTTGGATTGCATCTCTGCATTATTCACTAAAAGCAATGCATAAGGCTTGGTATTCATATTGAAATATGCTATGTAAAACTCTGCATGTTTCTATTGACCTAGTCAATAACAGTGATGAAAAACTTCTAAAAACAAAACAAAAACCCCACAAGCAAACAAAAAACCCCCCAAAACCAGCATCAGACACTTTTCACTGTCTAAAATAAAGTACTGAGATTCTGACTATTTCAGTTGCTGTTCTTAGCAGGATTTCTCAGTTTTGAACAAGTTTTATACTGAAGTAGCAGTAGTACTAACCTATGTTAAACACAGTCACACAAAGCAATGATGCATTTTCTCTTGTGCCTCCATTATAAGCAGAAACACTAAAATGAAGTGCAAAACCAAACACTATAAAGTGTCATAAAATAGTTTATTGAAAATTAAGGGTAAGAAAGAGAAGTTGAAAGGCAAAGTCAGAAAAAGTGACATGTCAGGAAGACACGTCATTGCAAATGGCACTCTAGACCTGCACCCTGGTGTCACCTCCATCACAGCTGCCAAAACATTTCACCAGCCATAGACAGCAAGGAATAAGCTGGACAAGAAGAAGCCCTGGAAAAATCATGGTAATTTGGACCTTCTTGACAACATCTGAGTTAAATGAGTCAACTTTATTGTAATTTTAATCAATAAAAAGAGCTCTCAGCAGTTGCTGAGTTCTAACGCTCATTAAATCATAGGCAGCTTGGCGTAACTTTTCATAGGATTTCCCTCTGTGAAGTATGTGTGCAAATGGTGTATATAAATCCTGCCTGCAGGACACGTGCTGCACGGAGAATCTGCACCTGCACTGTGTACTCTGCGTATCCCAGATGCACTGCCTCAGTGGATCTGCTGTATAATTAATTGGCCTGGATCACACTTTGCCTACGATATTCAGGATATCTGGAACATATCGGGTTTCAGTGGTCTTTTTACTGTTTAGCAAAATTTTGTGCACTGTATTTTTTATATTATCTATGATATTATATTATATATAACAGTGCAATCCTAGGCATAAGATCACCATTATCATCTTCTAAGATGTAGTGTAACAGGAAGGAAGCCATAATTGATGATTTATGTCTTTTTTTATATATATTACATAAATATATTATTATTATATAATTATATATATTAGAATATATATAATAATTTATGCATTATGTTCTTTAATAGGCTGTACTGTTTGATTATTTATTTAGTGGCTATTTAGTGTGCTTAAAACTGTTTACACATATACCTCATTTAAATTTTGAAAACAAATGGAAATAAATATACCCCACTCTGATTTAAACAAATGTAAAGCTTCTGCTCCTGTGTTTCTCTCACTCACTCTCATGTAAATGAAGGTTAAAAATTAATGAAACCACCCTCAATGGAAATCAGAATAAATTCCCCTGTTTATAAACATAAAAATAAACAGTACTCTTAATTCATTGTCACAACTTTTCTCTCATTGAAAAGAAAAAATGATCTTGTTCTTTGGTACGATTTTAAGCAGAATTAAAAAACAACCATAATTAAATACATCGTCTGAATTGGATGTAGTTTGTTATTTAAATGAAAATGCCAACTTTAAATTATCTTTTTCTAGCTAGTGCTATATTGTAGAACTTATCATCCAATTAAAGAGAAACCTACTCCTTAAAACAGCATAAGACTTGCAAACTTTATCTTAAACCATAAATTAATATAGTGGTTTGTTTTTAAGTTACCAAAAATGTTAGCCATTCTTTAAGTCTTAACTTTTCATTCAATTACATATTAATGAATGCCCTGTAGAATTATAGTTTATCATTAATGTTTACAATTTCTTTTCTTGCAGTTTTAAAGATCATATATTATTGAAATTACTGTTATAAGAGTAGCAAGTGAACATTAGTGGTAATACATGGCCATCTTGCTGTAAAACATTATGTAAATAAGCATATTCCATTCTTAAATTTTAAAATCAAGCAGTATTTCAGTTGAGTTTTAATCATGCAGTTCAGTTAATAATGTCATTTATAGTGCTAACACTAGTCTGTACAATTTCACTCCAGCTATACCAACTCTAATTTTACTCCATAGTTCATCTAAGTTTTTCTTAGTTCTTCCATATATGAAAAAACTACCATTTACAGGAATGAAATAGAAGTGTTTGCAGTAGCTGCAGAGAATGTGCAGTGTAGTTCTCTGTCACTAGGAAGAGTACAATATATTTAGTAGTTTAAACAAGTCCATCCTAAACCTGTCCATTCAAATTCATTATCAAAATTATCTACCTTGTTGCAGGACACATCTGATCTCCTCTTTCCCACAGTAAACAACAAAGAGGTTACTCTTTTTGTCAAACATTTGCTCCAGTGAGGTCAGATTTATGTTAAAGAGACCAGTTCAGCTAGACTAGCAGTATTATACATAATTATTCTGATTTCTTCGTTTAATTCCAATTCCAGTTCAAGACTCTCTATGCTTTGGAATACAGTTATACAGGAATATTCAAAAAAATATGTGTCTAGTAGTAATCCATGAGATTAAGGAACAATTTTGTACATTTCTTTTGGTATAAAGTCTTTGTTCACTTTCTCCAAAAATTTTAGGCAAAATTTCAGACTTTCACTGGTTATTGATATTTTGCCAATTTGGTGCATTCAGCTTCACTTGGAAAACGGATAATTCCAAACAGAACCATTATTCAGTATGGTGTATGGTATAAACTTATATGACATACAAAGTTCTAAACTATTATTCAGCCCATAAGTCTTTAAACACTTATATCAGCACATATATTGATTTTTTTAAGCCCACAATAGGCATACAATGGCATTGTAATTACCACAATAGATAATTCTAACAGTTCAGTAGAAACAATCTTGTGAATTTAGAGCATCTGACAAACTTATCAGATTATTTAGAATTGCTCATTTTCCTTATTTTTATGAACAATAGAACATCTGTCTTCATATCACTAACAACTGGCTTAGAAGATTCTTAATCATTGGTCAGCTGAAATACAGATTAACCTCTTACTATTTATCCACCTCAACCTAGGGCAATAGTGAGCTGTTAGTAGTAGTAATATCTAGTTACCCTACACATATGAGTCTTCTCTTCCTAGTTTCTCAGATTTCAAGACTGTGTTAAATATTACGAAGGTGAATGGCTCATAAAATCATAGAATGGTTTGGAGTGAAGAGGATCTTTAAAAAACATTTATTCCAAAATCCCTGCAATGAGCTCATCTTTGAGTAGACCAGATTGAATAGAGTCATATCCAACCTTACCTTAACTGTTCCCAGAGAGGGGACATCTGCCAGCTCTCTGGGCAACCTATTTCAGTGGCTCACCACCCTCATCATAAAAAAATTCTTCCTTATATGTTGTTTGAATCTACCCTCTTCTATTTTAAAGCCATTATCCCAAGTCATATCACTATAAGCCCTATTAAAATGTCTGTTCCCATCTTGCTTCTAAGTATTGAAAGCCTGCAATACGGTAGGTGTCCATGGAGCCCTCTCTTCTACAATGTCTTATCAAGCATGAGAGGAATAAATATCAATGTGTTTAATTTCAGTAGTCCAACCTTATGGCTAATGCAGGACATTTACTGTAACTTTGCTTGTAGAAAGAGTAAAAATGTGTCAGGGGAGGTTTAGGTTGGATATGAGAGAAAGGTTCTTCACCCAGAGGATGGTCAGGCACTAGAACAGGCTCCCCAGGGAAGTGGTCGCAGCACCAAGCCTGACTGAGTTCAAAAAGCATTTTGATGATACTCTCAGGCACATGGTGTTACTCCTGGGGACAGTCCTGTTCAGGGTCAGGATTTGGACTCAATGATCCTTGTGTGTCCATTCCAATTCAGCATATTCTGTGATTCTGTGAGAATCTGCTAAATGTCTGACAATGTCATATTTTCTGTGTGAGTAACATTTTGAATGAAGAGTAACAATTGTCACTGAGAGCATCTCTCTGCATTTGGATAAAGTCTTTCAAGATGAATAGGTTGTCACAAAAAGCTCACTCTGATAACACTAATCTATAAAATCAGATGTTCCAACATATGAGCACATTTCGTGCTCAAAATCAAATGTACATGCACTTGACAGGCTCATGTAACAGCATGAAAAATGCCTATACTTTTAAAGACTCTGTGAAGGATGAGAAATTAGTTATTAATAACATAGACAGAGAGGCTGCTCCAGAGAATATGCTTATATTTCTTTTATATATTTATTATAGACTGAGGTGAATTGTCACATAAAATCTTTCTGTGTTGATTTCCAAGACAGCCTAAACAACTAATTTATGTTAAGACACTTACCTTCTAGAAGCATAAAGTAATATTGGATTAATCTCTCCCTATTTGACAAGCTTGGCATGAAAATCAACATATGCATCAACTATTATTTCAAATTAAATTTTTATCTAACATGTTCATTAGCCTTAGCACTATTGTTTTTTTCTTCTTAAGAAAATACCATTTACAAATTTTAGAAAAATGGTACGGATGTTTATGTCACTAATTAACTTCCCCCATTTCGAGTAATATCAGTATGCATTTTTACACAATGACTGACCTGATTTGAATTTTTTTCCTAATGTATAACCTGTATTATCCAAAAGCTGATTGTGATATAGTTACACAAATTTAAGCACAAAATTTTTGATTTCTTACTTCAACAAGGGGAAAGTTCAGAGAATCACAGAATACGCCGAGCTGAAAGGGACCCACAGGGATCATTACAATAAACTTCTGGCCCGGCACAGGATCATGGCCAAGGGTCACACCAAGTGCCTCAGAGTATCATCCAAATGCTGCTTGAACTCTGCTAGGTTGTAACAACTTCTCTTGATGCACAGCCACCCTCTGGGTGAAGAACCTTTTTCTTATATCCAACCTAAACTTCTCTTGAACCAACTCCAGGCCATTCCCTCAGGTCCTGTCACTGGTCACCACAGAGAAGAGATCAGTGTCTTCCCCTCCTCTTCCCCTCACAAGGAAGTTGTAGACTGCAATGTGACCCCTCAGTCTCCTCTTCTCCAGGCTGAACAGATCAAGTGACCACAGCCATTCCTCATACAGCTTCCCCTCAAGGCCCTTCATCACCTTTGTTGTCCTTCTTTGAATGCTCTCTAATATATTAATATTTGTCTTACATTGCAGTGACCAAAACTGTAGACAATATTCAAGGTGAGGCTGCATCAGGACAGCATGTTTAACCAAAACACCTTTAACAATTTTATGTAATGAATGGGAATAGATTTTCTTTTTGTAATTTTGGATTCTTGCAACTCTGATATAATTCTGTATGGTCTGAAAGAGTCAAAATTATTGCTGTCTAACATGCTTTTGATATTTTATTGACTTTTATTATTTGTGTGACTGCAGATGCTTTCTTCACAGCCCATGTCACATCACGTCATTGAACTTGGTTTATTATATAAATAAGGCATACAGCCTACTGCAGACTAGATCTTATGCTTTTTCACTTTCTTATACATGGTATACAGTACACTTTTAATGATATCCTTAGAGAGCTAGTCAAAGAGCTTGGAGGTGTAAATGTGCTAGTGACTGCAGGTTCAGCTGAAGCTCAGCAGGAATATAGGGTAGGATTTGTGGTATTTTGTTTTGCTGGTTGTCCCTTAAAAACTCTCTCTTCAGAGTAATGAGGTGAGCATCAAATTCTCCCTCATGTTTGACAGACATGTAAGTCTCACTTGGGCTGGAAAATAGAATCAAAAAGAGCCAAAAGAAATTGTAATACAGCAAACATCATTGCAATCACTGAGTCATCCTGATCATATCTGCAAAGCAGGATGAAAATGCAAGAAACAGTTATAAAAAATAATTTTTATTCAACATTTTATTCAACTTGATTAAGCTTGTTAGTTCCGTGTTGGTAGTGCTACTGCAGTTCCACAGAGTTCCACACCTTATTTGTGCAAAGATTTCTTATTTTTTCTCTACTGGTTCACAGAGAAGGAATTAAAAAACAAATACAAAATACTTTATGTCTGTGTATATGCAGGGGAATCTCTGGTGAATTATGAACATAGTGTCATCTCAGAACATTTGATTACCCTATAAAATCCCTAATGGGATTTGTGGCAACAATTTATATGGTTTGACAACAGTCATTATTTATGACTCTGGAGAAGAAACAATATGACTGAACCTAAATACTAATACAAATCTAAAAAGATAGACTCCTTTTGATGAATTTAGGGGAATACCTGTGCCTTAATATAAAGTTAGATATCCAGCCTCAATATTGAAAAGTGTGAATTTAGCACATTAAGGACATTAACTATCAAAAACCATAAGCAATTATCAACTTGTAGTTTACATATGATCAGATATTTAATTATCTTAGATACACAGTGGATTTGATATACAAAGCACTGTGAATACACGAAGTCAGTAGTGGTAGAAGGAGTAACCATGACTAATGTCCTTGAACAAGTTGCTTATATGTACCAAAGTAATTTCACAAAGGAGAAATAGGACATTTCAATTGTATTCTTCCTCAGTCTGATTGTCTTCTGCACTGAAAGTAAACACACTGTGATTGTGTAACATCTGGAGTCCATTATATTTTAATTATGCTTTATAATAGTCATGCTTCCCCTTAAAAATGTGCCTGATAGATCACTATCTCTAATTTATTCTTCATTGATCATTTTAGCTTTTGCTTTTTACATTTTCAGACCCAACTAAATAATACCAGTAGAGAAAGATGATAAAATTGGTGAAGTCTCAGAGACTCAATTTAACATTATGATTACATTATCTGTTATTTACTGAAAGAAAGTCTGTAGAAACAAACTAAACAGCAAAGACATTTGGAAGCTGCTAGAAAGAAGGCTCAAAAGTCTTCAAACATTCAGCCATGGTGAGGACAAAAAGTACAACATAAAATTTCCAGTTAGCAATTGCAAATGACTGCCAAAGGAAGTTGTGGGCTGTCTTTTCTTTAAGTTTTCATATGTTTTATGGATATCTTATATAAAAAATATCATTCAGCTTAAATGCTTGAATGATTTTCATTGGTTTCTATATAAAATCACAATTACATAATCATTTAAAATAACTATAAAGAGAAACAACCTGTTATATCTCCACTATGACATAAAAGCATAAGGACGGGGGAAATAAAACTATAAAACAAATATTCCTGAAGGGAAAAAAAAATATTACTATAAAACAAATACTCCTAAAAGGATCTAGGTTACCAACACAGCCTCCTGCAATCTTTAATGATAGCATAGCTGGACTTCTTGTACTCCTGTGACCTACTTTTTGTTTTAACAGCATGAGGCTTCAAAAATCTCCTTGAACCCAGCACTCATATTTAGATATTTCCAGCTGGGACTGTAATCTGAAAGGTCTACAGTGTCATCTGACTTTGATGGAACTCACTGAGTTTTTCCTGGTCTGAATGGAAGTCTCCTGGATATCCACTGTTCTAGAAAGACAAGGTCCTCTAGGAGGTCTAAAACTTTATTGCAACTTGGTTGCTTTTCGACCATATGTCTCCAACCATGTGATGCACAACTTCTAAAATTAATGGAGAGATCTTGCCTTTCCTAGTATCTATGGCAGTACTGAGAGAATCTGTTTCCTCCTCCTTGCAGAATCTATAATCTGAGATATAAAACAGAAAACAAAACAAAACAAACCAAAAAAAATACTCCCTTTCTATTGATATATTCTCTGAGAAGGATGTTCCATAATCAGGTGGGATATGGGAATTATGATTTTAAACCTTCATCCCAATTGCAAAAATGTACAATGATTCACACTTCTTGGCAGTGAGCTGAACCTTTAATCTACATGGCAGCAAAATAATACTGTATATCTGTATATCTCAAAAGTAAATGTACCAAACAAGGAGAAAGTTCTAGCCTTTTCCTGGTACTTTTATTCCCTTATACACAGATTTAGAAAGAGTCTACTCAGAACATTGTTTTTTCTGGTCTGACCCTTCAGTAGCATTGATCCCATAGGCAGAGAGACCATAGAGAGAGAAAGGATAAGAATATTTGGTCTTAAATGTTTATTAAACTCCCTGTATCACTACAGCTCCCTAAAAAGAGTCATAACACATGGGAAAAGTGGGATAACAGGACAAAAAAGTAATTTTTAAGAATATACCTTAAGAATATTTTTATGTATTTTTATATATTTTTATTTACTTCTTTATGCACAAGCAAAATTTTGAACTGTTCTTGATCTATCTACTCAACCATCACCAAAAAGATTTGCTGCTCTCAAATCTGAAGAGGAGTCAGGTATTTAACTCCCTGCTGCAGGGGACAGAGGCACCCATTTGTCAACCCAGTCAAATATCTGTAGGTTTGTTGCCTGCCTGGGGATATTCCTTTGATTATTATACACTGCTCCTATTCCACGTGAGTACAAATAATACTGCCACAGAAAAACTACACAGTATCAAAAGTGACCACAGAGCTCTGGGACCAGTAGTCAAGGGCTTGAGAGCTCAGGTGGTGTTTTCCTCAATCCTGACATCACCAATAAAGGCTGTGAGAAGAGGATTAATAGGACAAGTCAACAATTGGCTGAAGAACTGCTGTTGTCCATCAGGTTTTGGGTTCTATAACCCGCTTACAGATCAATGTCTGTTTGGGAGATATTTCCCTCACAAAGGAGGGAAAAGCTATTTTCACCAAGACCATGGCTGGCATCAGCAGGGATTTAAACTAAGACTGATAGAGAAGGGACAGAGTAACCAGCAGTCCTGTAAGCAAGTGATTACAAAATCAACAAAATGGGTGGTGATCAGTGGCACAAAGTCTAGGTTGAAGTCAGGAACTAGTGGTGTACCCAGGAGGCAGTATGTCATGGTTTTGTCCACCAGCCCATCCCTGGGGCTGAGGATGGTTTTGTCCAGGTAATTTCCGGACAAAAAGGCCAATCAAAAGTTCAGTGATGCCTTTGCTAATTACGTCTTTAAGAAAACAGAAGAGAAGACTGGTTGCGCAGTTGAAATTAGGAGCAGCAGCCATGTAGGAGAAAGAAGCGACAGGCCCAAGGAGGGCTAAGGCCCTCTCCTCCCCTGGCTTGGGCCATGGGGGGAGCAGGTGTAGCACTGAAGCCCTCCTTTTTTCTCTTATAAGAGAGTGAAGAAAAAAAAGTTTAAAAGACGAACTGTTTGGACAGAAACTGCTGTGGAAGAATTCCATCCGAGAGATAAACGGAGTTTCCAAGGTCGAATCTGGCAGCCGGAGGAGAGAGAAGAAATTCGAAGGGGGGAGAGCTGTTTTTTTTCCCCTTTTCTCTCTCTCTCCTCAGCAGGGAAAAGACTGAAAAGTAATCCCTGCTACTTGTAAAAATTTGTTGGAGTAAGGAGACCCCCCCACTGCGGCTGACGGAGGAGCCTGTGGATGTACCAAAGAGAACCGAGACTTCATGAAAAAGACTGAGGTGAGGCAGAATCCTGTTGAAGACTTTGTGACCCTTGAAAGGGATGATGCTTATGCCGGAGCAAAGATGGCTTGAATAAGCTTGGGATCCGTGTGTGTGTGGATCCATACTGCTGTTGAAGATTTATAACTTTAAGGAAGAGAAAGAATCTCATGCTGGAGCGAGACGGCCCATGTGAGACGTTGGGATCCATGTGTGTGTGGATGCGTGCTAGACCCATGCAGAGAAGTCTATCAAGGACTGTTTCTCCCATGGGGAGGGACCTCCATAGGGAAACAGGGGTGAACTCTTAAACCATTATCCCCTGTAACCCTGTGGTGAAGATCCATAGTAAGCAAGTGTCCCCTTGCAAGCCTATGGAAGGAAGACCCTTCAGGACCTGGGTAACCCCCAGCCTTTGGTCTTAGCCCAGGAGGGGGTAAGCCCAGCCCTGGAAGCTGACACAGAGCAAGAGAGAGAGAGAGAGAAAAAGTTCCAGCTGCAACGAGAATGCTGCTGCTAGTGAAGATTTGTTACTGGAGAGAGAGAGCTGGAACTCTGAAAATGGAAACTGAAACCACTTCTCCTCCTTGGACTGGTATAAAGGAGGGGGGGGGGGGGAGGAGTATTTCTGTAAATATATAACACTTTAACTTGAATAGAAACTGTTGTAGATATAATTCTTTAGTTTTTAATTTATTAGTAGTTCTTGTTTTACTAGTAATAAATGTTTATACTATTTTCCCCAAATCCTGTCTCTCTTTTGTCTGCAAAAACCTTCTCTCAACTAGTAGTAATTGTGTGGGGAGTGGAAAGCAAATTAAGCCAAAGCAAAACCACGACACAGTAGTGAGTGAAGTCTTGTTTAACCTCTTCATTAATGGTGGGGATGGGAGGGTAGAGGGTATCCTAAGCAAGTTTGCTAATGTCCCAAAACTGAGAAGAGTGACTGATTTGCCAGAAGGTTTTGCTGCCATCCAAAGGGTCCTCAAGAGGCTGGCGAAACTGGCAGACAGGAAGGAAGCTCATGAAAGTCACAAAGAAAAGTAAAATAGTCCCTAACCTGGGAGGAAAAACACTATGAACCAGTACATGTTGGAGGCCACCCAACCTAAAAGCATCTTGGTAGAAAAGGACCCAGGGAGTCCTGGTAGATACCAAATGGAACACGAGCAACCAATATGTCCTTGCAGCAAAGAAGGCTAGTGGTGTCCTGGATTGCATTAGAAGTATTTCCAGCAGGTCAACCTCTTCTATTCTCACTGCTGAGGCACTTGGAGTAAGGCATCTAGTTCTGGGCTCCCCTGTACTAAAGAGATTCAGACATACTAGAGATAATTCAGTGAAAGGGCACAAAAATTATTAAGGAACTGGAGCATCTTTCCCATGAGGAAAATGCTGGGAGTATTGGGGTTGTTTAGCCTGGAGAAGAGAAGGCTCATAGGGGATATCATCAATGTGTATAAATGTCTGAAGGGAGTGTGCAAAGAGAACAGGGCCAGGATCTTTTCAGTTTTACTCAGTGATAGGACAAGAGGCAAAGGGCACAGATTGAATACTGGAGATTTCCTCTGAACACCGGAAGATTTTTTGTTTTTTTACTGTAAAGGTGACTGAAAAATAGCACAGGTTGCTCTGAGGAGTTGTGTAGTCTCCATTCTTGGAGTTATTCAAAAGCCATCTGAACAAGATCGTGGGAAGTTGACTCTATGTGACCCTTCTTGAGCAAGGGGTTGGACCAGCTTACCTCCAACCTCAGCATTTCTGTGATTATGTGATTCTGTGACTTATGAAGCAGTTTTCTCTCTCAGTTGGAACAGACAGAGGAACAAATCATATCTATCACAACACACATGAACCATACCTTCACTGTTCCATCCTTGTCCTAAAATTTTTTCATTAGTGCTTTTTTCAACATAAAGAATGAACACATACAGCAAAGAAAGAAAACCTCTACTCACTCCTTCCTTCCCATTTTTTTATACATGAATAGCTTTCATATGAAAAAAGAATTTAATTTTAATTTTAGATAAGAAAATTTTAATTTCAACTGCAATATAAAACCAATAAGCAACTATATATTTGTATTTCAATGGGGAAAAAAATACAGCCAAGTGTTAAAGAACAGGGTTAAAGGTTCTGATTAGTCAAAATTATTAAACTACTCAGGTACTTTTTCTAATTATAGTTCCTGAGTAGGTAGATACTCAAAATGACAGGGAGAGGTTGAAGCTTTCCCTGTTTCTTCTGCAATATGTTGCACTCAGTTAGTGCCTTTTGAGAAAATGTCACTTTGTGTTCTCAGTTTCAGATGCTCAGATAGTCTGCATGCAGATGGTAGACTAAGACCTTTGTAAAGTTAATCATACGATGGGAGAGAAAAAAAAAGTCCTGCTAGAAACTGAGTTGGCTATGTAAATATAGGAAAATGTAGTTTCTTTTTCAATGGAAACCTTTTTACTTTAAGGAAAAATTCCAGAAAAAGGTTGAGATTTCAATAAGTCTCTCACAAAATATCTTCATTTAATGTAAAGGAAAGCACTAGAGGATCATGACATTTGCAGTGTTTCAAGTTACTTTAGGGTCAAGAACTTTTTTAGTTCTTGCAAAATGCTGCATAATGTACACATAAAATGAGGCTGATGAATAAATAGTACTAATATTTATGATTGTCAGGAAATTTCAGATTTAATTGCCAGTTCCTTTCAAACTATATGTTCAGTTCATTACAAAATTAAAGATATACACTATAAAAATTTAAATAGTGAAATGGGATTGTAAAAAGTACATAAAAACATTAAAAATTTTTAGATTGTGTATATTGAACACTGGTTTCACATGGACCCCCAATTTGATAGTTGAAATTTAGTATTTATAAGACTAGAAAGTGTGTTTTTGTTACATGAAAAGTGGAATATAAACATTTGACTTCATTTATGGATGCAATATGAAAGTTACAAGAATTTCCTAAGTCAAAGCAAAACTTACTACTGTCTGATGAGCTTAATACTTAAAACACCACAGTCCAGAAGCAATTAAGTAGTAACCAAAACCAGTGATTTACTAATTTATAAGAATTTAACTATACAACATTCATGAATATAAAAAAGATGCATTCATAATTCCTTAGTCCAGTTCTAACACTTAATCCAGTCAGGAAAATTATGTTAAAAACAATCTTGGAGTTACAAGAATTATCCATATTTGTACTTCATTTTCTTTTGTATAGTTTATCCATCAAAACTATTTGGATAGATCATGAACATGTAAATCTAGGTAATCAAATACAATGTAATAATTTGTGTTCTGAATAAATATCAGAGATAGGAAAAAATGTAAACCAAATGGTCTTTTAATCTGAGCACGGTGGTTTAATAGTAAGACAAATTAGTAAAAGAAGGCACATAGTCAGACATTCTACATTGATATTGATGCCTTTTAATATCCTCTCACATGGCTACAAGTGATAATTCATGCAACTTTTCTGCTTTCAACACCAGTACTACTGCATCAACGTGTCACCTAAATAACTGTAATTAAGCATTCTCCATAGCTGTTGATTACAGGATGCTGATGAACATTCCCACCGGATTCAGCAGACTCTTTCATAACAACGACAATAATCATCTCATATTATAATATCTGTGCTTCTGAAGACTTCTTAAATAATCTAAAATTTTAATTGTACAGACTGTTGATTATTGCAGTCTAAAGTTCAACAGCAGTTTAATCAAAAAGGTTCAAGTATCACATCACTGACATCTATTAAGCAATATGGTAATATGCGTCCTGGGAAATAAATGCTTAGGCTGCTTGGTCTTTCAGCCAAAGTAAACTTTTTACAAAGGTCCACTGCCCTCTTGAAAAGAGCACTGGAACTTCGTATATCATTTTCTATTGCAAGGAAAGAAACAATTTTTTTTCTTTTTTTTCAGTGAGGATTTCTTCATTTTGTTGAGTTCCTCATCATTTTGCATTGAGAATAATGGCATTCAGAAAGCAAAAGTGCACAATGATGTCTCAAGTAAGACTTTGTTATTGTCTTTATGGGTCATTTTTTTTTTAAACTGAAACCAGCTGAATTCAACTGGTAGTTGAAATTCCAGTAGTCACCTGAACCAGTGTACTGTCTATCTCTATACTCTACAATCTGTATACCTTACATTATATTTTCTTCTTTTCAATACCTGAATATAAAAGTATTCCATGCAAGAAGTGGGAATCCCTTTGGTTTATCCTATCACAGATGGCTTTAGAGGCTACATGTATTTAATATGTGTACTTAGCAGAAAAAAATTCTTTTGTTTCCTAATTGTAGTCAATGTTCAACACAGGCAAATCTTTCCTTAAATTTCATTAAAAAATACAAGCCTATGACAACTTTCTCTACAATCAGTAAGGGGCATAGTAACATGAGATTCATATGTCAGGAAAGACTAGTGCAGAATTTGTGATACTAATTTCTGGGAATTTTTAGAAACAAGTAATCATTTCCCCTTTCCCTTTAAATTTACAGAACATAACTATCTTCTAAATGATTTTGCTCCTCACTCTTAATAGTTATTTTAGACATATATACAGCATTATTTTGTTAGCCTATTTTTTTTTTCAATACACCTGTATTCCTTCTATGTTTGGATCAAAGGCTTAGTTCTCTGTCTACCTCATCTGTTGCTCAGAATGCTCATAATACCCATCTTTATCAATAGATGAAAACAAAAACATCCTTGAGACAGAATCTTTATGTAACCATTCTAGAAATTCTCCTGGAGTAATAACGTATAAGTCCATTTGAATCAATGAAGCTTTGTTAAGTTGGGGGGAGGGGGCTGTGTTGAGATACGTAGTAAAAATTAATATTCATTTTTACTACATTGCTTCCTTCTGACTCAAGGACTATAAAGGGGTAAAGACCCACATTAACATGAAATACATGGCTTTGCTGGTTTATATCTGTTATGTTGTGAAAGACAGTAATTTTCTGCATTGCAGTTTCTTGATTTGTTTCTTGAACAAAACCATTTAATGTTTCTTAAAAGCTTTCTCCAAGAAAAATATTTCTGAAACAGCACAGTCATGCCAATGTCCTCCCTCCCAATGAGGCTCAGGTATAAAACTCCCCCCATCCAGCCAGAGGAGTTATTGGGACACTTACATGTGGGCCTGAAACTGTTCATCCCTTCTGATAAGGCTTAACTGGGTCAACTCTGGTGACATGAGAAACAACTGTCATGTCTCAGAAGAGGTAATAAACAACAAAAGTGCCCACAAACTCATTTCTGAGGCCTTCAACTGGGTGACTGCACATGATTCACAGTGTTGCATCCTACAGTGTAAAACTCTGGCCTGCCCTCCAGGGGAGATATCTGGGCATTTCCAGCTGAAACTGAATGTATATATTAAGATATTGAACTTTTTGTTTCATGGGCTTCCTACACATCTGACAGATAAAGACTGTGACCATCACTTCAACCAATAGACATCTAAAATGAGAATTCATGGGTGGTGATATCTTTCCAGAATCTATTCTTATTCTTTATTTCTCTTTCTTTATTTTCCCTATACATTTTCTCAAGTGATATTTTTATACTTTTATATTGCTATACTTCTATAGATAATAACCCTTTCCATCACAACCAAATTATTCTAAAATAAACCTGCCATATATATATGGTCATTCAGTATTGTTTTACTCTAATCTGCCCCAAGGGACCAATTAACAAGAACCTTAGTTACTCTGCCTCAAGGCTGGGTCATAACATATGCATGTTTATTTGTCAGGTATGCTAGCAGCTCATGGTCAGATACTTGAAGCTATAGGCATGGAAATGAAGAAACTCATATGCTTGAGTCATTCATGGGAACTGGTTTTAATGGTATTTACAAAGTGTCTTTATCATACCTTCCCATTCAATTCAGAATGCATTAGCAAAAAGGCAACATTATTTCAACAGGGGAACAAACCTCCAGTGTATAAATCTTTAAACGTTATGGTGACAAGACTTTTGGGGGGACAGATGGAAACAGTTAGGAAAATTAAGAGATTTTATCCTAAAGCAAGTAATAATACTAATTCTTTGAATCAAGCTTTTTTCAGCAAGTGGGTTCTTCAGTTTTCTGCATTACTTTTGTTTTTCAGTCTTAGGATGCTCTGGCCTTCTCTAACTGAAACCTTTTTGAGAGATTTTGTTGACCTTTAAGTTCCAGGCAGCAGTTAAGTTTACCTACTGTAGCATATCCATATGAATGGTCTGTGAAAAAAAATAGGTAATTTTTGCCCTTTAATTCCCCATAATACAAGAGAAAAGAGTAAGGGTGGAAGGAAATCAATCCTAACTTATCCCTTGACGAATATCAGCAAACACTGTGTCACAAAACCAATGTGAAGAAATGGAGTATGGATTTTCTGCTGACATTTGTAAAGTGTTTGTGTCAAAGTATTTTTCTAATATAGCAAAGGTTACAGTTTAACAAATTAAAGCACATGTTTCTTTTGAACTGACATGCTGGTCATTTGGGTTAATTTAAATGGCTTGTGTTTTTCTAATAAACTCTCAACCTAACCTACTGTGATTATGGGCAGTTTTTGCATTAATCTGCCATAAGTAATTGCTTTTTCATTGAAATGGGATGAATGACAACAGTGTAATAGTCCATGACTTTATCTAATATAATTTGGAGGAGATACTATATTCCATTTTAAATGTGCCCAGAAGTGAATTTGTATTGCAAGAACCAAGCAATGATTTAGGTTTAATATCTCTAATTTGTGCTGGCTCAAATACTTTTTGTTATTACAGGAATTTTTTAAGGAAATAACTATTTTCATGTGAGTTGCAGTTTCAGTTGTTAAATTTCCAATGGAAGACAAAGCCTGTCTTTGTTTTCCTGGTCTCCATTACTGAATTTAGTTTAAATTAGTTTATATAAATATCTTACACCTTTGACTTTTAGTGTGACAACCTATAAGGAAGATATCATAAATGTAAAGTTATAATTGGATTGTCATGTATTACCTCAGTAATGATCGTTCTAGGAAATAAATTCCACTTTCATTAATAATTGAACACAAAATATAATTCTGCAATTGTTTATGTTCTACTGGCAGTGTTTTTTTATTCAAATGTGCATGTTCTGAGAAAATGCTTCATAAACACGTCATTATAAATAATTCCATAAATGTTCTATGAGTGATTCATAGAAATATTTTTATTTCCTAGAAAACTCTTTAGTACTAGTGCTAATGCATTTCTTTATATATAAAAAAAACTAAACAAACAAAAAAAACCCAAACAAAAACATTCCAATTTTTTTAATTAAATGAGAAGCATCATTTCAGAAGTTGCACATGTTCCAAATGGCTGTGACCATTTGGATATCAAAGCCATGGAGAAGATTCTTCCCTTTTAATTCTTAAAATTGCATCAAGATGACAAAAACTAGAAAATTTAGTATTAAGGTGTGATCTAACTGGTCCCTTCATAAGACTGGTTTCACTCACAGTAATTGTTAACTGTTAGGCCCACAATTTAAATGAGCATCTTTAAATTATTTACAGGGCTACATATGACCAAAATAGTTTTACAGTTTTCCATGGCTGATAGTTTCTGGAAAAGAATAATGAAATGTGAGAGTTGCCCAGTAGTTCAACATTTAACTAAACCTTATAGATTTTCCCTAGTGGCACATTATATACATTATACACATTATATAACTCAAAAAAACTCCAAAGAATATGCAAAGAATCAACCTATCATGTAACAATGATGTTGTGGTTTTGCCCTGGGTCAATTTGCTTTCACACCCCCCACACAATTACTATTAGTTGAGAGAAGGTTTATGCAGACAAAAGAGATAGGATTTGGGGAAAATAATATGAACATTTATTCTTAGCAAAATCAAAATAAAAGCTACTAAAGAACTACATCTACAATAATTTTACTTAAGTAAAAGTACTAAGTATTTACAGAAATATTTCTCTCCCCTCCTTTCTATCATTCCAAGGAGGAGGAGCAGTCCTTTTTTCCATTCTCGGAGTTCTAGTTCTCTCTTCAATAACTTTGCAGCACCCTCGTTGCAGCTGGAATTCTTTTTCATCTCTCTCTTGCTCTGCATCGGCCTCCAGGGCTGGGCCTATCCCCTCCTGGGCTAAGAGCGAAGGCTAGGGGTTTATCCAGGTTCTGAGGGTTTTTCCTTCCATAGGCTTGCAAGGGGACACTTGCCTACTATGGATCTTCTTCCATGGGGTTGCAGGGGATAATGGCTTATAAGTCCACCCCTGTTCCCTATGGAGGTCCCTTCCCATGGGAGAACAGTCCTTGACAGACCTCTCAGCATGGGTCTAGCATGGATCCCTCACTTGCATCCCCACATCTTACCTGAGTCGTTCTTGCTCCAGCATGAGGTTCTCTCAGGGTCACAAATCTCCAGCACCAGCAGCATGGATTCCTCACTGAGATCCCAAGCTAATCCAAACCATTTCACTCTGGCATAAGACTCATCCTCTCTCAGGGTCATAAATCTTTTAACAAGTCTCTGCCTTATTTTCAGTCCTTTTCATGAAGTCTCGGCTTCCTCATGCATCAACTCATTCCAGTGTAGGCTCTTCCACGAGCAGCACAGGGGTCTCCTCACCCCACAAACTTTCATAGTTGGCAGGGATTTATTTTTCAGTCTTTTCCCTGCTGAAGGGAGAGAGCAAAAAGGGGGAGAAACAAGTCCCCTTTGCAGAGTTCTTCTCTCTCCTCCGACTGCCAGTTTTGACCTTGGACACTCTGTTATCTCTTTGCTGGAATTTCTTCTGCCGCAGTTTCTGTCCAAGCATTTAGTCTTTTAAACTTTTTTTTTTCTTCACTCTCTTACAAGGGAGAAGGGGGGGCTTCAGTGCTACACCTGCCCCCTGGCCCAAGCCCAGGAAGGAGGGGGCCTGGCCCTCCTCGGGCCTGCTGCTCTTCTACATGGCTGCTGCCCCTAATTTTTAACTGCACAATCCCCTTCTTTTCCATTTTCTTAAATATGTAATTAGCTAAGGCGTTACTGAGAGTTTTAATTGGCTTCTTGTCCGGAAATTTACCTGGAAAAAACCATTCTCAGCCCCAGGGGCTGGCCGGCTGGGCAAAACCATGACAAATGGTCAATCAACTACTGAACGGTCTGTGCTAATATGGACTTGTGGGTGTCCTTGGCACAATTCTTGTTTAGGAGCAATAAATTTTTAGACATAGTTGTGTCATGTCCTGGGGCTCAAGCATAGTGAGGCTTTATAAGAAAAGGTAAAAATTCTGAGATTTGATTCATTTACATTTAATTGTCATTAGTCACTGTTTTATTTTTAATATAACTATTTGAATCCACCTTTAAAATATAATATAACTTTCTTTTCAAATTAATGAATTCACTACAATAAGTACTTTACAGTGTATAGGCACAAGAAGTTAAACAAAGTCTCCAGTTCACACTCAGAATTAATATTGTAGTGGTCACCTTGAGTACTGCTTGCAGTTTTGGATTCCACAGCATAAGACAGACGTAAAGCTATTAGAGTGTGTCCAAAAAAGGGCAACTAAGATGGTGAAGGGCCTTGAGGGGAAGCCATACTTGGCTTGTGCTCACTTGGCTTGTTTAACCTGGAGAAGAGACTGAGGGAAGACCTCACAGCAGCCTACAGCTTCCTCATGAGGGGAAGGGGAGAGGCAGGCACTGATCTCTCCTTTGTGGTGACCAGTGACAGAACCCGAGGTAACAGCATGAAGCTGTGCCAGAGGAGGTTTAAGTTAGGTTAAGGAATGCTTCTTCAGGCACAGAGTGTTTGGGCACTGCAACAGGTTCCCCAGGAAAGTGGTCACAGTACGAAGCCCAACAGAGTTCAAGAAGCACCTGGACAATGCTCTCAGGCACATGATGTGATTCTGGGAGCTCTCCTGTGCAGGGCCTGAAGTTGGACTTGAATGATCTCTGTGGGTCCTGTCCAACTCAGGATATTTTATGATTCTATAATTACATACTGAGGGAAGAAATATTACTGCAATATGAAGGTAAAATGTTACAAAGTGCAAGTAATTAGAACCATTCAGTTCAAGTACCAATTAATGCACAGATACTTTCCAGACTCTCTTGATGCAAGCTGTTCAGATATAATGTAGTTTCTATTTTGTTTACCTTATAAAATATGAATATTCAGCTTCTTTGCATTTGACTTCTGTTCTCACAAAGTGAATGTGACACTATGTACATGGGACCCTGAGATTAGCCCAGTTGTTTAGGGCATGGTGTTAATATATATTTTCTTTTATTTCGTTTTCCCAATACAGAAATCTGCAATGACATATAGCTCTGAAGTAATAAATTTATGAGATGCAGAGAATTTTCAACAAAATGTTTTTCATTGCAGAAATACAGTTTTTTTCAGAATCCGAATGCATTTTACTCACAAGCTTGATCAGTAGCAAATTTTGCTCTTTTGACTTGTCTCTTGAGTTCAGGAGAGACTTCTGACTTGTTCTTGAAATAAAGGATGAAGGAAATAAACAGGACATGAATATGACATGTAGGATAATTAGATGTGACCTTTTCATCGGGTAAGATGACCAAGGATATAATCTCATACAGCTCCTTAGCTTCTTGATTCCAGGTTTTGGCCTTGCAGGAGCATAATTTTTGTGACATAGGCTTTTTCCACTATGAAGGCAAACCAAAAAATGCTCCAGAAACTTAATGCCATTTAGTTTTGAATAAAAATTCAGAAATTTTGCAGACAGGGACAAAAATTGCCTTCCTGCCTTTTTCCTGTCCTCTAGATTGCCATGGTTATTTCGTTATTACCCTGTTTAGTTCAAGCCAGCCCTTTCAAACCTTCCACATTGCTGCAGTCTTTGCCGTGTTCCCTTCTACAGAATATGAATTAATAAAAGAAACCCCTAGCATGGTACTGCATGGTGTCCTGGATCAATGCACATGGTGGATATCACACACTAATAAACTTGTACATGATGACAGTGCTAACATGCAACACACTGCTAACTCATTTCATCAGCACAGCTCCCAGAGAGAAAGTAGTAAAGCATAAAGGACATCTGTTTGTGGGAATCTAGAAAAGAAGCACACGCAAAATTACCTCTGCTCTATACCATCCAAAAAAATTAGCATGAGGATTTAAAGTTACTTATTATCAGAAAAGACAAAGGGAGCTGGCAATAACAATATGTTACAAAGAATAAATTAAAATGAATCTATATAAACCCAACTGCTGCCTGTGGCCTGTTTGAGAAAACAGATCTTCTAACTAGCAAAATATGGCAAAACACATCACCAGCATCAGAATCCCTCCCACTCAGTTGTGTCTAGCAGCTTCAGTTCTTCTCAGACAACTGAATGGTAAAATGACCCTAGGTCACTGATCTTGAAAGAGTGAGTGGTGAGATGTGTTTCCTAAGCTGATAGAAACAGGAAGAATTCCAAAAAGATCAGAAATAGGCCTTCAGTCATAGGGGTTGATTCAGGACAATAACTGAGAAAATATTTTACTGTATTTCTAACTCATATCAGGGACCACCCATACTTAAAAGGATGGATGCTTCTTTTCATGGAGCATATATATAACTATTCAGATGACAATTGAAATATTGAACATTAATATTCTTCTAACAACAGTAGAAAAAACAATCTAAGACAATTTTGTGTAACTGCAGATGCTCAAATGCAAGATGGAAAATTCATCTTTCTCGATCTGTTACAAACTTACCCAGAAATTTCCAAAATCAAAGTTTACTCTAGGATATAATCAGGAAAAATTACTGATCCAAGATTTTACTTCAAAACAGGTTTTCAGATGATGGTTTACTATTTCTATTAAAAGCATGACTTAGAAGATACTTTGAGTTAGGTACTTTGTCAATGTGCAGACACAGAGAGTTCTTGCTCAGAAAACCTATGCATCTAAAGAGAAAAGGCAGATAAAAGAAAATGTCATTACTGATACAGAATTTTTAACTGATTTCCTTGATTTTCTAGTTTTGATGCTAAACAAAGCATGCTGCAAATTGACTTGGAATCCTCCCTTTCCATTTCAGAAATTTAAATAAGATTTGAATTAATTATTTTAATAAAATAAGATCATTTGCTTCTGCTTGTGATGGGAAGCTATCTCTTCTCAGACTGTAGAGTTTTGAAACATAAGCATACAGGACTGATTTTAATGAACGACTTCCAGTGGAAGTGTTCTTATATGACTGTAAAATCCTTCTATTAAAAAAACCCATGAAATATTTTTTTGTGTATCTGGTTCACCTGCATCAGATATGACTGTCCTTTCTGCCCTGAAAACTTCCCTTTTCTTCTCCTTACTTGATATGTCCCAACGTTCAACATAACCAGAATTTCAATGCACTTTAAATCACAATCACTTGCTCGTATAAAAAGCATGAGACTGTAAAATAGGATTAGCAAAATGGAGTGCAATACGTAATTTTAAATCAGAAAAAAAAGTATTGTAGACCACGATTTAGGAGGTTCTGACTCCAATAAGATTTGACAATGAAAGGGAAAGGAAGAAACACAAAGCAGTGATTGAATTCAGAGGAATGATCTCATTAATATTTATAGCTCTAAACTATGATTATTAAGCATTTATATATTTGCTGTGATAGTTCTTTGATGATTAACTATGAAAGTATGATCTGTAATAAAATAGGCAAAAATGTTTTTGAAAAGAAGGAGGGAGGTTCATAAATTTAATAGATTTGGAGCATTATAGAAATGCAATATGGGAATAAAATAGAAGTATTCAAAATTATTTCAAGGAATGTCATGTGGATTCACATATAAAGATACCCACTGACTAGTCAGAGCCTATGTCTTGTGGCTAGCTGATAGGAAGAAACATTGAATTTGTTGGGGGGTGGGATGCATCTCTAAAATAATATATGTTATATATGAAAACTTATATGTTACAGGTGAACTAGATACCAGAGATATGTATTTCAACTGGGTGTTTTCAGGCTTGGTCTATTTAGATGTGATTTTCAATAGGGCAACTAACTTTGGATGTTTAGCTGGAATAGGTTTATGGCATAAAATGTTACAATGAAATTTGTATATGATTTCTCAATTTAATTACAGTGATTGCTTTCAAAAACTTTGTCCACCATAAACAAAGGCTCTTTGAGGAAGAAAATGTAGCCCTCCTTTTCACCTTTGTAGATAATCCCAGTCCATATACTCAGATTCTATCACAACTTTTCAAATTAGAAATGTTCATTACTAGAATGCTAAAGTTTCTGCAACATATTGAAGAGAACTTACAATATAAGGGAAAAAAAAAAGTCTATCTACTCATGAATAAATCTGTCATAAAACATAATAGTTAGTCTTTTTACTTAAAAAAGACCAGAACTTAATCACTGGTAAATGTTTTTTCACAGAACAGTCTAAAAGAAAATAAAGCATATCTGCCCATTCTTATCTCAGTGACAGTTTCCTAGAATACAAATAGAGCCATTACTTCTGCCATTATGTGGGTCTGTTTGTGTACTAATCTTAAATGAAAACATATCAATAGTAATTTTTATCTCAAAACACATATAAGTCATTAATCACCCTAGGTTTCTCCTAAACCCAGTGATGAGAAATGACACTTTTGGAGATCAGTTAATCTTAAATCCATATTTAAGGAGTTGAAACAGTCCCTCCAGAGGCTTACTTTTCCCTATATAAAGGTGATGAGTCTATACTTAGGTAATGTTTAGACACTTAAGTAGACTGGTAAGAAAAGACTTCTTGGAAAACTGTATATGTTCCTTTTGAGGAAAACATGCACAGTTAAAAGCCTTAAGAGCAGTAATAATAATGCAGGACAGGTGAAGCAGTTAATAAGTCTCAGTAAGCTCTGGCCTATTCATTGCTTCAATTATAGTTCCACCAGCACAAACACAAAAGCCCTTCAGAGGTTATGTTCTCTGTCAAATAGCTAAATTTCAACAACTGTGTTGTCTCAGAAATAATTTGCTACCTCTACAACATGCAATATCCATTTATTATTAAAACTGTTAAGTTATTTCTATCTTTGACTTGTCCTTTAAGTAGCTGGGAATACTTGCCCATAGAATAAACTGTATTCCCATCCTTTTCCCTCTTACTGTTCTATTTTCTTTTGAATCATATTGACATGAAAAAATGCTTAATAATGGTTAGAGAAGTATTACTCTGTCAGATTCAATTTGCTAATTTGTTCATCATTCACCAATCAACTGTGAAGATGTTTCAAAGATGAGCTTTTGGGGAAGATATGTGTATAATTGATCTCATTCTCCCGGTTAACAGCAGCAGCACTTATTTGCAGTGTTCACTAATGCTTGATAGGTGCAAACAGTAACTGTATGTTATGGCCCAGCTGTCAAATATTTAGATATGGGTTGAACAGTCTTACCAGGGTGCCTTCTAGGGCTCCAGCCTTACCATTAGACATGGTCTCTTTCAGCATTACCAAACCACTGTCCTCAAGGAAAAGCACTCTGACTTTTTATGCCTTTCATATGTGGCACACCTTGAATATTTGGATCACAAATATACTTTGAAGCAGTCTGAGCATGTCTATTGCACTATAAGGGAAGCAGTGTTTTGCATCACACAATGCTGGATTGCAAAATACAGTGCAAAATGAATAATTTCTCTATCCTCTGCCACAGTCATAAGTGCACTGCTTCCCAATCATACTGTACCTACATTGTACTTAGGATGGCTTCAGATGTAGATTCAAAGCACAGTTTTCAACTTGTGTAAAAAGCCCAGCTTCATATATTTATTTGCACCAGGTTAAAGGCCTAGGTCATTGTTCTCTTCATGCAGAGATTCACTGCAGTCCCCTGTCAATCCAAGAACTGGTCTTCCTCACAGACAAATGAAGTTGTCCTCTGCTCTCACTTCTTTATTTCACAGGGACTCCAGGAGTTAGTAAAGATTTTTAGAACGTCTAAGATTGTAGTCACATCAGAAAAACAAGAGTGCCATTAAAACATGATCCTGAACTCAGTGGCACATACTAAAGACAATACTATTTTCTGTCTAGAAACCAAATATTCCATACACCACATCTGCTGTGTACCTTGGACTAATCATATTTGTACATAGATCATGTCTGTGTCCCGAGTTGACCTGAGCAGCCCAGGCTTTGACAACTGTTTTATGAACTTGCATTATGTAATGCTTCTGCAAACCAGGTATCATCCAGGTTTGGAAGAAAGCAAAAATTTTTTACTGTGAGGGTGGTGAGGCACTGAAAGAGGTTTCTCAGAGAAGCTGTGGATGCCCCACTCCTGTTCAAGTGTTCAAGGTGAGGCTGGATGGAGCTCTGAGAAATCTGGTCTAGTGGAAGGTATCCCTGTCCATGGCAGGCAGTGTGTAACTATATGATCTTTAAGGTCCCTTCCAATCCAGGCCATTCTATTCCAAAATGTTATGATCTCAGATTCACAAGAAAAAGAAACAAAGTTTCCAGGTGCTTTATGTCTAAGAAAAGCATCATGGTCCTCCTAGTGGTGGTAGGAAATGGATCAGTTTGCACTATCTGACGATCTCTAAACGACTCTTACAATTGCTATGTGATGTGTCTTACAGGGTTGCAGCCAATCATTATTCTGATGTCAGTGCTCTTAGCACGCTTCCATGGTCTTAGTCTGAGTAGTACCTCACAGCTGCAAAACCCAAGGTTTTTCTTTGTGTAACAAAATGGTAACATAATTTTCTGATACTAATGTTCTGTTACACAGAAAAATCTCTTTGTTGGTTTGAATACTGCTGAAGTTTGGAAACAAATTCAGTATCTCTGAGTCCACTGTGCTTCAGACAAGTGCTGCCTTTAGCCACTAATTTGTTTATGTGCAATTTTGCAATGTGCTTTCAGAAAGAACGACTGTCTTCAGGCTGCAATCTAGATATAATCATTACTTTATTTTTATTATTACTTTTAATTCAATCTGGAGAGCTACAGTATAAAAGTTGCCAACAACAATAACTAGATTTGAGCATTTAGGACTAAATTACAAAATATAATGAGAAGACGGAGACTTAATTTGCATTTACCATAAAAAAAGAAACTGGACATCAGCCAATGTTCAGACTTATTAACATTCAGAAATGCTGTCACAGCTCATGTGTACATGGGACATTAGTCATGCATTTTGTTAATCTAACATTATATGGAACATAATTTATCAGGACATCAAAATAATAGCTTTTACTCCATTTCTCCATCTATGTGAGGACATGCACAATAGACTCTGCAGTTATACATGCACTCTATTAGAGCTAATTGAAACTAGATGATACAATTAATGTGCTTCTTAGTAAAAAGCATTAACACAATGTAAAATTCTAATCACAATAAAAGAGAGTAACATTGGCAGGAAATGTGATGTAGAACTGAAAAACATCTTTTTTTATTTACTGAAAAATAAAATTGAAAAAATAGTTACCAATATAGGAAAACAAAAAATATCAAAAACGTCAGTTAGAGTAGCTACTGCCTCCAGCTTTGCTCACTATATTCTTATTTTCCATGGGAATGTGACATTTCAGTCACTTCCAGAAGTGATGGGTACACTAGCTGCCAAGATTTAGATGTGACACAAGATAACTGAACAGGTGATCATGGTATGAATGTATTGCAAAGATAATCCATTCATACTATACACGGGGATGTTACAAAAAATTATGTTTAGACTTTCGATTTAGGAAAGCATTCAAATGATGTAATGAAACTATCTTAATTTTTCTCTTGATTACATTTAGTTTTTAATGCAAAAACCAGTCAGGACTGTAATTTCTGACTTTTTCCAGAATAATGGGAAAAAAAAGAAAATCTCATGTTAACTTTGTCAGCTGCTTTGTCAGCTAATTCATAGTTTTTATATCTTATTTCTTCAATTTTGTTTTTACACATGCAAAGAAAAACAGAAAAACTAAATTCAAGATATTTTGCAAATGGCAGCAATAGGAATGTTTATGGATAAAGGTCTCAAAAAATGTAATGCACCATGAAGACTTGCTGTATGGAGTGGTACGGATGAAATCAACATAACAAGCACATTATACAGTATAAATTTATAGTGATAAGTAAACAACAAATTTGGGACTGATGAGCAGGAAATACTAAAAGTATTTTTAAATAAATGTTACTGGCTTTTATAGTTTCTGAAGTGTAGCCTTGGAAAATGAAATCATCTTAGAACAAAATAAAAGACCAACAGAAAACATAATCTATACTGCGTAAATCAAACAAAAAATAAAAAGTTCTCTTTTATTTTCCTTTCCAGGATTCAAAAGGTCTTCAGAAAATCAGAATATTTACCTGGATCTTGGCTTGGCTTCTCAAAAACATGAGAAAAGTTAAATTTACCTGCTTCAAAAGCATTGTGTTAAAGTTGTTCTGTGCTATGGGAAAGCTAGGGAGATAGTTAGGTTGAAGAGTTGATATTGGGTTGAATCATTGATAATGTTCAGGGGGAAGGGAAAGAGAGGTTGGAGACATGGCTTAAAGACTGATTTTGCTGATCCTTCTGGGGCTGTACAGGGGAAGGAAGGGGAATTAGCAGCTGCTGTTCAGTGAATGCCCTAAATAATTCCTTGTTCCTCTCAACAGAATGATCTGCAAACTTCTCAAAGAAAATACAGGTATTAAAGCTGTGACAGTTCCAGGCAACTGCCTACTTAGTCTGCAACTAGGTTATTAAAATAGTTTGATGGGAGGTGGAAGCCATGAAAAACTAAAAACGAAAAATAAAAAAACATTGGACTTTCAGATGCAACTGTGAATTATTTCTGAGCTTTACTTGCAAGCTGCTTTCACTGAAAGCTGAATTAGTATAGAATTTAAAAAAAAGCATTGAAATTGAATTTTGTTCATTTTTTGCAGGCTGTGTTTTGCTTTTGTCTCATGTTTATACATAAGTTTCCTGGAATCCATTGAAAAGTCTGTGTGTACACACTACCACATGCAGCTTGACCCTTTCTCACTCTCTGGCTGATTTATTAACTTTGGCATGGATATAAAGACAAAGAAGATTTGGAAGATTTTTATTTGCAAAAGGGACAGCCTCTACTCCTCTTTTAACTCCGCCAAAGACCCTCCCGAGCCACTGCAAGTGGTCAGATGTAGCAAACAAAAAGCTTCTCCCATTTCCTCTTCTAATGAAGTGGAAATACCTGATGTCCTTGATTTCTCTCCCTGAAATGCAAAATTGGCTGAAATGGGAAGAGATGAAGGGAATTTCTGTGTCTCTTCTCTGTGCTATGGGAAAACAAGTCACCGTGATGTTTGCTTTATACAGAAGTCTTTGCTTTCTGTTGTACAAACGCCCTCTTAGTGCACAACAATGCCTTCAGAGGCAAACTTCAGAGTGACACACTGGTTTCCCCATACCATGTGAAGCCAAGGGAATTAGGATGTAACCCCTTCTTTACATTTTTTTGTCAGGAACAGACCTACTGGTGTAGTGGCAGATCTCACTCAGGTTTCACGTGTCTCAAGTGAACATCTCATTCCAGGTCATAAATTATGTCTATTGCACTTTACCCCAAGCTTTGAGGTTCACCATCCCAAGGAAAATTACAATACGCCTCAGATGGACAAAGGCTCTAACTTCCTTTTTTATAAGTCTGAAACAAAGACAAGGAAAAAGTATGGAAATAGCTGCAAACAAAAGAGAAATTATGTATTACAAGAGTATTTGATGGGACAAATGCACAAGGATTTTATTGAAAGCAGATGTTTCAGCTTGGAACATTAAGTCTATTTTAGAAAGAAGCAGGAGGAAAAGCATGTAAAATCAGTTTACATTTTCAGAAGATAACCCAATCATTTATAATCTTTGCATCATTCATAATTAATTCAGATTATAAGTCTAAAAACAGAGTGAAAGTGTCATATAAGTACTTCTGTGAAAGCATCAGTAGCATACTTAATGGTTTCTATGATTTATTAAAAATGAGGTAAAAGAAAGATCACTTAAAAGAAAAGAGAGTTATTCTGTGCTGCATTTTAGAAAGGAGTTGAATTTAGTGTTAGCATAACATTAGTATTGTACTATAAAATTGCACTAAATGACAGTAGGGGTTTTTCAAAACGTTAGTACTGTGGAATTGCTATATGCAAATTTGAATGAAGTGAAAGTAACAATATGCTGTCACTTGAAAAAATACTTCTTTTTTCAAGACACACTGATTAGAAACGTCACATTAAGGCTTTGTGATTTTCATACTCTACATTAATAGTGTCTAAGAGCACTTGAACAATCAGAAGAACTGAAAAGACCTATTTTAAGCATTCCAGATTTCTATAAAATAATAATGTATAGTAAATTGGTAATTAGACAGAGTAAGGGATAAGGAATGCAAATTATCTCTGTCTTAATATTTTCCAGATGACATTTCAGATTTTGACCCTCATTCTACCCCTTTTCGCTGAAGGAGGAAGGAACCAATTCTAAGTGGAATTCACATGGTGTAAAATACAAGCCTTTTTCTCTTGTAAAATAATAAACAGGTAAGTCACAATGAGCATTTTTTCTCCATCAGTCCTTTGACTTAATCTCTCCTCAAGTAATATAAAATTTACCATAAAACTTATCAGTTTATATCTCATAGAGTTCTACCTTGCTTGTGCATATAATGCTTATATGACTGAGAGTAGAAAGGAGATTTACTCGTGAGTGCTCTCTAACCGACCAGGTTTACTGACAAAACTATAAGGACTGAAGATAAATTATATGAAAGTGTCTGGTTTTGAAATCATGAAGAAGAAGGCAGGAGTTGACTGACCAAGTTTGAGAACATTTTTCATTCAAACAATTCTTCTGGAGGGACAGGAAGAACGTTTGCCAAAGGACATTAATGTACTATTTTGTTGTGTTAAACTCTAACAAATGCCAAGAGTTGCAGTTTGTAAAACGAAAACGATGGTAATCAATGGCATGATCTGTTGAGGGGAACAAAGATAAGCAACAAACAACAAAAATACATTCTTCAACTGGAGAATGCTTTAGTCATTAGATAGAGAACTGTTATGCTGTTCTAAGATGACCATGTATATTTTTCTTATAGCTTCATTCATATGTAAGTGTCATTGTTTTACGGTCAAAGTGCTTGCTAAAATGAATGTCTTTTCCCATGTAAATGAATGCAGCTGCCTAGGAAAGACATGCAGCAAGATCAGAAATTTTGACTTAGCTTAAAGAAATATTGTCTTCTAGTCTCAAGAGAGACCAATAATTATTCAAATATTTCCTGTAAAAAAAAAAAATCACTTAAAGTCAATTTTTCTGAGTGTCAAATGTGTTGTGTGTTTCCAGCTTTCTTTTTCATAAGCTTTCTTTGTTTGAGTCTTTGGCTTATTTAAGTTGTTGTACTTGGTGAGCCATTAAATTGGCTTAGGAATGAATTTGAGTGACAGCAGAGCTTTTATGAAATAACAGCTCCCATGCATTTACTGAAAGGTATGAGCAAATAACTGATGTGGAAAAGATGTGAGTTTATACATCTTTCATACATGAAGGTCAAATTCAGGTTGAACTGGGGTGTTAGTGAACACAGCTTTAGGCACCTCAATACCTGGTGGACTTCATAAGCTTGTGCAGTGTATGTATGTTCACTGTGCAAGCATGGAGAGAGCTATGGAGCCCAGGAGTGGAGTTCACCATAGCTAGTTCATGGTTCCTGAGAGCCATGGAAAAATCTGAAGAAATTCTCCTAGCTTTTCTGAGTAGTGTGTCTGACTGAGCCTCTGAAGTGGACACCATATGGACATCGGTATTCTCTGTCTGAAAATTTCTTTTGGAGATAGTATTGAGATCTACATTAGGGTACAGATTGAACTAAATAGCATGAGTGAATGTGTTCTTTCAAATTAAAGTGCCTGGAATAGTGACTGTAAGTTTCATAGGGCCAGTGAGAGAATGAATATTTGGGAAAGTCATATCTATGGCTCAGTGAAAAAGGCTCTACTTTTAAGGCACGTAAGTAAAGCAAGTATCAAGTGAAAGTGTAATGAAAAAACCCCACCACAGTAAATATATAGAATTCAAAATTAAAAGATAGGAAGCAGAATTGTTTAACTCCCAAACTGGAGGACACAGCATTGAAATCCATTTCCCCCACACATGTATAAGTAATCTGAAAAAGCAGTTGCATTAAGAGCCATTCAAAGTAATGCAGAGCCTAGTGGTCAAGATTAATATGTGAGGTTCAGGAAATTCTGAAAAAGAAATGTGATAGTGATTGGATAATAAAGACATAAATTAAATTCAGTAGAATTTTAATATGAAATTAAAGACTTGGGAAAACAAATCTCTGATTTTACCTATACTGTGTCTTATTTTACCTGTATAGTGATGGACTCCTGAACTGTTTGCTCTTAAAAATGAGGAGAACATAATATTTACATTATAAAGATAACTTTAAAAATGTGAGCTCTCTGCTATGTGGCAGTCAGAGAAACAAAAGGAACTTTACAAATTATTACAAATGAAAGAGGACAAAACTGCAAAGCATCAGAATATGGTGTAACATATCTACAATACTGAATACAGAGTCAATACTGGTAGTACTGAAAATTATTTAGAAAGGGGTAAAAAGTATCGCCAAATGGATAGAATAACTTCCATAACAAGACTAGGACTCATCAGCCTGGCAAAAAGTTACAGAAATGAAATATGATAAAGGATTACAGAATCATGAGTGGCAATGAGAAGATGAATAATGCTGAATAATGTTCACTGTGGTTTGCAGTGCTAAAGCAGAGGGACATTAAGTGAAATTGGAAGCTGGCCAGTTCCGAAGAACAAATCAGGATATTCTTTGTACCTGTTTATAATCACTGTGTTTTGCAGAAACTGTAAGATTATCCATGTTCAATGGAGGAAGCTAATGGAGGAGGACTCCTATGAAACACAGAAGAATGATTTTAGATTCCATTAAACAAGTGCTGGGAAACTAGGAAAATATTATGGAGAAATATCACGACATAACCATTGAGTTTTACATTTTTATATACACTGTCCAATATAATAGTCTGATTTGGCAGTCATATCCACACAAGCACAGGTTCAAAACCCAAATCTGCAGCAGAATATTCCCATCAGTGAGCTCTAGAAATTTATTTTCTCTGCCTTGTGCCATAAGGTCTTTCCCTTGTAAATGGGAAACAGACAATGTAACTTTGAATCCTTGTGGTCTATCCTGGGAACTGAATCTAGTATCTTAGTACCAGAGTGTAATCCTGAGGGATTGCTATTTTAAATGGAATTACTCTGCTTTTGTTTCATCAGACACTGTGTCGTGGTTTAGTTGGTTCTTGGAAACCAGGCAAGGAATTTTTTCCCTTCCCTCCTGCCCACTGCTGCAGAGCTTTCAGGTAAGCACTTAAGAGACACAAAAGAACTAGCTCCCTCATTAATTGCCAGGACTTAGTCTCCTAGGAAATGGGGCAGATAAAGGGCTACTGTTTACTTTTTTCTCTCATCTCCTGGGAAACGGGGGAGGAGGAGTTTGTGGTCTGGTGTGTGGCTGGAAGACAGGTCGGAGTGAGAGCCAGGTGGTTCTTTCTGTTGTTCCGGACCTGTTTTGACAGCTGCAAGCCCTGCCTGGATTCTTCATCGGAGAGGAGCTGTTTGTTTTTTTTCCTGGAGGTTTTTATTCCTTTCCCCATTCCCGTCTGTTTTTTTTTTCCCTGGCGATGGTCCTTGCACACATCGCAGGGAGAGAGAGGACAGTGCCGAGCAGTTTGACCAGCCGGAGTAAGTGAGGGTTGTCTTTGTTGTTGTTGTTGTTGTTTCCCTTCCACCTCTCTCTCTCCCCTCTCCCAGTTTGTGGGAAGGGAAGGGGGGCCCAGTTTTTTTCTGGTTTCTCCATCACACTCCAGAGGGTGTTCTTCCCTCCCCCCTCCCCAACCACGTGGCAGTGACCAGTTATCCCACAGTGCCACCTGGTGACTGGCACAGGACACTACAAGTTCTGCATCTTCAGTGCTCCAACAGCACCACCTGGTGAATGTGGTTGGAATTGCACCAAAGGGCACAAAGTGAACTGTTTACTTTTTCCCTTTGCCTGTTTATCGGTTTGGTTTTGAAGGGGATTATTTGTGGGTATAGGAGTATTTGGTTGTTTTGCTTGTTTCTTTTTGTTGTTTCTGCTAATACACACATACCTATTAATAAGGAGCTGTTATTTTTTCCTTTTCCATAGTTTATTTTCTCTCAATCGGAGCCTCCTAATTTCGGATTTATAATTGCTTAGAGGGAGGAGTTTGGGTTTTTTCTCATAACTCATCCTCATCAAAAGACCCGTGTCTCATTTAAACTGGGACACACTGTCAGTATGTGAACTTTCAGAGCACGCATAGAAAATTCAGCACTCAGGGAACACATGCTTTGTTTTTTAAATGTTAGCATTTTTAGGTGCTCTATACCTACCATTACCAGGAACCAAGTACCAGTAAACAGCCAGCCTTTATGAAACCAAATACAAGGATCTGGATCATCAGATTCTTCTTGTCCTGTTGTAGACCCAGTAAAGAGGAGGGGGAAAATAAAGTGTTCTGGATGTCCCAAATACATGGGAACAGTCCCAGTGTAACAAGCATATGTCAGACCATATTCTCATTTCTGCATTCTGAAGAGCAACTACAGATTACTGAGGTGCACATAGTTTTTCATATTTCCAGTCAAAATTCAGTGACCAGTTGGCAGATCTTCACTGAGGTGCTATCGTTTTAGTAGAGGCAGTCTCCTCTTTCTCTGGTGTTTAGTCATCTGATGCATGTGATCTGAACAATCATAACACCCTCTGCCTTGAATTTTAATTATATTCAATCAAATCCCAGCTTCTACGTGCATATATCATTTGAAGCAATAAGGCTATCATGGGAGTTCTGCAGAAACGTGGATTGTAAATTTAGGAGTAATTATGCTTTTATTATTAGATTCTGTTCTCAATGCACAGGATTACGTTAATAGCATTTCTGCAGAGATTTTAGAAGGGTGCACAGTTTTTCTCTTTAGGTTGACTTTTAGGGGACAGTTTATAGATTGTCTGCAGTTATTTTTGGGTTTAGTGTAATTTTTGGAAGTTTTAGTCCTGCTAAGTACCCAAGACAATAAATGCAAGGAAAATCTTTGTGGATATATGCAGTGCAAACCTTGACCCTTATCTTGTCAAATGTATGCTTTATTTCTTTAGGGTCATAAGGTTATGGCTACTATTACCAGAGAAACAGATAAATACTGCAATGTTTGCAATAGAGAAAGTTGATGATATCTCATTTACTAAGTGTATATGCTTATTAAAGGGATATTAATAATTTGATAGAAGATTTTGTATGGAATTAATCAAACAAAATGCTCTTATCTCTGCCTAATGCACACTGAAATGAAGTAGCTACATAATAGACTCTCTATATCTCACTGGTATGCCCACACATTCAGAGATGCTTAAAGCATCCTTTTCCTGTGAGACTATCTATTGCTCAGGAAAATCACATGTACTTGTTAAAAAAATACTAAAACTTTATTGAGCATAATAATAATAAAATCAATACTATAAAAATGTTCTGAGATAGTAGAGAAACATTAGTTCTAACAGCCGTAGAAAATGCTGTTATAGAATCAGCTAGAACACTTAAAGGTTATGGACTATTGTTTTATTTCTCTGCTTAATAAGACTTCAGTGGCATAGGGGTGTGATTTAATTTTCAGACACATCTTTCTGTTGTGAAACAAAATTCACTGTACCACAGGTCAATAAGCAAATACAAAGTTCAAAAGACACCAGGGATCAGAGTTAACAAGTTAAAATTAGAGGATTGAAAGGGCATGATTATTCACTTTTGTATGAGTTTTATGCCAGTGTCACCCCACATGTAGGAAAAAATATAACCAAGGCAATAACTTTATAAAATTAAACATTGATTCATACGTACAGTCTGTTTCTTTTAATAGAAATAAACCACTTTTTAAAGTTAATAATTCTCTTGATTCTTATGTATCTTTTGCTAGTAAATTTCTTACATAGGGAGTGAAGATAGATCTCTAACCCATTATATGGACATCCACCAGTAATTCCTTCATTTTAGTTAGCAGTTTCTTGTGGATATCTCATTTTTTAGCATAAATGTTCATTGGAGGAGAAAAGGGTATCTCACTTCCTCTCTAAAAAAGACTCCAGTTTGGTGACAGCTGCATGCATCTTGTCAGGAGGAGAAGTAGATTCCATTCCTCAATATAGAGAACTTAACCACTTTACCTGCCATGTTACTATTTTTCATTTGGCACATGAATAAAAGCACTCCAACATCCTATATTTTTATAAAGGACATGCTTCTATTTTCATAGTTTTGGCAATGAACTAAATTATACTAGGAGATAATCCTTTAAAACATTAAGGTCTCCATTCAAACCCCCTTTCACTAATGGCAATAACCAACCAGCATCACTTCTCTTACCTCAAAATCATGCAAACTGTGAATACTGATCAGCCCCAGATTTGCTGCAGTTGTGATAGTAGAAAGATGTCAATTAACATGTCCAGTCCACCCTTGTTTAACCAATGGGGTCACTTGCACATATCCTTGACTTCACCATGACTTCAAATTTATTTTTGTCTAACTGGAACACAAGCCCAGTTATAGAACAGGAAAGAATTTTCTAAAGGGATTTCTCTTCCTGAAGGTAGATCAAGCATGTCCCTCAGATATGAATGTTATATTAGTGACTCATAGCACTAGTAAATTAGGTATTATAGAAATATTCATGGTCATTGAACTGCAACTACTTACAGAGAGCACCTGCTGCAAAAACATACAGTCCAAACATGACCCACCTAAAACAATTCTGAGTTGTGTTTTTGGGATGCAAATGGCACTAAACCGGGAGGAGCTATTGACTCACTTGAGGGCAGAGAGGCCCTGCAGAGACACCTCACAAATGAGAGAGATGGGCAGTCACCAACCATTTGAAGTTTAACAAGAATGATTGCTGGATTCTGCAAGTGGAATGGGGCAACTTCAGCAGTGTTTATATACTAGGGAATGAGAGGCTGGAGAGCAGCAGGTCCTGGTCAAGGGCAAATTGAATATGAATCAGCAGTGCCCTGGCAGTCAGGAGAACCAACCGTGTCCTGGGGGGCATTAGGCAAAGCATCACCAGCTGGTCTAGGGAGGGGATTGTCCCACTCTGCTCTGCACTGGAGTGGCCTCACCTTGAATACTGTGTGCAGTTTTGGACACCACAATATAAAAAAAGACATTAGGCTATTAGACAGTATCCAAAGGAGGGCTACAAGGATGGTGAAGGGTCTGAAGGGGAAACCTTATGAGGAACAGCTGAGGTTACTTGGTTTGTGTTTAGCCCGGAGGAGACTGAAAGGAGACCTCATTGCAGTCTACAGCTTCCTTATGAGAGGAAGCAGATAGGCAAGCACTGATCTCTTCACTCTCATGACCAGCTAAAGGACTCAAGGAAATAGCATGAAGCTGAGTTGGGGGAGTTTTAGGTTAGATATCAGGAAAAAGTTTTTCCCCCATAGGGTGGTTGAGCACTCAAACAGGCTTCCCAGGGAAGTGATCACAGCACCAGGCCTGACAGAGTTCAAGAAGCATTTGGACAATGCTCACAGTCATATGCTGTGACTTTTGAGGTGTTCTGTGCAGAGCCAGGAGTTGGACTTGGTGATCTTGGTGGGTCCCTTCCAACTCAGAATATTCTATGATTCTAAGATTCTATGAAACACTTCAGGAATACTCAAATAATTATAAAGCTATAAAAGCTATAAAAACTTTGATAAATCAGACTACTTCCCTGAGCAAAGACTAGCTGTATAGCTCAGAGTTGCATGATCAGAAATGAGTGCTATGGCACCAAACAAAGCATCCATGATAGCTGTATAGCTTGTCTTTATTCAATAATGCACTGCTTGTAATATTTGTTACCTGGAAATTATTTGGGAAGAGAAAGGAAGAGATAGTTGGGAGTACAAAAGAAGTCTTTGTTGTTTTCAACTGTCTACTCTTATCTTTTCTCATTTTTCCTCTACTTCTTCCATGCCAATAAGTGCAAAACCTTCCTTCCTGGATAAATGGTTTGAGTATCAAAAGCAAATGTTTAGTATTTAACAAGATAGCACTAAATTACCATGTCCTGCAAGAAGAAAGGAGAGACATCAAATGGAAACAACTGAACTGATGATATCAAATTTGTAAGGGAAAGAGTCATTTCACCTAACTTTACATTGTCAGCATCTGTACCTGAGGTGGTCTTTTTAGGATCTCTTCATATTCATTGAAAATGCCAGGTTAATCTGCTCTCTAAAAGTGACTCACTTGGTGGCAGTTCAGTTCAGAAAAGGAGGTTTGGGGGACTAGCTCAGACATAGATATCTCCCAAACAGCCAGGTGGATACCAGTGTAATTGTGTTGTCCTTGTAGCTTTTCCAAATCCAGAACACAGCACTTCTGGAATGCCACAGTGCTACATGGACAGTGGCCAGGAAAAAAACAAGAAAACAAAAAACTACAGCTCAGATGAGCCTATTTCTTCAAAGAGTACCACTACTGTTATTATTCATACAATAGAAAAAATAACAATTAGAATAGTAGAAAAATCCCAAGAAATTTTTTCTAATTTTTTCAGGTCAGTACAGCTCCTCTTGATGTTTTAGTTGATACACTTTTTAAGAATCTGCCCCTAGGGTTTCTTAAGTCCTTTAGATTTTTATTGGAAGTTGGAATCACAGCATCCATTTATGCTTACTTTGAAATTTACTTGTTTTAAAACCTATTCCAAAGAAAATAATTTTAGAGCACTGTGGTACTCTTCTGGATTTTGTTTCACAATCAATTCTCTTTCTCCTTAGGAAAAAGAGTAGATTTAGTAATATCATAAAAAGAGTAGATTTAGTAATATCATACCAAGCTAACTGATCAATGCAATTATTTGACAGTGATGTTGCTTCTAATTATCTTCCCTTTACTTTTACTAACTGGGATAGGATTTCTTTTGTTTCGATTTCAGTGCATCATATTTCCTTGCTGTTTTTGTTCTGATCTCTGTTCAGCTACATTTGGGGGGGGGGGGGGGGGAAGGGAACTTTGTTAAAATCGTGGTAAACAAATAAAAACATTATGGAGGACATATCTCTAAAGAATGATGCTTCCTTCACTGTGCAAGAGACTCCAGGGTATGGTGGACTTTACCATTATGTGCCTGTATCTTTTTGGGCTCATACTCAACTTTACTTCACAATGATATTAATCCAGGAGATTTGCACATATCTCTTGCAGTGCTCATGCAGAATGAAATCTTAGCCCTTACCTTTGCAGAACAAAGCCAAGAGCATAACTCCAATAGTCCATGATGAACCTTTGGGTATTTGCACTCTACCCTCCAGATTTGCACTTGCTGAGGCAAAGAGTGGATCTTAATTTATATACAGCAGGTTTTCCTTTTAAAAACAGCTGACACTTATGTTGTTTCATATAACCAAGGGAACTGCCTTCAGTCCCAACAAAGGTCCCATGCAGAACTGCTCTCACTGCAGAGAACTGCCACTGCTGTCACTAATACAGTCACTGTTTGAATGCTAGGGAACAACATGCTCCAAAGAACAGCAACTCCCTCAAGGATATAAGGGATTCTTCCAGGAAATAGAAACACTGATAATCAAGAAAGTATCCATGTCATTTAGACATTGTTTTGGCACAGCTTGTACTCCCAAAAGCACAGTGATTACTGTGTGGCACATATAGGGGAGTATGCCTGATTTTCACACTTTTTTATGTTGGTCTCTTGCACATACTCAGTCTCGTGTTGCATATGATCACTTAAAATATTAGCTGATTTAAAATTCCCCTGCACATTTTGGAATGAAATGTTTGTGTCTTTACAATATTTGAGGTAGAGAGGTTAATTTTTCCCCTTCATCTGATTAGTGTTTCTCTTCTGTATTCTTAGACCAGTGACTTCTTCATCAAATCAAGGTTTACTGTGTCATTTTAATAGTCTCTCTAAAATAACAGTTGTTCTTCATCATCATTGGACAGTTTTAAATGCAAGATATTATGAAGTTAATCTTTAATTTCTCTGTCTTGATGCACTTAGTTTTTAATATCACTGCTCATGCTTAGGATATTCTTAACAATTATAATACCACTTCAGGTCTGGAATTGAAGAAGAAACTAATACTTTTCAAAATATAAAATTTTCTCTTGGACTGAAGACTATATTAAGAATAGATCAGTTTTAAATCTCTTTAATTTTGGAGTAGATTTTTGGGGAAAAAAGACAGTCGAACAAAAAAACCCAAACAAACAAAAAACCCAATAATTTGTCTGACAAACTAGAAATATAAGGGAAATATACAGCCAGAGAACACTTGATGTAGAAGTCTTTTCATTTGGACTATATTTCTTCATATGACTACATTTTCATTTGTACAGGACTTTGATCAGTGTCTAAATGTGCCTTAGAGGAAAAAAAAATTTAAAAAGAGTTCATTGTGTTTTGGACTGCAAGCATCATCTCAAAATAGGCTCAATAAATATATTTTAAAAAAATATTTCTTTACAAGCCCTGACTTTAACATTAAGGAATCCAGTGCCTCACTATACTGCTGAAAATTTTTACTGTGGTACATATTACTTGTACTGCTCTGTTTTTTCAAATGGAACACAGTGATAAGCCAGTGACAAGAAATTGTACTGAGGCATTCTGACTCTTTCATTTCAGCCCAGGACTTCTTCTTAAGCACTTCTTTGTGAGAAGAAAAGCTATTCAGTAACTGGGCTTTAACCTTAATTTAAGCTCCTTAATTCAAGTCTAGAAAAACTCATGTTTAAATAAAAATTGTTTTGTGAAGTTAACATGTAACTTGTCAAAAGTGTTGTCGTGGTTTTGGATACTAAGATTGCAATACTTAACCACAATAGGTAAAGTTGCAGAAGCACATAGTCCTTCTTTACTTTGCAAATGGTACAAGCTGAAAAATGTTACAAACATGCTTAAAATTAGACAATTACCTTATTGTTGTGTTAAATAAATACTTCTTCATATTTCCTGGGACTGTTTCCACTTTTGAGGTTTAGTTTAGTGTACAGATTGGATACTTGAAAGAATATCTGTGAGCAGAAAGACTGGTTATGTTATTTAGTGCTAGCTCCTTCATTTTTAATAACCGCACTGTTCAGAGCAAAGGACAAGGACATTGTGGCTGATATTCTGTGTATGGGCAAACATTTTTAAAAGTAAATAAGGTCTCCACTGATGACAGATAGCACCTTTTCTGACTATGACAGATAGCCATTCAGTGACTTTTCTATATATCCACTGCACAAATTCTATTTCGTCAGCCTGATAAGGAAAAGTGATAGCAGATAGAAATCTGTGTCAACACAAAGTAAATTAAAAACAGGGATCTTCCATCTGATAGTATCTTTTTATATAATTTAATTTCTTTAGCTAATGTTCTGTGTTTTACTTCAAAAGGTTATGGAAAAAGTGTGGCTGATGGATTATAAAGGAAATAGAAAAAGCTGCACAGAAGGGCATAACATCAAGTGTAACAGAAAGTGGTTGTTACAGTATGCATTATAAAACTCCATTTGATGTCACTTTATAAAAGCTATAATTTCCGTCTATCTTTAGGAAAAAACCCAGATATTAAGGAGATGAAATATATTCAGATTTATGAGGATTGACATTGCCCAGTTCCTGTGAAGTACTATGGCCTAATGTCAATAACATTTGCATACTTTTTGCTCTTCAAAATTTCTTTTTTGCTTGTTTTAGATGTTATTTGACTCATTCCATGGATTTTAATATTCAAGGAACTCAGGGTAGCAAAATGGGAAGTTTTAAAATGGGAGAAGAAAATTCCATGTAAAATTCCAATTAAGCATGGTTGGAGATCTTTATCTAATTCTCTGTGGTTTGTACTGAAAATCATTCAAAAATTCTAACAATGGAGCTTAGTGGTAGATTAGTGATTAATTGCAAAAGATTTTCAAAAACATCTGGTATTTCACCAAAAAAAAAAGTGACAATTGGACTATTGAATATTTCAGAAGAGATAGAAACACACTGATTTGTCACAAATTGTAATGCCAATCACTGTTTATCACCAATTACTTTAGAAAGACGTTTAAAGAGAACAATGCACATAATACACATTCTATTTGTAAAATCAAGCATTCTATAGTAATCAACATTGTCTTTAACCTTGAATCAACTGACAAAATATGATTCTAAATACGTGTTCTCTCTGAGAATAGAAGAGGCAACATAAGCAGAGCACACAAGAATGCATTAAAATTACTTTTAAAAATAGATTCCATTATAATAATTTGATGATCAACAACTCGTTCAGCCATTATTTGTATGCTATGATTTTTTTTACCAAATTAAACCATTCACAAATAGCCAGACTGCACACTTACTTGCAAAAGTTAGTACCTATAATTTCTAAGATAAGCATTAATGAAAAAAGGATAATTCAACAATGCAACTCACCACATCATGTTGTGAATTTTTTTCTCACAGCTGGAGGTATTACAGGCCATTAGCATGTCATCTCTTTGTTATGCATTTAGTGGTTTTGAAAAATATGACATTTATAATTCTGAAAAGGTCTTCTTTTACCTAGAATTAAGATTGATCCACAGTACTTTCTTCATGTGATTTCCAGTTTTTCCATATAGGTCTAGCTGTGACATATTTTCATTCAACTCTTGACCCAGAAAATGGGCTTAAAACTTGAAAAATAAGGGAAGATTTAAATTGTCAATTCAGGACAGCACTTAAGAATGTCTTTAAGTATAATTATGTAATTGACTCCTACTGAATTTACTACAGTTAAATGAATTATAGTAGCTTCCTGCACTACTAATGAAATTTTGTAAGCCAAGTTTCTGATCCACAGCCTTAAGAATTCAGAAACAACGTCTTTGCAAAGCAGATGTTAAATGGTTCACAAAGTTGTCAAAGTACCTTTATAGAAATGTGCTACTGACTGAAAGGGCATTGTAGACATTTGATTCACTAAATGACTGACAAAAAACCCCTATAGAATATAATGGAAGACCATACCAATGTCAGTAAAGTTTCTACAGAAAAGTTATCGTACAATATGCATTTATTTGCTGGAGTTTAAAAAGGTAATTTCTTAGGACACAAGTAAGATTTAATCTTAAAAACAAGCAGTAAGAAATAAAAAGTACTAAGATATGAATATGCATACCCTATTTGCAAAATTGCAAAGACGAGAAATAGAACAAGTGAAAAACAGAGCCCAGGTTTTGATTATTTATGAAAGTATGCAACAAAACATCCAGGGTTTGTTTTGTTGTTGTTTATTTTGTTGGGGTTTTTTTAATAACACAAAATATAGAAATACAAGACAGAAAATTCTATGTACAGAAACGTAAAGAGTAGCATTCAGAGCAAAATTTTCAGCACCTTCAAATGCCTCTCATGTTGAAGAAATTCAAAAGGTTTCTTTTGTTTCATTACACTAAAAATTACCTTTATAGAAATCTTTTAGAACAATATAAAGCCTATAGCCAATATACAGATTTTTATTTAATTTTAACTTGGACAGATGAGATCAATATTGTGTACCAAATTTTATATGGAATAAGAGTCAATTACCATCAATTGAATGAAATGAGATTATATAAATGCTTATACTAAGGATATTTAAATTTCTTTGCCTAGATTCTGAAAGCTTCCTTTATTAGAGTGATATAAAAGAACCTGACTGCACAGAATTTTCCTTATATGAGGATTCAACTTTGATAAAATATCCTGTATGCACATCAAATAATTACTTTGAAATGAAGCACAGGATTTTAAAAATATATCTGTTTTGTTGACATAATGATAATGCCACTTTTCCCTGACTCTAAAGTAGTTTCTCACTGGTGTAATTTTAAAGCCTAAATTCCATTAAATTGTTCATGCACTGAAAAAACCCAAATTGATTAGGTGTTTAAGAAACCAAAATTTTCTTGTTTATTTTCTTTGGAAATTGCTGGACATAGGAATCTCTCGGGGCATTGTTCATTATTGGTATACAGAGGGGCATTATTGTAATTTCCTTTTGTACCACATAGTCTTGTATGCAGATGAAAACGGGGTTTCACAAAAGTTTTGATTTATCCTCCATGTTGACCAGATGTTCATCTGCTTCACAATGTTAACATCTGTGATGATGTCACTCTTACTTAAAATCAAGAGATTTTACAAACATTTAAATATACAGACTTACACAGAATTTATCCCCAAATCCTTTCACATTTTTAAGCAATATTTAAAAATTGAAATGATATTCCAGAGATTCCGAATTTTTTTTTACATAGTTTATAGTGTATTTTCTGGTTTCTGTGTGAGTTTATTCATATAAATTTATTCCCTATAATTGTGTTTCTCCTATTTGTAGTTTTCATGCTTTCTTAACATTCACAGCATTACAGTGACTCTGAGCTGCAAGACAACAGAAGGAAAATGAAGGAAGTATATATTAATAAAAATAGTCAGACAAAAAACCTTTAAGAATTGAGAGATCTTGGTTGCTGTAGCAAGCCATGGTATGTCTGACTTCACTTTGCAATCTAGCTAACTGTGACACAGTGTTTTACAAAAGACACATAGCCCAGTGCACGCTCTCTATAAATTTGCAGCTTGAATCTTTCCTTCAGATACTGCTAGTATTTCTTTAGAATCCCATGTGAATGGAGCATTACAAAACTTACAGTCACTCAGCTGATGATTAGCAATTCATGTATCATCCTAATACTAGTTGTTAGAACATACCATGACTCATAAAGCAGACATTTGTGAACTTGGAGTCTAGTGAGGGTTTTTTTCCAAATAAATCCATGAAGAAACAGGTTTGAAGCTTTTTTACTAATCCATTCCTACCTGCAGTCAATTCTCCTCATCTGAAAAGTTAAAAATCTGAAAATGTTGATACAGTTCCTCCACATCTGAGGGCTATAATTGGTAGGGCAAGGTGAAGAGAGGGGTTTTGATCTATTCAATACTTCCATTCAGCAATTAAATTGTTTTCTCTTTAGTTTTGGGGTGGGTTCGGTTTGGGTTTTTTTATTTTTTATTGGTTGATAGTTTGTTGTTTGGGTTTTTTTCAGTAATTCGAAGTCTACTGAAATATTTAACTCTCCTTAAAAAGAAAAGAGAAGGGAGTTTACAACTTCATTACTAAACAATGTAAACTGGAAAAGAGCTGACCCTTCTCACTTTTCCTATTGTTCTATCTGGAAAGCTTTTCTGCTCTATTATATTTTCTATTTGTGGATGTTTGGACGCACACAGGCAAGCGTAGCAGGGATGAGAAAAGCACAAGAAAAATGGTAATTTGATACTTTGTAGGCACAATTTGGGGCAAAAATCCAAGTAGCTTCAATCAATACCTTTTACTTTTACATTGTAGAAAATTTGCTGCTGTGGTTTTTCTACCTTTCTATATTAGGGATGATACTGATTGCCACATACTTACCAACAAAGGGATATTGATCAGGACATTCTGGAGACAAAGATAAAATTGTCTTGTGGTTACAGTATGTCTTGTTCTTAGCAGGAAAGAAGAAACAAAATGTACATGATACTGCAAAAAGCATTCCCAATGTGATTTTGTCATATTAATTGACATTCATTCCTTGTCATTTCCAGGAATACTTGTGTCTTTTGGTTGGCTGAGGTTCAAGCTCACAATGTCACTATGAAGACTTGAAAAAAGGCTCAGACCCTGTCATTTCAGTACCAGAGAAAACTCAGTATCTCCTCCTTCTTTTTATTCCTCAGGTGACTGAAGCATTAGGCAGTAATATTGGGACTGTGCCCTGTGGGAGCCAAACTCTCAGCAGTGTCAGAGCACTACCACTTCCTGCCTTGGTTTGCAGGCACTGACAATAAAGGCAGTGAGCAGATGCAGTGTACAAGGCAGTGTGGACGAGAAAGGCAAAACAGACTGAATACAGGAGGAGTAAATGTGATTAATACTTGTTACTGAGTTCCTTTGTCTCCTTGCTGACATCTCCTCTCCTCTTGGGAAACTATATATATATATATATATATATACACACACACTTAACATTTAATTCTTTCCTTATACTGATGGGTTTTCCTAATATGCACCAAAATAAAGATGTCTCCACTCCCTTTTCCCAGTACAGTAGTTTACTTAGTTTTAAGGAGATAAGTATAGTTCCTGAATAAGTGATCCCCCACATAATACGTCCCTCCAAAGAGAATGGGATCACAAAGACAAAAAAAATTAAGAAGAAATAGATGGTAATCAGTTGCACTGTCACCAGACAAATCTTTATGTTATCCACTCTGATTTTCCTGCTGTCTCACAAGAGCTCCTTCATAACTGCACACAGATAGATTACTCAGCACTAAAGGAGACCTTTTCCCAAACTTTGGTCTCGAGTGTTTCATGACTAGTTAGCTGGACTACAATAAGAGTGAAAACAGATGTCCCTGCAGGATGGAAGGGAAAGCAAGTACGGCACCAAATAGACTGAAATTACAAATACACATGTGTAGTCAGTTCATCAAAATGCTCAAAAAAAATAGGATTTAATAATTTTTTTTCTAATTCACCATCTGGTCTTACTTTTAAGAAAATGCTGGTACTTTATTGGCCCCTGTGATACACCTGGTAAGTATATTACTATGCTTTTCACTGAACAGTAACCTGAAACATTTTTAAAAAACCTAAAAAATCATGACTTTTTTTCCAGTGTTTCTAAATGCCATGAATATTGCGTTACACACCAGGTTGCGGGAGGAAGGGAGAATTAAAAGATGATGATGACCCAGTGCCCAGAAAATGAGAGCTTGTAGGGTAATGTCAATGCCCTTGGACACTCACTTAACATCACTCTGACTTCCAGTCTCTGAAAAGGGTATGAAAACAGAATTAATTTCATGCCAAACTGAAAAATATATCGAGTATTTTTGCAATTCAGACTAAAAATCTACTGCAGGTTTTATGTCTTTCTACACAAAGCAAAACAAAATAAAAATTGGGATTTTTACCCAGCTCCTTTGCTCTCATTTTCTACACACAGAAGCCTTTTGCAGCTTAATTCAGGAGGCACAGAAAAGCAAATGTCATAAAACTGAGTACATAATTTATTTCTGAGGTGCCAGAGACACTGCTACTTTCACGTTTGTTAAAAATTACAATCAATTAAATTTCTCAATAAAATAAAAAAAGAATTGATAATTGAGAATTTAAATAATTGCATCTGATAGGAGACACCACAAAGGTGACCTGGTAAACATACTGATAAAGGATATATCCTTAGCTAGAGTCCCAAGACATCTCTGATAAGATCACCCAAAACCTCTGGCAGGACAAAGAAACCTTGATGGGTTCATGACAAAGAAACAGCTATAATGAACTGACCTTCCAGGAAAACAAGAATCAGCAATAACTATTCTGGTAACTGATGCTGCGTGTCCACTTATGTATCTACAATAAAAAGGACAAAAAGTAAATTTCTGTCTACTCAGAGAGAGCTTCTCTCCACCAGAGTCTTCCTGGGAATGCCTGCCTCACTCCACATTACATGACACCATGACTTAGATAATCACTAAAGTGAGAATTTTTCCTGCTTTGATTGGAGCACTTTGGTGAGTTGTAACACTAACATCTTGTATAATACATTTATGGGACACAAACACAGGCAAATGTTCATAAGCATATATTTGCTTCAGTAGTTGGAATTCAGTAGTTGCCTTACTGTAGTAACATATATATATATATACATACATATAGAAATATACTTGCTCTCCTAGTGGTAATTTTGCAGTGACTTGTATATACATAAAGTATATTTGGATTTAATAACAGTAGCTTTGTAGTAACTTGTAATAAAGACATTCTCAGAAACTCAGATTTTGTGATCTTGTGTATTGTAGAACCCTGAGAATGCCTCAGTCACCATCTTTGCACCCCTGACAGTAGGGGAACCCTCATAGCTCATGGCAGTAACCACTACAATATCACAGCAAAATAAAATTTTAAATGACTACAATAGCTAACAGAGCAGAGCCTTCTAGCATAATGCAGAATGCTTAACATGTTTGATAAGGTCAATTTCCACGTTTCATAAGGTCGATTTCCACACATTTGATAAGGTCATTCTCTGCTCTGGCCTTCTAGATAGAGATTTGTTGTTATGTACCATTCCCCATCTCATCAGACAAATACTTACCAAGAGGAGAAAAATACAGATATTTCATAGAATCATAGAACAGAATCATAGAGTAATTAAGATTGGAAAAGACCTCCAAGATGATTGAGTCTAACCAGACAGATTACCAACTTGTCAGCTAAACCATAGCACTAAATGCTATGCTCAGTCATTTCCTGAACAGTTCCAGGGACTATGACTCCACAGACTCCATGGGCAGCCCATTCCGATGCTTAACCACCCTTTCAGTAAAGATATTCTTCCTGATTACCAATCTGAACCTCCAGTGATGCAGCTTGAGGCCATTTCCTCTCATCCTGTCACTGGTTGCCTGGCAGAAGAGGCCAAACCCCATCCTGTTATAACCTCTTTTCAGGTAGCTGTAGAGAGCAATAAGGTCTCCCACAAGCCTTCTTTTCTCCAGGCTAAACAACCCCAGCTCCCTCAGGTCCTCATAGGACTTACTTTATAGAACTTTTACCAGCTTCACTGCCCTTCTTTGGACACCGTCCAGCACCTCAATGTCTTTCATCTACTGAGGGACCTAGAACTGGACACAGTATTCAAAGTATGCCCTCACAAGTGCCAAGTACAGAGGAACAATCACTTCCCTGGTCTTGCTGGCCACACTATAAAGGCCAGAATGCCATTGACCTCCTTGGCCATCTGGGCACACGATTGGCTCATGTTCAGCTGTTGTCAATCAGCACCCCAAGATCTGTTCCTGATAGGTAGCTCTCCAGCCACTCTGTCCCCAGCCTGTAGTGATTATTATTGTGATCTAATAATGCACCTTATTGAATTTCATACCGTTGGCCTTGGCCCATCGATCTAACATGTCCAGATCCCTCTGTAGAGCCTTCTGACCCTCCAGCAGATCAAGACTTCTGCCTAACTTGATGTCATCTACAAAATTACTGAGGGTGTTCTCAATCCCATTGCCCAGATCATCAGCAAAGATTTTAAACAGGATTGGTCCCAATATTGAGCCTTGGGGAACATCACTGTTGACTGGCTCCTAACTGGATGTGGCACCATTCACCAGCAGTCGCTGGGCCCAGCAGTCCAGTCAGTTTTTAAGCCAAGAGTTCACTTGCCTAAGTGATGGGCTACCAGCTTTTCCAGGAGAAAGATGTGAGAGACAGTATCAAAGGCTTTACTGAAGTCCAGGTAGACAACATCCATTGCCTTTCCGTCATCCTTTAGGTAGGTCATCTGGTCATTTCTTCATTACATTTATGGAAAAGAAAATATTCTTGTTGTTTACAACTATAAAGCTTATTTTCTTTTTAAATATCATCAGCCTTACATAAGAAAATTACATCTTAGTAATATTTTATGGTCTGCCAGTGAGGTAGAGCCATTGTCACAGCTAAATTTTCCATATCATTCAAAATTTTAATTTTACTTCATGCTTAAGATTATGGCACAAGGTTTAATATTATTAAGTTATCTCTAATAAAGTATAGGGGAAGCAGAGTTCCCCAGCTTGAAAGGTCCAAAGGAGGACCTCACCTAAGTGAAGTGAGTGTTGAGATTTACCATAGAGGGAGGGCTCAGGTCCCTAGAGGAACAATCACTAAGATAATTCGAAATGCCCAGAAAATATCTCAGTGGGCATCAAACTATTTAAAAAGCAGAACCTTCATTCTGATATGGACAGAATCTGACTTATTTTTAAATTGATAGTTCTTCAGAATAAGTTGCAAAATGATAAAGGAGAGTTATAGCTTTCATAGATCTCCACAAAGTACAAAATATATCGTTACAGTAAACATCCCAAACAGATATTAACATCAATAAATAAAGACAACAGCACAGATGAGGCCATTGATTTATTCATAAATTTTGATCTTTTTCACTTTGTTTATGACCCCATTTAATCACTGCATGTTTTTAAGGTTCTTATAACAATCTCTTCTAATAATTTATTATTAAATGATGCTTTATAGGCCAGTTCTATAATCTTGTCAATAACCATTTCACCGTATATTTTCGTAAATGAGACTCGCTAGTCAGTTGTGGCTACTTCCTGGTAACATAGATATTCTAAAAGTCGAATAAACATGACAAATAAAAATCCTCTGTTAGAAATGTACCTCCTTATTTCCAGTGATTAATGACCAGCTCTGCCATTCATACTGCATTCATACTGCAGGACGTATTTGTCACTTGCCCTGCCTCAGCCCACCCTGTATCTCCTCCTTGACTACACACTTGTGTCATCTGCTAAAGGCAGATAGCATATGTGAAGGAAAAAACATCCTTATTCTTTCCCATCACTTTACATACTGTCACATTTCTGCATGATATTCTCCTGCATCCCTGCAAGTAAAATAGTCAGCCTAGACTATAAGCAATGATAAAAATGTAAATAAACTACTTTTTAAATTGTATCTACTATTTTGCATTCATAATAAGTCTCTAGAACAGCTTATGATCTAGCACTGGCTTAAGGATTATATAAAATTATTACTTGTGTTGATAGTATCTACTGTGCAATTACCATTTATTTTGATAGTGAGAAAAATTAATAGATTAGGTCAGAGAGTAATCAATTTTTTTCTGTTATTTCCTTTCTGAATTTACCACATTTATTCTAAATTTCGTTTTATTTATTTTTTATGTGGACCATACATTCAAGTGTTTGTTGCCACGTCACATGGTTTTTTGCTTTATTTCTTGCTCAGTGGCTGAACAAACAGAAAGATATGTCAAAGAGCAGTAGTCCATGTCCACAACTGTGTCATGAAGGAGGGCTCTGAATAGCAATATAAATTCAACTCTTTTCACGTCTCAGAACTACTAGTTTCCCCTCTCCAACTCCAGCATTCCAGGTATATAACTTTCCTGTAGGAAAACTTCTGCAGGTACTTGATGCCACATTTCCCTGTCTAGGGTCAGCTAACTACTGACACATTTGGATATATATCAGCATTGCTTCCAAAGTGGAATCCATGATCCTGGAACAGGTACTCAAGATCAGTATACCACACATAGAGAGATGATTACTTCAACAACTGGATTTGCAATCGTGAGCCTGCTGGAAAAAGGGCTGTCTGAGCTGGCTAATAAGAAAATGTGATAGAGTTTATCTTAAGGTCTTTCCTAATCCGTGGCAGAACCACTTCATTCAAGGCTGAGTGGAAGCAGCTGGCACAGGATAGCAAGGAGGGAACAGCCCTCGTGATACAGCGAGACAAAGAAGGGGCTGAGATTGGGGAGAGATTCCCTGTTGTCCTTCCTCTAGCAGTTTTAACACTAACCCAGAAGTTAGTCCTAGCACAAATTCACTTCTGACTGTCCCTGGGAGGATTGCGACTTCCTCCAGGTTTGCCCACAGCTACTTCCACCACAGAATCAAACACACTGCTAAGACCTAGTTTACTGTGGTGTAGCTAATGTTTTCCAGTACTGAGTTATTTTCCAATTCCTCTCTATATCACCTACTGAAGCTTGTGACTCTCTGCTCCCTAAACTCCTGTTCTCATCTATTCTCCTCCACTGCTCACCATAAGCAGTTTGAACCTACTTTAAGAAGTCCCATTCTTCCTGAATCATGTTTAGCCTTCAGCTAGCAATGGGAGTTGCTACATTGACCCTGGATGAAGGTTACTTTTCTCTTGTTAACCAATTACTCATAATGATCAGAATCAGAAGACCAAATTACCTTTGAAATTGTGTTTTCTCTTCTTTTGTGAGTTCTCAGTTTTAAGACAAGATCAGACTTAATAAGAGCTACACCAGATGTTCCAAGGTATCTTCACTAACTTTTTTTCTCCCAAATGAACAGTTCTTACAACTTTTAATACTGTCTAAAAATTAGCCATCCAGGATTTTCCCCTCTATTAGAGCTCTCTGCTGCAAAAAGGAAAAAAAAAAAAAAAAAAAAAACGGAACTGAGAAAGCAGTATAAAGTCCTGCTGCAGTCCCTACATTTTGAGCATACTGTATTTCTTGGTGCAGATGAGCCATCCACTAATAAGTTTTTCAGATTATCCAAACAAACTCTGAACTTCCTGCTGGTTCATTTCTCTGCATCCTTCTCTTTTCTCTTGTTGTCAGCAGCATGATTCCTTCCATGCTGTTAGACCACCTGTTCAAAATAATAATAATAACAATACCCCTTACTGTTAAAAATATAGCATTTCTCCCAAGTTAACAAATTTCCCATTACACTACTTTGAAATTATCTTGGCGCAATTAACATATCCTGATTGATCCCATTGGAAGTATCCAGGCACTATAATGTAACTAGTTAGTCTCCACAGGAAGAGTCAGCCAAATCACCTGCTCACACTCATGATGGGGTCTAAATTGAATTTTGCAGCCACAAGCTCTGGCAGAAGTCACAGTTTATTTAATATCTGCCAGGAATAAGCTGTGCTGTTATGGAAGTAGCTGCCACATTCCCTGTACCACAGTCGGTGCAAACAAAAGAGCTCAGTTTAGTGGGTATGCCATAATCCAGCATCAAACCTCTTTCCTGCAGCTGGGCTCCCTACAGCAACAGTTACCTCCAACAGAGAGATGGTTCCAAAATTAAATTGCCTTCCCTCAAATACTGAATCTAATAGCTTATATTTCTCTAATTACCCTCACTCCCATGGCATCCCTTTCTGGCTCCAGTAAGGAGTGTGAAAGTGTCTTCTGTCTCTTCAGACGTGGGGATAAAGTTGACATCGCCCCTCAATATCCGCAGAGTTTAGCAATACCCTAAGGTTTGTTTAATTGTGGGAATTATGATTTTTTTTCTATTCTAGTACAATTTTTCCCATGGGATAGTTTTGGATATATATCAGCCTTTTTACAGCAGTGAGAACAGTAATAATCTCCAGCTGTGGGGAGAAATCAAGAGCAGGGTTTCATTCAGTTATGAAAAAATAAATAAACAATGAACTATCAGAGAGTGCTGAGTCAAGATTTGGCCAATAATACATGTGCAAGTGTGGAATATAATTGTATTGTATATTAAAAAAGAAAAAAAACAAACAACCAAACCAAACCAACCACACATAGATACCGTTGTGTTAGAGTGTAAATGCAAAGGAATAAAGAATCAATTATTGCTCAAAAGAATTGCAGTCCAACTACATTAAGTAGTATCAGTTCTTTTAAAGAATAGAGGACTGAATAATAGTTCATATACTCAAGATTTTTGCCAGAAGGTTATGACAGAAATGCCAGAAGTGACAGAGGGAGGAAACGAAGATAGAATGTCTCAAATTCAATCTGCAATATTAATCAAGCTTATCCTTTCCTTCCTCTGAGGGTCCTGATTAGTTGCACAAAATGACTGATTTCAAATCACAACTTATTTTGAATATATTAATGATGTAGGCTGAGGCTACTCCTGTGAGTTATGATGAACAAAAATGACACTGACGGCTATAAACCCAACTAACTAATGAGATAAAAACCAAACAAACATGGGATTGCTTGGATATACCAACATCCTAGTTCCATGAAATACTCACATGCCAAAGATTCCTAGGACAATCAAACGGCTTCCTGAATAATTCACTTACATTGCTGAAAAATGTTCCTCCAGACTTTATTTGGTATGCCCATGGTATAACTTCAAAAAGGAAAGAAGCATTTCATTCACGTCTAGATTTCTGAATTCATGCTGTAGCCACCATTAAGCATGATCAGAAATTACCAATGTTCATCTAATTAAAAACCTACCTTTGGGATGATTTAAACATATCTGCCATGTTTCCAAAATCAGCATCCTGCACTTTAGAAGAGATTTGAAATATCTGCACTTTTAACAGCAGAACATCCAAAGAACAGTTTCAGCTATATCAAAAGAAAATGCTCAGCATAGTCAGTTTTGTTTCTAAAGGTCACTATTAAAAGTTACATAGGTAAAACAAATCTTGATCTTTTTTTCCTTTTTGTATGCTTTATAGAAATGTTAATTATGCATCAAGCTTTGCTAATATTAATCTGTTGAGAGTTGGGTTTTTTCTAAGTAAAAAAAAAAAAGGCAAATTGAGGTTGTTTCTCACTGTTATTTTGTTTCATTTTTAAGTCAGAGGCATGTTTTCAAGTTTGGTTAGGAACAAATTCCCACATGTCATGGGTCTGAGAGCAACATGGAACAAAAGGTCAAATTTCACTTGCTGCTACATGATTTTGTGTGGAAGCCATTCCCACTATGAGAGAAAGATGTAGCCTGAGAATTACTTGTGTGGGCATGGAAAAGCCTTAGAAAAAAATACAATTTAAACATAGTTGTGAATAAAATCCCTACCCAGGAGTGCTATATTCTTCCTTCTGCTGTTGTAGGTTTGGCAGGAGGGTGTTGTGTGTTATATATTTGGGGGTTTTTTAGATGTTAATGTTGCATCTGGAAACATATCTAGGGTAGTACTCTTTCCCAGAAAACTCTTAGTTCCATCCTCTTGGCAGAAATTCAGTTTCTATTGTTATTCACTACTATCCAAAATACATTTACTATCTTTTGCATTAACTACTTTTCTGAGAACCACCTATTGACTTTAAATTTTCTTTTTTCTAGATTACATCTTCTGGTTTTGTGGGGAATTTAGCTTCTCAGAACTAAGAGAACCTTTCACTATTCATTTTATCATCCCAAGTCATGGTGCTGAAGTTTTTCATTTTGTTACCTACAAATCTTCTCCATTCAAATGAGAATAACTAGAATATCCTTAATTTTTAATTGAAAATTAGATTCTTCAGACTCAATAACACTTTTGTTGCATCTTCTGAAAGATATTAATATCCTCTCTATAAATCAGTGAGTAATTGTTCCCAAAGTTTTCTACCAGAGGAGTCTCAAGTGCACAATATGATAACAGTATAATCTTCAGCTTAGAACTCTCTCTTTCTGCTGGTACTGGCTCAGATTCTATTTGTGTTTCTAAAGGATGCTCTGCATGGAGTAATCAGTTTCAGTGATTTATTTATTTTTTCACTTAAAGAGTAATCTCTTTTCCTAATCACTGAAAGAAAGCTTTCTCTATTTCAGATTTTGATTTCTCCATTTCAGATTCAGATTTTGAAAACATAAGCAATAGTCTTCTGTGAGTGACTCTTTTTTCTGTTGTTGTTGTTGTGGAAGGAACACAGAAAATTTGCTTTTTCAGGTAAGGAGTGTGTTTGTTTAGATCTGGATCACCAAATGACTAATTAGTTAAATGAACATCAAAATCAACACTTCATAAATATGCTCACAAAAATATAGACATCCATGTACTCAATGATACACAATCAAAACTGGTAGAACTTGAATTTCAGGCTTCTTAATTAAAAAAAATCTAATCCTTTAGAAAGAAAATAGAAGACACTATGGGAAATGAGAGCTTGATTTATGTAGAGAAGAGAAGAGGAAAGATTAAACTTGGCCTTGTACAGCATATGACCCATGTGACAAAGAATAGATTACAGCACTGTAAATATGGATTTCCATGTGTATATCTCTCTCTCACTCTCTCTATCTCAATTACAATAAACTGACAATGCAAATAAGCCATAAAAATTTTTATCATAGGCAAAATTCCATTAATCTGTCAACAATGAGTTTTCCATTTTTTTTTTACTTTTACAACTGATAGAGAAATGTTGTCTTTCTTCCTTCCCTAGATAATATTTCCTGTGATTTGGTATCTGCTTCTACCAAGACAAGTTATATATCCTTGCTTTAAATGAAGCAGAAAGCTGAGAGCCTATACGTCCTCACACAAGGCTTTTTCATGTGCATGAAGAGGGACAATTTGTCTGGGATTTTGACGTGATTAGTGTGTACAGGAAAGAAGCTTGAGATCAGAATTTTATGTTGTCTTGTGTGTTAACTAGAAATAAGAAAAGAGAGCTTTTGTTAAACTTGCAGAATAAATAATTTTTACTCATTCTCCAGCAGTCAGTGAAAAAAGCCCTTTTACTCTGTTTCATTATAAAACTTGGCTGACTGTTGGTCATTTCAGTGGAAACATGGAAAGAGGAACACTTGCAGATATCTTCAGCTAATCTCTGAAGTAACTGTATTTGTGCCAGTTCAGACTTATCTGTACCAAAACTCATTCTTTGAACAGAATCTGGAAATTGCCTGTAAACTACCACAACTACAGACTTACAAACAACCCCCTACAGACTACAAAGGCAATGGGCTCCCAAGGGAGAAGGCTATAAACAGGCAGGCTGCAGCCATAACCACCATGCTCAGCAGATGAATTTCTGACAGATTCTAGATGTAACTGGAGGCATTTCCAGTTACAGCTTCCTCAGATTGATCTTCCCTTCAAATAAGTAGAATCAATAAGCAATGGAAGAACTCCTCAGCCACAGAAGAACGATAAGCTGAGTACTAATATTTTCCTTTTTTTTCAGTGTTCTAATTTTTCTTTTAGCTGATATGCAAATGTCCCAAAACCAAAAGTGAGGTCCCTGCCTGTTGTTTTCTATGTGTTTCTTCACTGTGACACTTGGGCAGACTAGTACAGATATTTTGCTGTAAAATAGAAACATTTGAAGCCAGATACAGCTGATTAAATTTATATATATAACTGATTAATTTTAACTATTTAATTTTATGAATTTAATTATATTGATTTTATTTATTGACAGTTTAAATTGCATAACCATATCTTAATAATTCATTGACATTGTGACTTAGAGTAAATGTGTTGCTGGATATTGCTTTTTACAGATGAGTGATATTGTGTGCTTCACAGAATCACAGAAACATTTAGGTTAGGAAAGATCTTTAGGATCATTAAATCCAACCTTTGACTGATCACCACCTCGTCAGCTACACCATAGCACTAAATTTCCAGTAATTTCCTGAACAATTCCAGGAATGGTGACTCCACAGCCACCCCGATAGTCCTTTCCAATGCTTAACTACCCTTTCCATGAAGAAATTCATGGAAATTTAGCATGGCAGGAACCAATTTGATTGCCAATCTGAACTTCCCTTGGAGCACCTTAAGGACATTTTCTGTTGTCCTGTTGCTAGTTGCCTGGGAGAAGAGGCTGACTCCCATTTGGCTATAACCTCCTATGAGATATGTGTAGAGAGAGATAAGGTCACCTCTGAGCTTCCTGTGCTCCAGGCTAAAGGCCTCCAGCTCCCCCAGCCACTCCTAATAGGACTTACTCTCCAGACCCTTTACCAGCATTGTTGCTCCTCACACAAAGAGGGATTCATCTATTTTAGCATGGATGTTACACTAGTCAATCCCTTTTCCATCCATGGAAACAATGGGCATTTCCAGAGCACCATTCTGCTTATCCTCAAAGTGAAATCTGGAACACTGCAAATGATTCATGCCTTTAAATTCTTTACTTTTCCTGACTGAGAAAAAGCCATTTAGGAATATAACTCAATGTAGATATCTTTTCTGTACATACCTAAAGTTCAGTAAAATAAATTATCCTTCATAGCCAGATCTGACAGATAAAATTGTCTTAATATGTGCACACCTCAAAGTATACCACAAAAATACTGTGGTCACAACTTTGTGTACAATAGCAATGCTTTTTCTATAATACTTGAAATTCAAAGGAAAAATGGATAGTGATGGATGCACTACAACAGATAAGCAAAAGAACGAATGGAACTTACCATTTAATATGCATTGAGTGCTACATGAAGGAATGCAAATGATTTATCTTTGATGGAGGGGCACAACCAAGAACACAGTAAATGGCAAAGTATTTATTCTTCTCAAGTTTTTGATTTGCAGAGATCTCGAAGCACACCATAAACAAAAGAACTCTCATAATTTCAATTATATGGAAACAAACTGAAGTGCAGAGAAATGAAGATAGTTAACCTAGGTTGCTTATTAGGGTAATGATAAAACTGGAATGAAATTTTCCTTAGTCCCATTTCAAGTTACATCAATCACAGTGTCTCAGTCTGTAAAGTCTTTCACATAACAAAGGAAAAGAAAGCATTAGAGATAAACAATGTATGGATAACCATTTTGAAGAAAAAGCAGTAACACATTTTGTTGCTCACAATGTTGATGAAAGAGATTTTATCCAAAATACTTTTACTTTTATCCAAAATTCTTTTACAGATAAAACAGATTCACAAGGTTACTAAATGTTTTGGGTTTGGTTTGTTGGGTTTTTTTTCAAGTGTGGTATGGGAGAGAGTGTCTTTATAAAGAAGAAAACACATCAGTTCAATCTATAGCAACTCCATTGCTAAATGCAATTTAAAACTACAGTGATTTGAAGATGTATTCTGGAATATTTGTAATTAATGGCTTTCTTACACATTTACAACAAATGACTGTACTGGCAAAACTGTGTATACAGACCCTTGTGCAATTGTCAGATTCTGGAACAGCCCTTTAAAATCTCCCCTCTTCTGAGGAACAGAAATGAAACTCAAGTGGAGTAACAGTCAGTGTAATGCAACTAATTTAATACTTCAGAGACAAAACAATATCTCTGATGGCAAAAAACATCCCGTCATACATGTAAATACACTGTAAAAATACATCACTATTATATTGAACTCTTTCTTCAAGATATTGAAACTTTGGGGTGGGGGTTTGAACTGTTGTATGGGAATGGCTAAAAACTACAGAAGTCATATGTGTATAAAAAATAAGAAGTTCTGTAATATATAAGTTAATTGTAAATTGATAAGGTAGAAAAGATTTCTTCAAACTGTGTGAGGTTAAGAGTTTCAGCACAGACTGCCACTTGAAATACAACATTAGTTACATTAGCAGGGGACTAATGAATTGAGTTATGCCTAGATGATCCTAGCAGGCAACCCATACCCCATGTGGCAAAGAAGGCAAAATGTGTGCAGGTCCCTGCCATGCTAAAGTGGGAGAAAGACTTTTCAAAACCCACGTATAACCATACGGCAGTAACAACAGCAGAAAGAAAATAACAAAAGAACAACCCAATTTTCAGTCAGAGAAAAAGTCTTCCCTTGTCCTCTGAACCAAGGGACTGAAGATCTTTGTAATTTTAATCATTATCTTCCTACAGTTGCAACTGTTCTGAGCCTACTGAAAGCATCCCAGGCAATCTTGTCACTCCCTTTACTCACTAAAGAAGCAGGGAGCTTAAAGCCCATGGAGCTTAAAGCCCATGGAGTAATAAATTCCAACACCACAAGGTAACACCAGGGCTATTCAGCTAACAAACACATGCAGAGACTGCAGAAAAGAAGAAGAGGAAGGTGGTCATATTCAGTGATTTTTTTCACAGAGAAATTGCAGCTAAATTTTGTAAGCCACAGAAAATGCTCAACTTTGAGAAAAGGACAGGGACATTCTTTCTGTCAAAGGACATAGGAAAGCTTTTTATAAGAAGGTATAAAAAAAAATCCTGCAGTGAAACCCAACTATCCTGCCTATGTAAATTTCTCCTGATAATATATTCAGTATCAGCACATCTATAACCCTCAGATTGTCTGTTAAAAAAAAAAAAAACAAACTTTGTTTGGGTTTTTTTATGGGAAAACTGTGAGTCAGCAACAGTGTAGGTTAAACATGAGAACAAATACATAAAAGGAAATTTACTCTTTCAGTCTTTTTATAAACTGCCAGGGTTAATTTCCGTACTACAAATTTTTCAATTTGCATTCTCCTGTCTCTGATATTGTTTTGAAGGTTCAGATTTTATGAGGATAAGTGTTATCTATGGGCTAACTTTCAAGTATGGATGTTTTTAAAGAGATTAAATTAATATGAGATTCAAATTATTTAGATATATTGTTTTTTTCTTGATTTAATAGCATTATAACCAAGGATCTATTGAGAATTTTTTCATCTTATTATGCAGTACATTTTATTTTGCATATCAATACTTCATGCATGCTTTACAGTCAACTACAATTCACCTTGGAAAACAACAGCTTAAAAATTATTGGAACAACATAAGAAGAATAGACTTGTCTATTTTCAGGGTTTAGTATTCTAAAATGCTCATAACTATTACATGCTTTACTGAATACACTATCATTAAAGCAAAGAAAGGTGAAAATTTAGGCATTACTGGATCCTCATTCATCAAAGAATATTAATTATGAGAAGTTCTTTTGTTTAAAAGGGTGCCCACTCTCCTAACTGCTGCATATCATGTTGTTTGGAAAACTGATGAGAAAATACAGCAGTCTATTAATTAAATATAAGCAAAAAAGTAACGTAATATTTCTGGGGGCACTTTTGTAACATAAGGACTACCTTTCTCAAACAGGTAGCATACCAAGTCACCTTAAAGATGCCACATCAAGACTTAGAATGACTATAATGAGAGGAGTTTGTCATGACAGCAAGTAGGGAAGACTTTATATTTTTGAAGAAGCTGTGGTCATCTGGATCAGTGTTACACTGCAGTCAGATTTGACCAGTATTGGAGGTACAGCTTTGTCTAACCAGTAATCTACAGGCTGGGCCTTTCTGTGTAACTTCACAGGGCTTCTATTGACCAGTCTGCGAGGATCTCACAGTCCCTCTGTTAAAAATGCCCTGTGGGTCACCATTCAAGTTGCTGTTGAAGATGTTGAAAATAGGGACTCTGTATCTAACCTTCAAGCCTGAAAGTCCAGGCAACTTTCAACTTACTTATAAGTCCATTCTTTCAGCCCATATTTCTTAGCCTCCAAAATGTGTGGTGTAGGAGATACCATCAAAAGCCTCACTAAAGTCAAGGTACATTATGTCCACCAAATACTCCTCCTCCAATTGGACAGTAATTCCATCCTCATGGACAATCTAATTAGCTTTTTACCATTAAAGTAACTGGAATTAGCTTTTAGGAGGACATGTTCCATAATTTCTCCAAAGACTAAGTAGTGGCCAGCCGGCTCTAGTCTGGGTCTTATTACATACTCAGACACATCTTTGCTCATTAGCAGATTCCCATAAAATCCACAGGAATTCTCTATGTCTAATATACCTTATCTCTGTAAGATAACCAGCAGGAACCAAGAATCAAGGCCCCAGAAAGGAGAAGTGAGAACTAGATGACATCATAAATCCACCAAACAAGGTGATAGCAAAGGAAAAAACTGTTGATGAGGCCAAACAAGAATTTTTCTTGAACTTTTGGGCTAACCTTTATTCATTAGCAGTAGTAAAATATATGTCTACCAGTTGTAGTAACCCCTTGCTCACACAAGTCTGTTCCTCACAGAGCATGCATGGTAAAATAAATGGGTACACTGCCTTTAAATGAAGAGGAGAAGGTGAACAGCCAATGAATGCAACTTTAGATTAATGCTTATGCAGAAAATGTTGTTCTTTCACTGTTTGAAGAGTGTAAAAGGAGGTAGCTGGCGTATTGAGGTTGTGCTAGCTTTTTGGATCTGTCACTTGGCACCCACCTCTATGCAGACATGAAATAAAGTAATATTTCAACTCTGTGTATGGATCAGCTTCTTGCAAATAGGGTAGAAGCCTTGTTTGGGACAACACAGAGGTACCCTTCTTGGATGCATAACTCCCATGCTCTCTGTTAATGTGATTGTCCCTGCCCATGTGAGGGAGTGTGTTCTAATAGTGTCAAATGGTTGTCAGGTCACAGTTTGCAAGAAGCCTCAAGTAAGCTTCTCTGTATCAGGGAAAAGGATCAAAAGAGAAACAGGCTCTCTGCAGAGACTCTTCAGGAGTAGGACCATTAAACTCCTTTAGGATGAGAACTGTGCTATGGCCAAGGCACCACAGGAACAGCAAGATAACACAAACTCACAAAACTGAGGAGAAGTTACAAGTTTGAAAGATTGTGACTTTGGGCCACAGGACAAAAGTTGCATCTTCCCAAGAAGTCCTCCTCTATAAAGGCAGTTCAGAGCAACAGAGGTGGAAGACAAAGTTCCCAGGGAGGTTTTGGGCAGGACATCTCACATCTTCATTGAGAACATAACTGCCAGGAGGAAGTGATACATGTTAGTGATTGGCAACTCCTGCTCATAAAAGGATTCCTCTGCTGATAGATCTATCTGGGAATGAGATGTGATCCACATGACAAAAATTAAAAAAAACAACATGGTTTTGATCAGACTTCCTAAGATGGTGAAAACTAATTTCATGGGTTCACAGGGAACAAAGTCCAAAGGTAAGAGATGGAGACCTGCAAACAGAGGAGGTATGTAGAAGTATGTAGAGAAGAAGCCGCTGGGGGCTTTCACATTCTTAGAGGAAAGGGTATCCAAAGGCTTTTCTCAGGTGACTGAATAATAATGTACATAGCTGAGTCAATAAAGAGAATGTGAAGTTTGCACAGCCTATGAAATAATAGGAATCCCAGGAAGTAGAAGGAAAGGCATGAAGGATTTGTCATGGTCACATGTTACATAGTCACACAGACTGTTATAGGCTGTGTAACAGTTTCTGTGGGGAGGAAGGGTAGGAAGAGCCCTACAGTAAGTTGCTTTTTGACTCTCCAGAGCTTTAACATTAGTGAAATACTTCGTGAGAGTGTTGGGGTTAAGGTCAAACATCACAGAGGAACAAAATGCCAGGGATATTTTGGGAGATTTGTTAGAGACCAGGCAGCCAAGAGGAGGCAGTACATGATGCTTAAGCCAAATAACTAGTGAAGTCTTTCACTTATAGGCCTTACTGAAAGCTTCAACTTCTGCTGAAAGATCAACATGGCATTACACAAACATTACAGCATGGTCCTAGAAGCTTCAGTGAATTCCTGAAACACATGATAAAGGCAACTGCCAGGAGTAGTGGGGTGAAACTTTTGATGAGCTACAGCTGTAGATAATTTCATGCATCTCACTCTTAATGTGTAATTTGACAAGTGCTGTGACATTAAGCTGTAGCAACATAGTCAGGATACTACAGATTGATACTAACAACAAAAAGTTGGATGGCACATAATGTCTGTGAGATTCTAGCAGGGCATAATACATAACTGCTCCACCATCTATACTGAAATAGAGGTTACATTGTAATATTAGTCTAATGTCATAAACTAAAGGTAGTAAAAAAACAAAAATCAAACTTTGAATTTTTGAAGGTCTGGCTGAACTTTGGATAGAGTTCTGGACAGCCAGCTCTAGGTGGCCCTACTTGGGTAAGAGGGTTGGAAAATATATCCTCCAGAGGTCCCTTCCAATCTCAGCCATGCTGTGTTTCTGTGAGTCTGCAGCAGATGTTTTATTTCATAATTCAGAAAATGGAGGAAGAAAGGAAGAAAGGAAAGAAAGAGAATTCACTTCACAATATACTTCTGTTTCTGCTATTTGTAAATATCTGTGAGAAATTTAAGATCCAACATTTTAATTATTAACATTCCATCACAATTAAATACTTCACTAAAATAATACCTTCCGATCAGATGTATAATACTTTATTTATATGTATTTATATTATTTATATATTTCTATTTATATTATTTTTAGTTTATTTAGTTTATTAAAGTTTATTTAGTGTCTTAAAGAAATCATTTGGACATTATTTACTGTTTGTGTTACTTTTAATAAACTGGTTTCTAAATATTAAGGAAGTATATAAGTGTGGTCCCTTTTTCTGTAAAAGTGTCTGCAGATAATATGGGCAAATTAATGCATTATAGAATTTTGGCACATCATTTATATATGTCAAAGTGTAATAGCATGAGATGCATCACCATAAATCATTTCTCTACTATTTAAAATGTTGGAAAGGTCACCTTCAGACCTAGGACAATACTAGCCATATTGGTTTTATTAAGTGAGTGATCAAACTAATAATTTAAAAGTGCTATTCACACTTTGCAAGTGCAGACTGTTCATTCCTTTTTATTTTTGTCAAGGATGACTTCCTCTCTGTAAAAAGAAAACAAGAAGTAGAAGGGGAGAGAATCCAAGTTAAATGAGTCCATTAAATAGGATGTTGATTGCGCTGTTTCTAGATAAGGAGTGGCAGGTTGCTATAAATTGAATGCAAGCTATACCTGAAAATGTGCCAGAAGAATTCCAAAGTCAGGAGGAATTGATTTATCAATTGTACGAAGACCAGCATACAAACAGACAAATCAAAGCATGTAAAAGGTGCTGGAAAAAAAAGAATGTATTTCTGTATGCTTTGTGGAAGAGCTTCTTTTATATTCACAATGTTAGTTATTTGAAACAGCCTTATTTGCAATGTCTATCAAATATTAAATTGGTAACAAGTATTTTAAGAGGATAATAGCCCTGGATGATCTGCAAAGTTTTTATGACTGCTGTTTAATGTTAAAAAAACAACCAAACGAACAAAAAAGAGAATCTTATGTTGAACACACTTTGAGTCTTTTTTTAGTACTCATTTAGCATAAGATGAAACTTCTCCTTCTAGAATATTCATACCAGTCTAAGCTTGCAGTTATGGGGAAAAATATTGCAAGATTGACATGATGTGTTTCTGTTTCAGTGAGAGTATAAACACTGCAACAATTTTATTCAGCCTTCTGTAAGATACAGCTGAGTGTCACCAGATAGGAATTGTTTTTCTGAGTGAGACTCTCAGCTGCTATTCAGTCTCATGGTAGCACATATTGGGTGTAAAGTTGCCCTACAGGTCCAGAAGAGTCTTACTCCAAAAGAAACCAATTCTTTTACAGAATGTACTTTCTAAAGACAGCTCATTCTCTTTGTGACTCCAATTTCTGCACCAAGTGTGTTTGGTTTGTTGGGTTTTTTTTGTGAAAACACAGGAAATAAATTATTCTCACTTGCCTGGACCACCTTCCATTGAGTTTTTCCTGGATATTACATATCAGAGCCATACCTGACTATTATTTCAGCCTTAGCTGGTCATCTATTTGATTAATGGGAAGAGGATTGAATCTTAAAACCCTTGTATAAGATAAGGAAATCAAACTGTCTTCTGCAGCTGGCTCTTTCTGTTCACTGATTCAAAGATAAATCTCAAAAATTTAGCTTAGATTTAGATAACTAAATATTTAAAGATGTCTAAGGGTGACGTTTTCTTCCTTTCCTTTTCTTCTTTCTTTCCTTTGCACCCTTTGCAAAATACTTTTATTGATAAGCTCATTTCAATCAGAAGTTAGAACCAGCACCCTGTCTCTGATTTTCTTGACCTATCTGATTTTGGTTTTGAATCAAGTGTTTTCTTTAATCTTGTCTTGTCTTCTGTAATTCCATTTTATCCTGTCTGCCCTCTGGTTCTAAAAGATCCATCAGCTTCTCCTTCAGCTGATCTCCATCCTTTTTACAGTGTGTCTATAGATCTCTTGTAAGACTCCTTTCTAGGTTGCCTTTGATAACTTCAACTATAAGCACAAACTCACCCATCATCTTTATGGTAAAGACACACTGATGATTCTGTGAATCTCCTTCTTTCTCTTATCTTCAGCTCTGTCCCTTTCTGTCTTACTGCCTGACATCTCATATGGAATGTCAGGCCATCAACTTGGAGCTTTCTATTTTCCTTTCAAAAACTACACAACATGAACACCATGACTGTCACCTCATTACTGCCCCATCAAACAATACTTTAAGACAATATAATCCCTTTTCTGAAATCTTCCCCAGTATCCTATGACTGCATATCCACCATGCATAAATGTTTGCTTCCTTTATTCCAAAAGCACATGCTTTTTTTAATCTCCTATCCTACTGAGCATTACAGCCCACTGCCCAATCTAAAGCTGTGTAATCAATATACATCCATTGAGATAACTGGTGCAAATATCATGCTTTAAATCTCTCATCAATTCCTACCTTTTTTTTAAATGCTGTGTCAAGTTCTTTTCATACTTTCTTGCTTGCATCTAACCACAGGAATTTATTGTACTTTTGAGAGGCTCACACTCTTTCCAGTTAGCATTTGCAGACAGACAGAATCTAAACTGGTATCTAAATTTATGCCTGTGTTCCTGTGTTTCAGCAACTGAGTTGTACCCTTCCCATTCTATACTTTCTGTATATGAAGGGAGCCTACAAGAAAGATGGAATGAGAGTATTTACAAGATCATATAGTGACAGGACAAGGGGAAAAGGCTTTAAACTGAAAGAGGGCAGGCTAAGATTAGATGTTAGGAAGAAATTCTTTGCTGTGAGAGTGGTGAGGCACTGCAACACGCTGCCTGGAGAAGTTGCAGGTGCCCTATCCCTGGAGGTGTTCAAAGCCAAGCTGGATGGGGCTCTGAACAACCTGGTTGAGTGCAAGTTGTCCCTGCCCATAGTGGGGAGTGTCACGGTTTGCAGAGAATCAGGAAAAACCCAGACCAGCGGGTCCTTGTGACTGAGTTGCAGCTCTCCTTGCTATGCCTGGCAGGAAAGCAATTAGTCTCACCCTGAGGGTAAATACCGACCGCATCCAAAACACAGGACAAGAGACTAGGGAAACAGAACAGCCTATGCTGATCCCAGCCGAAGCTGTTCACAGCATGAGCTGATCTAACTTTATTTCACAAAATGGAGGGGTTTTATAGGGTAGATATGGAAGGTTCAGGAATTAGGTGAAAAATACGTGGAATATGCAAAAAGGGATTGGACGGGTATCAGGGACTGACAGAAAAAGGGGAAGGCACATAACTTGTCATATAACTTTAAAGTAACAAAGGGGGACATGATTGGTGAAGGCAGCTACCCTCTCGGTACGCTGCCCAATCAGAAGCTCTCTCCCTTCTCCTATGGGAGAAAACCTGCCACCTAATGGAATAAGAACATGAACATAAAATGGAGGTCCCAAGCTATCTGTAGGTTTGACCTTTGTTACAATGATATATCAAAGTCTCTCAAGCAAACCATCTGGTGCAGGGACATTTGTGGCTGTCTGGTCCATGATGTCAGATGCTGACTCCTTCTACTGGTCAAACTCATCCTCCAGCTCATCTCCAACAGGGATGGGGGTTGGAACTAGATGATCTTTAAGGTCTCTTCCAACCCAGGCCATTCTATGATCCTATGACCCTTCTTAACTTTTAGATGGGCCATTCATATTCCTTCTTCTTCACAATCCCTTCTAATAGCCAGTTCGAGGTCATATTTATCATGATTGAATTGTCAGATGCAATCATCAAGAGCTCCCATTCCTTAGAAGATGATAGTCAGTTCAACTTTTGCAACCGGGATGATTTATAGGAGCCTACTCAGGTTCTGCACTTTTCAGACTGCAGCAATCTGGGTATCAAAAACTGATTCACTCTGCTGTGAGTTGACCAAAGTACTGTTCCCACTTCTTTTTTAAATTATCATATTCAAACTTGGGAAAGCTTGAATCCAGCCCTTTGCTTGATGTATGAGTTTTTCTAAATGCCTGTCACATTTGGCAAACAAGATAGAAAGCAAATTATGTTTATCTGTCACAAACACAGCAAAACAAGCAAAACAGAAGAAAATTTTGTTGGAGGAATTTTCTCTTCATAATAGATAAATAATAAACATTCTTGTTTGCGTGGAAAAACAATCACAGGAACAATTCCACTAATATAGTCAACAAAATGAAGAGATTTCTATCTTGTTGACAATTTATCTTACTCATCAACAACTTGAGTTGTGCACGGGTCTATTATTTTAATCAGAAAAAAGCTCAATGAATTTGTTTTATTTTAAACACTGAAAATAAGTGAGAGCCTCCCCCAGTTTTCACAGTATAAAAAATGAAAGATACAGATTTTTCATTATATTTTCATCCAGCACACAGCAGTGTAAATTGTCTTGACAGAAGAAAATTAGGCTCCAATAGCTTTGTCAAGTGATTAAAGTCCAAAGGGAAGTAATGATCATCTGAAACACTACTTGTACTTAGTAGGTGACAAAGAAAAGTATTTAAAGTGAAATAAAGAAAGTTAAAGAATGAACAAAACAGCGTTTCAGATGTTGGTGGGTATAGAAGAAGTAGTAAATCAGAAGATTTGGTACTCAAAGAACACACTGATGTTCTTCAAGAAGATCCTTGCATCAGATACCTACCTTTGAGATTTTTTTTTAGTAACTTAAATTCAACAAATTTTTCAAATCCTGGATAATTTCCCCTGTGACTATGAAATAACATATAGTCCATTCAGTATACTTTAGCCTTTCCTTAATTCATTCTTCAGCTGCAGGCACTGAAAAAACAGCAGATAATGGATCTTGTCAAGTCCAACCTTCTCCTGGATTGCCACTTTGTTTTCAGTTCTGAGTTGCGGCTGTCTTGGGATTTATCCCAGGGACACTAATTTGTAGGAGTCAAGACATTAACAGCCTGTTAAATTTTCTTTCACACTCCACCACAGGAGCTACTTTTCCACCAAAAAAGGTTCCCCCATACACACTGGTATTTTATATTCTGTCTCTTGCCCATCTTCTTTTCTCAGAACAGGTTCCTATACTTCTTTTGCTTTGGCTGTTTTTCAAGTAAGTTCAGGAGAACTATGGTTTGAAAAATTAAAATTAACAAAGCTGTACTAAGACTTCTCTGATTAACAGTGTATCAGTTACAGAAAAAGGTTGAAAGGAATTTCCCTGCTTTTTTGCACAGCCACACTTTGGCAGATCTGACTTTTGGGGAGAGAAAGTCAGTCTCACAGTCACAATGTGAAGCTGTTTTAGGCACTAACTACACCAATCAAATACTTTCAATTAAAAAAATGCTCATCAGGCAAAATTGTTTCAGTGGAAGCAAAGCTTCAAGCAACAAGGCAGAGGTGGGATAAATGTCTGCTGCCTAGCATCTGCATGGCCCAGTTGCCACGCTAGGCTGTGGGACAGCTGACAGGATATTGGACAGTTTGCCTTGAAAAACGATGAGTGAGAGTGGAACCAGGAACGGCTCCAGTTTTCAGTTTTCATTTTCCATAAAGTATGACAGGAAGCTGAACATGAGCCAGCAGTCTGCCCAGGTGGCCAAGAAGGCCAATGGCATCCTGGCCTGTATCAGGAACAGTGTGGCCAGCAGGTCCAAGGAAGTGATCCTTCCCCTGTACTCAGCACTGGTGAGGCCACACCTTGAGTATTGTGTTCAGTTCTGGGCCCCTCAGTTCAGGAAGGACATTGAGGAGCTGGAGCAGGTCCAGAGAAGAGCAACCAGGTTGGTGAAGGAACTCAAACACAAGTCCTATGAGGAGAGGCTGAGGGATCTGGGGTTGTTTCGTCTGGAGAAAAGAAGGCTCAGGGGAGACCTCATCACTCTCTACAATTACCTTGGAGGTTGTAGGGAGGGATGATCTCTTCTCCCAGGCAGCTGTCAGTAAGACAAGAGGGCATGGTCTCAAGCTCTGCCAGGGGAGTTTTAGGTTAGATATTAAGAAGAAATTCTTTACAGAGAGGGTAATCACGCATTGGAATGGGCTGCCAGGGGAGGTGGTGGATTCTTCATCCCTGGAGGTTTTTAATGTGAGACTGGAAGTGGCACTTAGTGCCATGATCTAGTAACCACGGTGATGGTGGATCAAGGGTTGGACTTGATGACCTCAGAGGTCCTTTCCGACCCAGCTGACTCTATGATTCTCTGAGGAAAAGCACCTTAAGAATGAATACAGAATGAAGTTAGTCAGTAGCAAGTAGAAAATTTTGACAAATTGCAAACTGTAGTATCTTAAATATATTCTCTATTTGAACTTATATGTTAAAAATGGTTCTCCTATATCTGGTTACAGTTTATCAAGCTTTATCTCACAAATGATAATCTTCCAATACATGAAAATCCACTGTTAAATACAATGCTTTCCACCACTTTTTTTTTTTTTTCTTTTCTTTTTTTTTGCAGAGGTATATGCTTCTGATTTTCTCTGGCAAAAAGTAACCTTATTCCCATTACATATTTTAAGTAGCAATGTTTTATTAATCTATTATACAGCCATTTCAAACAGATGGTCAGCGAACCGTTTTGGCTTTTTGTCTGTGATTTATAATTTTTCATCAGAAAGTATCACTGAATATACCTCTTTAAGTTATTATCAAATTGTTTTAAAAGAAAGAGAATAAAAGTGAGAAAGAAAACTGATTATGGATTGCTGAGAGAGGATCCATATTTTGAAGTTTAGACATAAATAAATTTGTGTGGTTAAGATTCTGTTACACTACTGTGTTTAAGATTATAAGTATTTTTACACAGGAAAATGCAAGCAAGCAGTTATTCACACTATGATAATCTTGTGCTGAGATGGTGGGAAGCAGTCCTAGGAGGGTTTATTTCACTTAGAATAATTTGGTAACAATCATTATCCATCACACCACTTTGGAAAGACATCAATTATTGCTACTGCTGCCCACAATTACTCACTAACTACATGCTAAAACTGAGTCCTTTCATGTTCTCTAAAATCAGATTAAAAGATATACAATTGCCCAGTTCATTCTGTTTAGACTCCTAAATACCAGTATAAAGTATTATTTTCTTCTATAATTCTCACTATTAGAAATGTTGTTGGTTATTTATACCAGTGACACAGAAAACTTCTCAATATTTTTAAAAATATTGTACAGAACTGAAGTATTCATGTAGTTCAAAAAAATATTTAACTTGAGAGAACACTTATTACAAATTCAGCTAATTAGTGCTGGTGAAGAAAATATTATACACTCCATCTAACCCAGAAAAAAGATGTTTTAGTAAACACTGCTTCCTCTCCAGCAAAGAAGTGAAAATGGTAACAAAAGACTTTCTGTCTCTGAAGTTTCCTTTGACTTATCTGACAAGGTCTCCAGTCTGGTCCTGTTTCTGCAATCTGGCCCATGCATGGACATGTAAAGCTTCTGGACAGCATTTATGGGCCTTCACAAATAACTAAACAGTCTGGGGAAAAAGTGGGCATTAGGGAAGCTCATAAGAGGTTATTTTTTAGCAATGAATTTTAGAAGGTAAAACTGTAAGCATTTACTCTTACTCTTTTGGACTTTAAAAAGGAATGAATAAAAATTTGGGGGCTTCGACTTAACTTGGAGACACCATTTATGAAAGCCAAGAAAGGACCAAGATGGCAACTCTTTCCATCACCCTCTTCCTGTTCCTCTTTCGAAATTAACAGATGTTAACTCTGTTTTTACCATGTACAAAATCACATTTCTTCTGATCCATGAAAAATATTAATTTTCTTTTGGGATTAACATTTTTTTTAATATAAATTCCCACTCAAGAAATAAATTAAAAATATCCAGAATGGTCTTTCAACTTTTAGGTCTTTTGATTGATTAAAACAAGGTCCTGTCTGTATAATCCATAAAGAGTAGTGTATTCCTGTAGAGTATATTCTACAATTCTGTGATTCACTGAATGAATTATCATGTATTATAATGGATTATCCCACTGTAATGCCCTACAAATGCCATTTCTTATGGAAATGTTAATCATATAGATAGATGCACACCAACATGTACATGGTTTTTCTGGACAGGATATACAGAGAAAAAAATGTATCTCCCCTAAACCAAAAATATCTGCTGTGTTTTGATGGTTGTCTGTTGCAGGGGATCACTCTTTAAAGTGAAGTTATTATGGAGAAACTTACTAACCGGGAAATGAAAACTCGGGACATCTCAATATATCTCAAGATCAGATAAGGTGGATCAAATGGAGTCTAGATTTCAAATGAATAAAAGGACTGGTGGGAGTCCATGAATTCTCATTAACAATAGCTTTATTAATGAATTATCAACTGATTTGCAATTACATATGTCATCTGTAGGACCTGAGGACACTGGAAGTTGATTGTGCTCATAGAACATAAAGAGTCAGTAACCACTCTAAATGAGTTTCTTCTGCACTTACCTCCATATTAGAGTTTATGGTTGATGAGATGATCTGCAATGGAAATTATATGCAATTACTTCAGTCAGCTCTTAAACAGTAATTGCATTGGTTTAATTATTAGTGATTCTAAGAGATGATCATTCTAGTTTGCTGAGTTTGCTTTTTTTATGTGAATAAGATGCAAAGAAGCATGCTTTTGTGTTATCACTTCACACTGCCTATGCTTTATTTTGTAATATTCTTTCTCCTATTGAAAAAAAGTCCCACAGAACAAAACATACAAAACTATAAAAGTGGTGACAGCCCACCATCTGAAAATTCAGAGAACCATGAACCTTTACTAAGCACTAGTTCCCTCAGTGGAAAAAAAACATTTAAATGTAAAGTAACCTTTATTTTGCTCCATATAACTTGAGACTGTACAAAGCATATTAATGCTATTAATGTATGCTGTCTTTCATTCACCAGCTGTATATCTGTTTCTGATTTGTGGTAATCAGATATTTCTTATCACACACTTCTTATTCATTATTTGCATTGTAGGCATGACTTGTATAGACTTGCAAAAGTTATTTTGCTTCATGCCTTTAAAATAGACTCCAGCATGTCTTTTTATTTCACTCCTTTTGTTGTCAGTGTTCTGGAATTTGGGAATTATGAAAGAACAGCCTAAATAAAAAGGGAAGTGCAAGTAAATTAGAAGGAGCAGAATGAAAAAATGGTTATCACATTCTGAAAACAGACCATGGAAACACCATTTACACCATACCTAATCCTAAGCAAGGCAGATACTAGTCAAGATTATTGCTACTGATTCATAACTATCACAAGAAGAATCACAGACAAGGCCCATCCCAAGTTAGAAACTGCAGAGAAATGGGACAGAAAAAATATCCTGGTCAAAATTTCACACTTAAGGTGAAGTGAGTGTAAGAAAAGTAATTCTATGAAGTATCCTAAGTTCTAGCTCCAGCAGACTACCTACTTAATAATTTATTTCCACTATTATTTGAACTTTCTGTTAAAGATTGCTGTCAGGAAGAGTATTACAGGGAGATTCACAGTTACAGTCATTGTCTTGCAAGTGTTGACAGGTAGCTTGTTAAATACAGCACAGACTTCTTTTTCTCTTTTGCATTAAAGTAAATAGACTGTGGTTTGGGCTGTTGGTCTTGTTTGTTTGTTTGCTTTTTTGTTTTTTTCCCCACCCCCCTTGATTCTTTTGGTAGAAACAATTACAGAGGGTCAAAATTTAATTATCCTTTATTGTGTCTCTGTCATCCATAATTTTTAATTTGTTAGATCTTATACAGAGACATTTGCAGTGATGGATGATTGAGAGCCTTCAAAATTCCTGTTGTTTATTATCCCAGATCTTTTCACCTGTGGTTCTTAATTGGCTTTCACTGTGGCAGCTCTAAAGTGTCCCCTTTGATTACCATTTATTACCTTGTCTCCTGTCCTATTCCCTTCCAGTGTATTCTGTTCTGTTCCCTAAAAGCCATGGTGATGTATAAATAACTAACAAACTTAATTTAATGAATCTTTGAACATAATGCCTGTTTCCTGGTCCACTTTGAACTCTTACTGTAAAATTAACATTCCCAGCTACAAATAACCTTTGTTCTTGCTGATCTCATAAGCAGGTATATTTCTTCATACGAATTCTAAGAATTAACCTGAATCCAGGTTTATCATCTATCACACATCTAAGTTAGAAGTAAATGGATTTAAATTTCTTATATTTTTCTCAACATTAATTCTAACTTAGTTAGGAATTGATACTTTAATTTATCACAGTGAATAAGATTAACTTAGTTACATGGTTGCAGGAAAGTTTAACTCTTCTTTTTCTTTCTTTTTTTTTAATGGATAAATCTCCAAACAATGCTGAAAATCACAGGTAAAAAGAGTAAAGATAACTTCATTATCTAAAATGCCAAAAAGGTCAAAATTGTGAGGTAAGTCATTAAATGTACATAATAGAAACTCACTAATATAGAATGTGTAAAACAAAAGCATGATAGCTGCTTCAAAAATCAAGTAAATGTCACCACAAAATGACAGGGCATCTCCCCTGAGTGTAAAACATATGAAAGTCAGAATCAAGGGGACTCATAATAGCCCACTTAAATTCTCTGCGTTTTCCAGATTTTTCATTAATTTTACATGTAATAGCCTCATTCCCATAAACTTCCCATTTTTAAAAAGTAGAATGAAATCATACGCATATTCTTTCTCATCTTAAATGATTATCAATTTACCTATTTCCACTTTCGTGATTTGTATTCCTTCCATATATTACACCTCTTTCCAAATAATATTTCATCAGCTAGAAGTAATAAACTATACGCCACACTTATGATTATAAAAGTGAAAATGAAATGTGCTCAAAACTTTAGAAACTGTTTCTTAAGTTTCCCATTTTGGAATATAGTACTACATAACTTATTTGTGCAAACACAAATAATTGCTTTGCTAAATATAAATCTCGTTTGCTTTTCTACTAGAATGTCCAGAAACAAATCTAGTCAACTCTTATTAACAAATAAATGCATTTTATCTGTCGGTTTCAAGGCCAAAACTGTATTAAAGAAAAAATCAGCTTTGCATTAAAAATTTTTGCTCATTTTTCAAAGATTGGTAACAATCAATTTTTCAGCATTTAGAGTTATTTGCAAATGCAAGAGGTTCTCTTTTTTATAAGAATGATATTGATCAAATCCTGTAAAGAAAAAAAATACTAGTAATTTTTGTCTGAGACATGAAATTTGTAGAAAGATTTCTAAACTAAACCATAATTCAAATGAAAATAGAAAATACATTGCATAATGAAATAAATATTTTTGAAAGAAAAATGAGGAGCTATTGTAAGCCCAGAAAGTCTCTGTTTAAATATATCAATCCATAGATGAAAGTAAAAAATCCCACTTGAATTAGCCATAGACATGATAAACATTTTGCCCTACTGATTAATTATAGAAAATCAGGCAATTTCTGAGAATAAGATCAGAAGTTTGTGTTTCTGATTGATTCTCTCCAGAAAAATGACCGATTACAAACACAACAGAGCACTTGGGAACTGTGACAATTTTATTTTGCAGCCAGACATTTAAGTATTGCAGGTAGGTCCTAACTGTTCACCTATATTTGCATCTTTGAACACACCGTCTGAATTGCCTTTAACATAATTTGAAGGCTCAGCAGAAAACTTCAGATTAACTATGCCTCTTTTTAAGATATTTGTATTTAAAAATAAATCAAATATTAAAGGTGGATTTTTTTCCCACCACGCAATATTAAACATCAAGAAAATCCCATATAGCACTGCTTGTTCTAGTATGGCTTAGGGGGTCTATGCTGCCGAGATCTGTACCACACAGCTGATCTAATTTTCCTCATAGTTCAGATGGAAAAATGCCAGAAAGTGACTTTGCCAAGCACCATATGCCAAACAGGGACTCCCACCAGGATTTTTCAGAACACATTAAGATATTCATCTGGTACTCTGCAGGGGAACAACTCTCATGCAGAAGAGGAGGGTAAGGAATAAGAATTGAACAAACTAACCTGGTATGTTGTCAATGTACTTGTAAATACATCAGGTTAGCATTGTTTGTAGAGTGGAGCAAATTGTTCAGAAGTGCCCAAGAAGATGTTCCTCCCAGTTTTCCATAGAATTTTAGGTTTCTGTTTCACTTGCTTCTTACAAAATTTGGGATCAAGTATTGCAAACAAGAAATGCACAAAGTACAGCTGTCATTAAGCTATGTTATTCTCAATAATTTTCTTAATTTTTATCAAACAAGGAGGCAAGAAGCACAATTTTATGTATTAAATGAAAAGTTCTAATCAGGCATTTGCATAACTTCAGCAGCTGTACCTTTTGCCATAAGCTGGGAGTTTCCAGTCCTTAATTTTGCTCTGACTGTTCTACTATACAAGAAAGAATGGAGTGAGAGACTGTTGCAGGAAGATGTTATCTCAGATAGATTAAGAAAACTAAGAAGTCTTATTAGCCTCAAGAAATAGGACGGCAGAGTTTATAAGGACAGTTGCCTCAAAGCTTCACTTTCAGCAGCCACTTTGATTTCTTTTAATTTTTGTTTGCTCAACTGAAATTCTTATTCTACTCCCCTGCACAGTGGATTCCAGACAACCTTGTAGTTCAGTAATTGCTTCTGAACTGTAAACAGTCCAGTCCTTGTTTTGGAGAAATGATAGCAGGGCAGTAGGACGGCTGTTCACTTAGGCAGATTGTCCAATTCTTAGAATAAAATTTTGATATGTAATAGAGTCAATGCCAAAAGTAGGATTTTGAAACCTGGGTTGCAACTGCAGTTTCTATGTGGCTTGCATAAGTGTATAACATACTAAAGAGAAAGGCTTTTTTGGTTTGGTTTGGTTTGGTTTGGTTTGGTTTGGTTTGGTTTCAAAAATTTGGGTACCATAATCAGGACGCTAACATACAAAATTAACAAATATATCACTTAAGTCTCTACTCCAGGAAGCTGGCTGATTTCTTATGAAAAAAAGCTGAGGAGAGGGAGAAGAGAGGGAAAAGAGGCTAGGGAACCACGGTCAGGAGTTTTTATTCAAGGGTGTTTAACTAGCAAGCACATATTCAAGAGAGAACAGGACTCTTTAACAGTTTGTTCAGAATAAGGTGTTATTCCTAACATAGAAATATTTCCACAATCTATCTTCACTTTTTTGGCACGAAAAACTTAGACAATATCTAAGAGAATATTTCATTTTCACTTAATAGAAATTTAGTCTCAGAAACATATATTATTATAAAAGTAACCACAGGAAAAACAGAAGTTCTGAAATGGAATTTAGTGGAATCATCATGTCCTATCTTCTCTGTGCTGGATATGAATGGTGTACAGATTCTGTCTCGATTGTTGTTTAGTGGACATCAGCTGGAGAACTGTTACAGGCCTCAGGATCAGACTCCTAAAATCACAGAACCTATTTTGAAGCTCAGCATCTAAATTCTAAGTGCAATCCCTCAGATTGCGGGAACATGTTTCTTTCTAGTCATCCTGTAACTTTTTTCTGTGTTATCCGATCCTTCTGAAATAATATTGCTGTCATAATAGTTAGGCTACCAAATATTTTAATCTATTCATTTGTTCATCTTTCTAATAGAGACTCATGTTAGCCCTTTGATTCCCACAATCTTATTCTGGTGTAGCTTGTCTGTTCTTATTTTTACCCTGGCTTTTTTAATATCTTTCTTACTCCAGTTCCCACTGTATATCTCTAAGACTTGCAATTTCTTCATACTTTTTTGGCTTTTGGGCTGTGCTCTATATTTTATCTGCTCACCTTTGTAGATTTTCTCTTGCAAAAGAATCTCTGCAGTCTGAAAAGAGAAGAAAATTATTTTCAAGAACATCAAATACCATGTCTAGAGGTGCCTACGATAAGAGCATTACTTGACCTGCATGCAATAAAAATTGAGAATTGCAAGCTTTTCTATTGTGGCCTGACAAAATATTCTGTTGTGCCTCAAAAGGAGAATTTCCATATTCAGCCTGTGAGTGGAAAAGGGAGATCAGCGGGAACAGAAACATCCTAAAACCCCCTGTTGCCTTCACATCACCCCTTTTGCAAGCTTGAGACAATTTTTCAGATTCAAATATTTTGTTTGAAAATGGATAACATTCATGAGAAATAGTAGTCACATTTGACCAAAAAATTCAGGGCACTAAAGACTGAAACTGAATTTTTTACATTGCAGTTGGATTCCTTTTTAATGGAATTGGCATCAGATATTAAGTAGACCATGAATGCCAGAACTGCTGCTGAGAATAAGAGAGGAATGAATACTTTTAGCAAAAAGTTGGCTAGGATATCATATTTGTAGCCACCACCATCGATTTAAACTGGAGCTTTCATTAAAATACAGGATTTTATCTAATGGCACACCGAGACAATACTCTATACTTTTACAGAGTTAATGAGAAAGAAGGAGATTTTATAATAACTTGAAAAGAAAATTGAAATTATCTTTTTTATGTAAGCCAATATATAAACAAATTAAAGGAAAAAGGGCCTTTGATGACTGAAAAAAGGGAAGGGAAGGGAAGGGAAGGGAAGGGAAGGGAAGGGAAGGGAAGGGAAGGGAAGGGAAGGGAAGGGAAGGGAAGGGAAGGGAAGGGAAGGGAAGGGAAGGGAAGGGAAGGGAAGGGAAGGGAAGGGAAGGGAAGGGAAGGGAAGGGAAGGGAAGGGAAGGGAAGGGAAGGGAAGGGAAGTATTTTTAGGTTAATGGTTTTTCATTTTTTCACTTTAGGGGAAACGTAATCCATGAGCTGGTTTTAAGGCTCAAGAACTGAACCTAAATAAGCTATTGTCAGCAAGTTTAAATTCACTGCACAGAGGTACACTTTGTAGGCTGAGGAGTTTGCAGTCAAAATGTATCTTGTTCCCTTAGCTTTGTTGCTGCAGAGCAGATAACCATGGATATCAAAGAGATTCTAAATTAGACAAAGTAGTTTCCAGTAATGGTTTGCAGCTAAGAATATAAGTGTAGTACCAAAACATCATTCAGGTCTTGTAATTGCTACTTTTTACTCTTTCCATTCTGATTGTTAGAATGGTGAAAAAAGTCAGTAAAGTGGTAGTTGAGTCCTATTGCATAACAAAAATTCACTGTGGTGCTGTTGTCTCGGGAATTACAGAGCAACACACTCTGGATCCTTATGCCAGAAGGCAGATAATCAGATTTGTCTTAATTGTGGCAGCTACTACATATAGCTATGCATTTGGGGTTGTTAAACTTGATGCAGTGATTAGAAAACTTAAAAAAAAAAATAATTCTCTTGCTCTTTATAACAAGCAAGAATATTTTATCATTTCAGTCTTTCCATCCCCTCCTTCACATCTTACAGAATCACTTCACTGCTCTGATCTGCTGTGACGGACAAAAGAGTCCTATGGTCTCCTACACATGCATCTTCCCTGCAGGAGGACTTGACACTTGTCAACTGTATAGCATACAGGAGGTTTTAATCTTATTTCTGACCAGTGTGGTGAAATGTTTCAGCATAGCTCAAACTTAATAATATTGAGTACGCTATTCCTAAGATATTGCCTCTTAAGAAGAGTCCTTTTGCATCCCAAGGGCATATGGATTTTGCAGTTCCTTTCTATTTCATCAGTGAACATATATAAAATAAAATAATGACTAAAAAAAAAAAAAAAAAAAAAGCAAAAGGATTTTTCTTTGATTGACTTGTCAGCATCAGATCCATTAAATTACCTAAAAAAACATGCACTGAGGTAGCCAGGGCAGATAATATTTTTATTCTATTTTAGGTAGAAATATCAGTACAAAATGCACTCTGGGTAACTCCAACAACCAAGTTCCAGTTGCTGGGAGTTGTTTTTCTCTTTCATTTGGACATAATGCATTTTCAAAAGTTGCAGAGAAATATCAGACTTTTCTTTTCTTCAATCAGAAAATTCATGTTTGATAGAACATGGACTGAATCCAAGCACGTACAAGATCTATTTAAGGGATAAAACCTTTTATTTAAAGATTTACATTAAAAGTTTTGACACAAACTTTGGTTTATATTCAAAGGCTATAAATCTCTTGGTCATATGAAAACTCTTGTCTTTTTACTGAAGTTAGTATAAAATCTGGTGTAAAAGTACCTAAACTGAGAAAAAAAAAATTAATACAATGGTCCACATAAGAAATTAGTCAGTCTTGTCTGAATACAATTGGAATTGTGAAACTTATACTGGATAAAAGGGAAAAAAGTATCATGTTCATCCGAGACTGGAATTAGTTGCCCGTAGTAATTGTGGAGGTGGTCAAGGCTTGACTGGCCATGGCTCTGAGCAATCTGATCTGATTAAACCTGTTTTCAGCATGGGGTTGGACTAGATGACCTCCAGAGATCCCTTTCAACCTAAATTATTCTATGAATATTTTATGTCTTTCCCCTTCATTGGAGATAAAGCAAAAGAAAATTGTCTTCTCTTACAGCAAACTGTGTGTGCAGCATCTTGAGCTCAGACATATTACTTGTCTCTAAGTACTCCCCTGCAAATCACCGTGAAAGCTCAAGTGCAGTTGTCTAAGTATTTATATGCAGACTCCTGGAGATAGATGCAGCGAGAAGGGATGGTCTATGCTAGCGTGCTTGTGTTCCTGGACTATTTAATACCAGAGTTCACTAACACCATCAATTCACATTTTATTATGTTTATTTGAACAACAATGGTTTACAGTCCCAATAGGTATTTATCTGGTGCTACTAGTAGACCTATAGTTAAACAAGTCTTACCTCTGATGCAGGATCATAAAAAACATACAAAAATTATTTTGAGAAATATATCTATATGGCATAATGCTTGTGAATCTTTGCATTTATATTTACAGTGATTAATCTCTGATAAACAGCTCAATAAAAGTGAGTCTTCAGGAGGTACTTAAATACATAAAGGATAATGGCTTATCATGTTTTGGAAGATGAACCAGGAGCTGTGAAAAGATGTAGATGTAGTGAGGATGTAGGCATAGGCCATGGGCTTCCAGATTGAGAGATCTCTGATCTACCATGAGTGGACTGAACAGTGCAGTTGGATATAAACAGCGGCATGTCTGATGCACCAGGTTTCCTAAGCGTGACCAGAAGATTCTGGCTAACATCTTCTCTCCCCGTTCAGATGATATAATAATTTTTCTTACCTACATGATGCCTGACCAGTGAGTACAGAAGACGCCTTGAGAAGAACTGCCTAGTTTCCTGCTTCCACCTTGCTTCATTAGCAGGCCAGGTTTTTGTAGTCAAAGTAGGTCAGCATCATTACGATGGATATTGGTGATGAAAGCCAAGAGCTGATCAGTGTCTGAAAAACAGCTGATCAGTGTCTGATAAAGTGTTAGAATATTTCAAGGACTGTGGTTGTTTTGCATGGTCAAATGGGATCTACCTCTTTTATTGACCACATTTGTCAAATTCTCAACACTTTGGTTCTCTGACCTTCCTGAGTGCTTCAATCAATAATGATTTTTTTTTTTTTTCTAGCTGGCTTCTGGTGCAGTATACGTAAGAAATTTAGGCATCATTTGGATTTCCCTGATATTAGAAGGAGCTATTTATTTCTAATGTACAGAATTTTTATGGTCTCTAAAGTATTATCCAACGTATCTGCAGTACAGCACTGTGTACTCATCAGAAGCCATTTTTAGCAGTAAAAGACAGTAGCTATTTCTGATAAGGATAATAAAGGTGGCTCATTGTTCTATTTTTAAAATGGAAGAACTCCCATTCTAGGGTATCGACATTTGCCAAGGAGAAACTCAAAAAGCTTTAAAGTTTCTAATAGGAATTTCAAAGCCTCAATCCTATCCTGGCTGCATACAGACTTCACTGGTTCCACTTTCAAACAGCTTTTCTTTACTTTGTAGCTATACTCTTCTCCCGAAAGACTAACTTTTTTGAGAGGAATGGCCTTTGTGTTCCCAACAAAAGAGTAGCAGCATATGAAGATGTTTATCCTAAACCTGATGCAATCCAGCATTGCCTTACTGGGCTCACATGCACAACAGTGTTTTTTTTTTTTTTTTTTTGTAAGAAGGAACAAATGAATTTTGGGACTGGTTAGGCACACCAAAAGAAAATATTGCTGAGATTTCACCCACATTTAGAACAGAAAGTAAACTGGCATGAAAGAAAAAGCTAAGGCAAGCATTTTTGGGTAATGCTGAGAAAAGAAAGCTAGTGGAATGCATTTTAGTTGCTATGAAATGAAATGAGCAATATATAACTTCCTTGAATCCCACTCAGGATTAGGAAAGGATAAAATGAAATTTTAACATTTCAAAATAGGAATTCAAAATAGATACAATAGATACATTTTCAGTGCAGTAAAAAATAAGCTCTTTCTTGGAACGTAAGAGACAGTGTGGTCTCTGCCCTAGAGTCCTTCTAACCTAATTTTAAAACACAATAAAGGAGAGTGGCAGGAGGGAAGAATGCTGTCAAGAATTCTAAGGAGAGGATTACAAGGTCACTTATATGTCAGGCACAAACTTGTGATTCTGTTATCCATAATCAGCTCTGTATTACTGAATTCAGTTTGCCTTGGAACCTCATTCATGGAATGTGCCACTGACAGGCATTGCAGTGGACATTAATGTATTCCCTTCAGAGCTACAAAGTTTCAATATATAAATTAAAAGCAAGTCAAGAATTTCAATTTTATGCTTAAGAATATAGTTTAATGTGCTGAATCTCAAAGTTGTGTATATTGAACTCCAACACACACATACACACAAATTAATTACTATTAGAATACAGATGCTAGTATTTCTTGCAACACTACTCACTGGATAATATTGTTTCCCTAAAGATAATTTTAACTTATGTAAATAACTTCACAGAACTCCTGATAGCTATCTGATGTTCTCTTCTGGTTCATGAATTTGGTCAGTCGTGCTACTCTTTTGTTTATGTCATCTGAAGAGCATTTTGCTTTCATTGTGTGAAATGCATAAAATGTAACTAAAGGTACTCAAGAGTCAATAGCAAGGTCATAATTTACTATCAAGATTCTGCTGACATTTACAGACCATTTAAACTTTGTTCTGTTTTATAACGTCAGCATCAGCACAATCCTTGAAGTGCATCACTGCCTGCATTGTGTCTGTAATGGAACTCATATGAATAACTAGCAAAGAATTAGTATTCCTGTTTATGATTTATCTGTGCACCAACAGTAAACATTCTAGTAAGAAACAATACACTATAGAACAGCTAAATTAAAATGAGCACTGAGATGAACCTTTTAAAACGAAATCTTTCTGTGAACTATGAGGCTATAAAATTACATGAATCCTTCATAAATGAATCGAGTATTAAAGTGGTATCTTTTCTCCAGTGAGGACAAAGAATACTCTTTTCTCTTGACACTGTAACTAAAATCATGCTTTTAAACAACGACAGGAAGAAATAGCATTTTAGAATGTTGCAGATATTTTTAAATATTCAAATTGAAATTATTGTGCTCAAATAAAACATTAATGAAGCAGAGAATTCTTTTTATGTTTGTATTACTGTTGTAATTCTTAAAAAGCACCCCACTTGGACAGAATTGGAAACACCTGAAACATCTATTAGTGGAAGGTAGCCCAGTGACAATAATGAAAGCATCTATTGTCACGGAGAAAAACCCTAAAAAACAATCAATATTTCAATATATAAAAATACATAAAATTTTCTTTATATACAATTAAATATAAGTTTATAAAATGTTGGTGAGATGTATTCTACATGTTTTTGTACCAGATGTAAAAAGATTTCCACAGATACATAGATTCCTCCAATTTTTTTCCACTTGGTGCTGTACTGGTGGATGTTCATCTTGTGTATTCAGTGAAAGCAATCTCAGCTAGAGGTTATATTCTAAACTGAGGGAAAGAACTGCTAAGCCCAGAGGCAACAGAATAGAAGACGAACAAGAGTGGAAGCAGAAGAGAGAGCAGGAATTGTGACAAAACAGAAGAGTCAGAGGTACTCATGGTCTTAAAATAAAGAAGAAGTGAACACTGAAGAGAAAAATTGATTATATCTGAATTATTTGAGGAGACAATCAAACTCAGTCTCACAGTCAGAATACTGTTGTTTAATTGTCTTTTACTAGCGAACAGTTCTAAAAGAGACTGAGGTACCTTGTCTTCAAAGTTGCACAAGTTGATGTACAGTACATTGTTCATTAGCGAAACAGTACTTTTAGAAATCTGAACTGATCTTATCACTTTACCTAACACATGACATAACTGCTGCAATATAACCTTGGGGTTGGAGTTGGTTTGCAAACAGTTGTCTTGGAGTAGAGCTAAAACAAGTTCACATCTGCCTGCAAATTATTGCAGAGAAATGGTCCTAGGCTGCTACACATGAATATACACTAAATACTAGATTTATTCTCTATATATTTGTTATCTATTACCATGTGATATCTGTGTTACTCTTTCTAGTAACTTAGTTGAGATTAAAAGCAATGATTTCTGGAAGGCAGGCAAATAGGCTCATTCAATAGCAGCTCCCAAAGACCACCAGCCTTTAAGCTGTAAAGTCAAAATTAAATCATACCTGCACCAGGCTTCCAGTTGTCTTATTTGGCTGATAGATTTGGTTTGCTGGTGAAAGCAGACATCTGCTTGTATAAGAACTCAAACAAAGAAACGCTCTTCTCTGATAGGCCATATACTCATATTTGTCCCTTTTTTTCATGTTTCTTTTGAGTCTCATTTTGTTGAATTGGAAGGAAAATAGCTATTTCTATCCAAGAACTTTGACTCAGTTATATTTGAAGTGTGACTCCCTCAACTTCTATAAGTATGGCAAAGAAAAATGTCAATTCACTCAAGACAGTAAAAAGAGCACTTCACACCAGTGTTTTCCTCACAGACCAAGGTTTTCATCTTGTGCTTCTTTTAGTCCCTTCTGTTTGGATCAGAAGTCTTTCTCTTTGTGCCTTGCCTTTTCATATGGACTTCTCATTATTGATCTTGGTAGTTCTTGTATTGAGCTCGTTTGACCCAAAGTCCAACTCCAGATTCTCCCTCATTCCAAATCTCAGTATTAAGCAGAAAATTTTTTTCTTTTATGGTCCTGGTCTTCCTCACTTCTAACTTCCAGATATATACTGCAGCACGCAACAGCCTTGTCCTATTATGCCCTTTTTATAAAGCACAGTTGAAGCTTCTCCCAACATGAAAACACACTCTCTGGCATCCCTTGAGAGAAAAAGAAATCTAATCATCCTCACCAGTCATAAAATAACCTGTTGTATTCTCTGATTATTATAGTTCCAGATCCTATAACGCAGTATCAGTAGTAATGCTAGCTCTTTCACCTTTCTTATTAGTCACATAAAAAAAAAAAAAATCCATAATAATTAAATATATCCTATCTAGTGAATTCATTTAAATGAGAAACTACAATGCAAGAAGTGTCACTTGTAATTTGCAAGCTGAAGAAAACTTCCTGAAAGATGAAAAACCATGGGAACTTCCATACATTATGCAGATGAATGACTGGTTCAGAATGTGGAGAAGAATTATGTCAAGGATATCCTGTGCTCTCTAAGCTTTCACAAAAGCCTCTTCCTCATCGCACCGTTTCTAAATGGTGTATTAAGGCTCCCAGTTTGATGATTTGGCATTTCAGTCTCTAATATGCTGATAGATTGAGTTCAGCTTTCTAAGTAACCTTGTAACTGCAGCAGTGTAATAGCTGTAACTATAATAAGACCTCTTTTGCTGGGAGTACTGACAGTCATTCAGATTAGTCCAGTTGACTGGTTAATATCATACCCTCATTATGCCTTCTGAAATGCTTTGAGCTGTGGATAATTGCTTCTGGTTCTGGGAAAGAATGAAAGTTTCTTTCACAACTTACTGGTTTGGTGGTAGAGCCTGTATCCAAATTAAATTTTTGTGGGGGCGTCTAACAAATACACCAAAGAACAGAGAATGGTGATGCTGCTGTCTTAGTCATGTTTTTTAAGGATTTATAACAACTTCAATAGGAGCATCTGTCAGTTAGGGTTATTTCCATGGTCCCAACCAAAACTGGATGGCTTGGAAAGCAATCTAAAAGAAAGCAATGTGGTTTTTTTTCCACAAGCACAAAAGTAAAAACATCTTTCACTTCTGCCAGGTCTTCTCTCAGAGAAAGGTCTTCAGGGAATTCAACTAAGCAGTTTGTCATGGTTTAATCCCGGCCAGCTTCAGTCTTTTTTTTTTATTTTATTTTTTTTTCCCTTGGATGTTTTATATATTCACTGATTATTGTTGCCAAAACAACTGGCTGGGAAAAAATGGAGGGGGAGGATAGGAAAAAAACACCATATGTACAATGCCTTTCACAAATTATTGATTTTTTTATTCATTAATTCACAAAAAAAATTTCAAAATAATAAAACATACACCCACACATCTGTAATGTACATTTAATGCCTTAGCCTTACAAAATAGCTTACTTAAAGTAGCATGGCAACATAATATATTTATGGGTAATATTAGAAACACTTGTTAGCAAGTAGTTTCAGCAGTGAGTACCTCCACTGCTCTGAAATAAAAAAAAAAATGTAGGTTTTATAACCCAGATTACAAGAATCACTCCATGGGCTGACCCAGACCAATTCTTTTCTTTCCAGTCATCCATGACCAAAGAGTATATCCAATTCTCCCTTCTTCACTCTCTTTAGTTTTGCATAAATTTTATCCAACTCCTAATGTTGCATGCCTTTAATCCCTAGTAAATGACCACTAGTGAATTTATTTAAAGACTCTGGGCATTAGGTATCTCTGTGAAGTCCTCTGCTACCATCATCTTTCTGTGCTCCTTGCATCTTGCATTTTTGTTCTAGCATCAGAGATAGTTAATGTGACACGACTTGCTGTTAATATATGTTAAACACAGAATCATAGCATGATTGAAGTTGGAAAGAACATCTGGAGGACACCTGATCCAATCCCCATGCTCAAGCAAAGTCATCTATAGCAGATTATCACACACCTACAGCAGATTAATCACACACCCAAGAGATAAATATGTAGTGGGTTGATCCTGTCTGGATGCCAGGTACCCACTGAAGCCACTTTCCCACTCCCCTCTGCAACCAGACAGAGGAGAGAAAACACAGAAAAGGGTTCATGAGTTGAAATAAGGACCAGGAGAGATCAGTCACTGATCACTGTCACAGGAAAAACAGACTTGAAGTGGGGATATTAATTAACAGAATCAGAGCAGGAGAATGAGACGTAAAACGTAAAACACCTTTCCCTCCCTCCTTTCCAAGTTCTGTCTCCTTCTCCACCAGCAGTACAGGGAGATGGGGAATGGGGGTTGTTCATCACAGGTTACTTCTAACACTGCTCACAGAGAGGAGTCCTTCCTCTGCTCCAGTGTGGGGGGGTGTCTCCCATGAGAGGCAGTCCTTCATGAACTTCAGCTTGAGTCCATCCCATGGGCAACAGTTCTTCACAAACTGTTGCAACATAGGTCACTTTTCCACAGGGCGTAGTCCTTCAGGCATAGGCTGCTCCAGTGTGGAGTACTCACAGGGCCACAAGTCCTACCAGAAAACCTGCTCCAGTGTGAGCTCCCTTTCTCCATGGTTCAGCAGGTCCCTGCCAGGACCCTGCTCCAGCATGGGCCTCCCACGGGGTCACAGCCGCCTTTAGGTATCCACCTGTTCCAGCTTGGGTCTCCTCCATGGGCTGCAGGTGGATTTCTGCACCCCGATGGTCCTTCATGGGCTGCAGGGAAGCAGTTATTTCACCATTTTCTGTACTACAGGCTGCAGGGGAACCTCAGCTCTGGTGCCTGAAGCTCCTCCTGCCCCTTCTTCTCCACTGAGCTTAGTGTCTGCAGAGTTGTTCACATGTTCTCACTCTGCTCTTCTCTGGCTGCAATTTTCATCTGCTCAATAACTTTTTTTCTCCTTAAATAAATTATCACAGAGGTGTTATTATAATTCCAGATTCTCACAGAACCACCCCTGTAACCCCCTCTGCTACAAAAACCTGGCCACACAAACCCAATACAACATGTAAATTCATTTTAACAAATCTCACAGAAGAGCACAAAGCAAAAGCTGAAACCAGTTTATACTGCTATGGTTATGCCCTTATTGCTCTTGGTAGCCATGCTTTAGGTTGAGTTGGATTTCCTCAAAGCAAACAGTGTGAGTCAGGTAAATCCATTCTGCAGGCCTTTGGCCAGGATCCCATAAGTTGTGCATAGCCATCTTTCAGAGAAGAATGCTCACCCTCTTAAGTTTTCTCTAATAGAATTATAAAAATGTATAGAAATTTCAGTTAAGGAAGATAACATCTAGTTGTCTGTACCAGTAATTGTCTTGGATCTTCAACAGGAGCACAAAACTTTCTCATTCCACTGTTTATGAGATTGGCACTGCTCCTGGAGCCACATCATCCTGCCTGCAAGTGAACTGTTATTTGCAGACTATGAACTACAGTGCTGGCTGGTCAAAACACTAATGGGAGAAGTGATTGATTAATCCCTAATTATATACTCTGTCTGCAAATAGAAGGCATCAGAGGCATTGACAGTCTACATACGCGACATCTGAACAGATGACTGTGTGAGCTGAAGGGCTGTCCATATGATATCCTTATAAAACATTTTTCAGAGGACTTTGTGATTATGTGCACAGGGATATCCTCTATAGCAGTATAATGCACACTTCTAGGATTACTATATTACTTCTTGGAGGCTGAGACTGGCTGCAAAAAGAATAATTTTATTTAGACTTGGCCCAGACCACTGCAGAATAGGAATATCAGTGACAAGCAAAGTCTGATCTGCATTATAATATATGCCATATATATAATATGGGTGTTTTATATTCCTGACCAGACAATACCTAGTGTCACTGGCTTCTTAGTTTGGCTCCAAGTTCTTGGAGGGTCTCCATATAAAAACAGTTGAAAGGCTTAAGCTCACTCAAGATGGCAAACTCTCAAGGCTCATTAAGATATCTACATTCAGAACTGTGTGCTTTATTATGTTTCTCAGACTATGAACAAGATCAGAGAGCACCTTCTTCTAGACTAAATCTAGGCATTGGCTCATCTTTCCTCTATGTCACTAAATTCAAGTGGGCAATAAGCCCAGTTCTTATTAGACAGGCAGTACGTGTGTATGTGGTTATGACAGCACAACACAGCCAGTAAAAAGGGAAGCACGTCAGCCTACAATATGCACAGGTATTGCTCATTTATAGTCTTCTCAAGCATCTTCTCTATTTCTTAAAATAAACATTCTCTCCTCACTCATTACTTCTCCCACCCCACAAACCTGTTTCTTCTTTTCCAACTTACAAATGCCTGTGTAAATAAAGGCTTCGCTCTCTCTGCTACAATGGACTGCTCTTGTGGATGTACTTAGGTAAACCAATATCACACACAGGAAATACTTATTAATTTCTAACACTGTAGCTTGCATAGAACATCACTGTATCTTACTGTCAACTTACATTAAAAAAAATCCACACAATTTTTATAAGTATTTATTTTCACAAAAGAAGTAAATGGTGTTAAATAAGAAACAATAACAACAAAAACAACTAAAGTGTACGTTTTTGGTTTTTTCTTACTAACCCTCAGATATAAAAAAATAGTGTAGTTAGACATGTGAACTGTTCTAGTCTCGGTATAAAAAGCTTTAAGGAAAGTGCTAAGCAGCATCTAGACACATATCTTTTGCTGCTATTCCTATACATCAGACTTGACTATTTTTCTGTTTTTAGAGGAAATATTTTTGACTAGTCACTTAAAGTCCTCATATTCTAGTCAATATCTGAATAGTGAAGCAGCATTTCAATTCAGATGCCAGAGGCAGGATGTTTAAAGAATCAACCAACTCTGCATTTTAATTTTTGTCCCATAGACCCAGTGTAAAGAAGGCAGGATTTACATGATCAAACCCACATAATTTTACATTCTTGAAAATCATAACTGTTGATTTATCTTCATATTTTCTTTTTCTTGCTATTTTCACAATAGGATTGTATTATACCTACTAAATATTCATAAGAAAATTCATGGTAGGGTATCAGGATAGCAGTAAAACTTATAGTTACTAATGCATTAATAAGAGCAGGCAGTACCCTTGGGATGACCTGTGACCTCTTCCTAGGAGACATCTAGCTGTGATGGATTTTTATACCTGGCTGGTTTAAACACGTCATTACAAAAGATTTGGGCAGTTGTTAAAGATTTGTTAATGTATTTGTGAAATATAATGACTTAATTATTAGTCCATTGAAACAACAAAAAGAAAAGGTTAGTCTATTCCCATATGATGCCTCAATCCTCTTGATAATGTATAAAATACAGTTGTCAGGTTTTATTTGATAGAAAACGATTTAACAGATAAGGAACTCTAATGTCTTTGTACTCAAATTCAAATTTATTTTTAAAACTTTTATTTCTCTTATGTGTTTGGAATTCAGTTACTGACGGTGAAGGATTTTTGATGCTGTAGGGTTCTCTGGTATGCAGCAGTCTCTCGCAAGGATAGGTGGCTAAGGTGTTTCTTCATGACCAGCTGCAGAGAACAGAGCTTCACTGAAAATCTCTCAGAGCCTCAGCATGCCCAGATAATTGCACTAACAATTATTACACTCAACCTGCATTTACATGTCTGATTTTTTAGCCATAAGGATCAGTCCCAATGCTTAATGTTTATGGTGACTTTATTTTTCCTTAACAACAAGGGAATAGAAGGTAAGGACTTAGTTGTTTTCGAATTATGAAGAGTTACATAAAAACTGTCTCCAACATTTTTTTCCTATAACTTTTATGGTTTAAGCATGTAAATATTTAAATATACTTCTTTTATAGGAACTATGCTGCAGCCAAACTGCCTTGCAGTGAGAACTTTCTATAAATAAATACAATTAAGTTTAAAAGCCATGAACAATAAAGCATTAATAAATATTAAATAAAGATGACCTATTTAACAAGCTGTTTACTTTATGCCTGTTTCAGAAAAGCTCATATTCTTTGTCTGATCCCAGTCTGAAGAATGGGAAGAATACTAAAGAAATTAAGAATATCTTTACTGCTTTCAGTGTAATAGGTTCCTTGTGTCTAGAACTTATAATAAAATGTGCCAGAATACATATGGAAAGATTGGTAGCTTCTAAAATTAGGGTAAATATTAAAAATAAATTACATGAAAATATTCAAAATGTTTGTTTTAAAATACAAAAACTCTGGTTCTTCAAAAAACTCTCAGGAGTTTTTATCTTCAGAACTGGCGGATAAATGAATGGGGCTGTACAAAGACTGCAGTGGAGTGAAAAAACATCTATCTGCAGAAACAACTAAAGCAAATTTACAACTAAATTCTTGTGAGATTAATATCTTCTTTGTAATGATTATGATGTATGGTAGAAGAGAAGATAGCTGGTTGCTGGATGCATTTATTTCTGTTTCCTAAACCAGGCTCTCACAGAGAATACTTCTTGCATTTGAAACTACATAATCAGCAAAGTTAATCCAAAAGAGTGGGAGGAATAAGAGAAAGAGAAAGAGGTACAGTTTAAATATCCATGTAGAGGGAGAGACAAATGGATCTGGATGATTTATAACATATGAAAACATTGTCCTCTGTGTTATAATATTTCTTCTGTCAGATCTTGATACCCCACATGGTGACAGCTAACCTGAGGATCCTAAAGCAGGAGACAAAACAGTAAGCAGTATATGGTCAACATGCAAACTTAGGCAAGTATAAGAGTTGACATCTGTGATGTTACATGCCCTCCCTGGAGGAACCAACTTTCTGGTAGAAATGCAGCCACTATAAAGCCAAGAATTCAAGAATTACAAGATTGCAATGAGGACTGGAAAAATGCAGAGTAATTATCGGGAGGAGAGAAAGTTGCTGGCCATGAAAGTACACTCAAAGAGAAGCACCTGGGAACAGGTCCTGGCATTTTTTTTCCCTGATTCACTCAGGCTATAACATCAGGCTTCCCAAGGTTCTTGTCTTGCCAGTCAGAAGGCTCGTGTATTTTTTGTGTTTTGGTGGCCTGACAGGAAGAGGGCATGGAATGAAATTTCTCTCTTCACTGTGATTCCCATTCTCGGACATCATAACCTGCCTGTACTCCTCAGTCTAGGGATTACAGAGATGATGGGGTAGGGGACAGAGGAGGTAGATGTGAGTCTTTGCACTCTACACAGAATTGAAAACTCACTTTCTATGGGATCAACAAATAGTCTGATATTAGCTGCCATATGGATATTTCTGCCTCCACACGGAGATTGTCATCTGCTCCAAAGTCCACATATCAGGCAGCTCAAATGCTCATTTTACCTGGGTTGATGTTTTCATCCTGTGAGGACTCTGGTATATGGCAAATGCACAAGATTTATCCTAATGGCTAAACTGGTTTACTACAAACACAGCAATTGTCTGCTCTGCAAGCCTGTAAATAATCTGCCAGCCATCCAGAATTCCTGAAAATTTCTTATTATACCTCAATTCCTCCTTATTTTTCTTTAGTATTCATATATCAGAACCAAGGCAGAGCTTTTTCATTGTTGAAAAAACCTAATTATCCAACTAGGACAGAATTGGATTTTCTTCCTTAGATTCTTTCATATCTTATCTTGATATTTAGTTCAGAAATCTGTCATAACAGCTAAATTAGGACACTGAGGTGAGAATATGTGAACTCTTTCAAAGCTCCTCAGATCTCCAATTATAACTACATTTTTGACTGGAGTAACATGGTTAATACCTGTGCCTTCACTTTACTGCAGATACAAGTTATAAGCTTATCTGTATTGTAAAACTGTTGTGTGTGAAGTCTTCCAATACCCAATTATAAATTCCTTTCTGAGAGCCGTGTAAAAAAAGGTGAAATTTACAGCCAATGCCAGGAATTATTATCATCATTAATAACAATGAGAAGTACTATGTTGTTAAAGCAGTCCTTTTTTCTTCCCTTGTTAGATTAAGAAACCTTTCAGAAGTCTTTATGTAATCAGGGATACTGAGAGCATTTTGGGATCCTTCAGATGAAAGGGACAAATAAAAATGTGTCATGGATGATCACAGTGTTAATCATGGCATTAAATATTCAGTAACCAAGCATTTATAATTGAGTTAGGAGAAAAAATTACTTTGTGCTACACTCCAAGCTCACTTCTACTGCGTATTGTTGACAAGGGCAGAACAAGCTGAGCAGTCAAAGGTGGCTGAGGTATTCTAAGACCTCTGATTTTATTGATTGCTGTTCCTGACTAAATGCCATCAGCTGCTTGGTGATTTACAACATACTGGTAATAAAACAGAGGGATATGAGTACTGACTTAGCAAGCTTTTTTTCTTTTTTCTCCTTTCAGCCCTACAGTTCACTCCTTGGTTTAAGACAACACCATGGTGACAATCAGCATGCAGCAGAATGAAAGTGAAGAACCACAGGCAGATTATGCTGACAGAAAGATGTCTTCTTTCACTGCACTGTAAGCGGTAGTCTGTCAAATAAACATGAGCCAATATCTTTGAGCTCCATCTAACAACACAAACAATCCAGTCCAAAAGCCTGAAAAGTTTTGATGTTTAACTGAGGGAAAGTTGAAATGGAATTTTAATGAGAGACTATATCTTTCTACAGCTGCTGAAGACAAGGGAGTCATCTATTACATAAAGTTATTCAATAAGACGAAAATCCCAATGGCCAGTATGCAACATTATTGAACCAAAAGTTCACAGTTGTTCTTGCTTATTTATTTGTTTGCTGTAGAGGATGGAAATATAATAGGTTTTTGGAAAACCCCTAAAATCTTCCATAGTGGTAAAAACATTTGCAATACATTTTCTATTAGTTTTCTTCATAGAATCAGGACATTTACTCAAGACCGTCGTAGTAATATAAGTGTGCAAATGTCTGTACTTATAATTAAAACCTAAATGAGCATGCAGGCAGAAAATTTGGTTTTAATTACAGAGAGTAATCTTTAGAAAGTCTATAAAGGTGGGAAAAAAGAGTATGGTGGCGTGTGTCCAGCAGAAATAGAATTCTGCAAATTTGAAATATGCTTTTTAAACTATTTCATGTAGTCAGTAAAAAGAGAGAAAATTAAAAACTCTGTGGTGATACAGTAACACAGATGAGCGATGTGAAAATGTGAAACTGCAGGAGCAAACAGCCTAGGTCCTACACTGTTTGAACTATTTAGGTAATCTGAAGACTAAGATTCTCTTTTAGATGAATTATTAAAGAAATTGTCCTCTGCTAGTGATCATCCCAGAATCTGTGCAGTTTACTTTACCAATACTTTAGGTACTTGCCAAATTTTACCCAAAGTATCTGATATGTTAACCTGGTAGAATAGAAATATCAAAAAGAAGGACTTCTTCAAGTAGAAGGTTTTGTCTTTAGATATTTTGATTTCCCCTGCTTTACTCTTTGATTCGTTATGTTTTTGTTTGGTTTGGTTTGTCTTTTTTAATCTATATTGACAAAGTATTTATTTTTTTGTAAAACCTACAAAGCAAAAGTTTTTACTTCCACTGATTGATTTTCAAACTCTACCTGAAAGTCAAGGCAAAGCAAGGCAAATCAAGGCAGCATGCAGGCAAGATCTTGCATTCATCACATTTTGAGCTCAGTTTAAGAGTCCTGAGAGTTGCTACTTACTCTAGAAATTCCAACACTTTTGAATTTAGCATCAGAATTCATTGTTACCAGCTGAAACAAAAAGCAAACCTTCCAGAATTATTCTTCAAATTGGTGGAGTATTGATTACATCCCTAAATTTTTATTGAGAAAAAAATAAAATCCAACAGATTCATAACCTTATCTCTTAAAAGATCTTGGGAACAAACAGTTGTGGAGTTCAATGTACATTGAAAGACCTTCTTCACTCCTGAAAAGTCTGTTTCATTTATATTCTTGAGATGATAGTTTGAACTTCTTTTTACTTGATATGAATAACGTTTTTATTTGTAGACAACATAGGATGGATGATGTCCTTAACTATTCAAAGGCTTTGTTTTCAACTGCTATTGTAAATGCTGTTATATGTATACATCAGAAGGCTATATTTTGCAAGCAGATGCAAGAGAGAACTGCCTGCACACCAACACAATTGAATCAAGGCCATCTTTAAGCTGGAAACTGCATAGCTGTGGCTAGTGTTATACTGATTATGCCTGATTAAAAGCTTCTGAAAAATTACGTGTATTAACTTGGTCTATTTTTCTTGCTCATCACACTTTTAAAATTTGTTCATACAAGTTAGCTCACTGCAAATAGCAAAAACCTTAAATTAGGGTAAGCCCTTTGGTGGTTCCTCTATTTGCCCATTTAGCTTTATTACGTCTGGTTAATGACAGGATTTTTTTTTTTCTTTCAGTTCTGCCAGGTGACATGATTCCATAACAACTGTAGGGGGCCAGACCCTGAAGTTACATTTATGCTAATATAATAAAGATTCAGGGACCATTCTGTGTCACAGCAGACAGCTGGCACAGCATAGCTTGTCCCCATAAAGTTAATCTTCCTTAGTTCTAAAGCAGTGTCAGCCCACTCAGTTTGTTCACTGGAAGTGGTTCTTGGTCCATGCCAACAGCAATGCATCACAGATTCGACACTGCAGAAGACTCTAATACTTACGCACGTCCTGGCCTCTAGCTCAGTAGGTAGCAAATAACATTCTTTAAAAGTTTTGCCTTTGGTTAAATTCAGAATTGCTACATGCAACTCTGCTAAAGCAGACTTTCATGTCTCCTGCAGAATGTCTGCTGAGAAGCTTGCTATGTACCACATTCTGCAGCCATTGTCTGCAGATTTCATTGTTATTGTCACAATGCTTATGTGATTGGCAAAGGAAACAGAAAGAAACTAAGTAATCAGAGTCTCTACCAAAATAATGAGTAGTAATTTGGTCTTTTAAAGGGACTATGTGATACATCCATGGAAACGAATACCAATCTATTGTGTCGGCAGTTTTGGCAATATTTATATACTATTGTTCTTGTTTTCCCAAAAAAAAAAATCTGTTTTGTCCATACCAGATCCCCATCTGCCCCAACATTCACTAGTGTGCAGTGAAAAATGATCATACATAGTGTTTACTGAATATAAGATTTCACTTTAAGCCTATTTGGTTTGTGAATATTTAATGATTGATAGTGGTTGAGTGATAATACTGTGTACAAAATCTATGTTTATAAATGCCAAGAGAAACTAATTCAAAATATTACCTTTGCCAAAGCTGAGGTCCTCAAACTGTTTAGAAATCATTGTTAGTTTTAAAAGACATATGACTAACTACAGGTTATGATTGCTAAGTCATTGTCTTGATTTTTCTTTCCAAGAGTAGCTGCAGTTTTATCTGTTCACTCCAGATTCAAAGGATTTGATAAAGAATGTATGAAAAACAAAGTATATCAATTGGAAACCCTTATAAATAAAAACCTAAAACATAACCACACCGTATTGCAGAATATTTTTTCATAAAATCTCGGTATTCATAATAAACTTTTTTTCAGAAGCACCGTGAGCAGCCAGCTATGTAGACTATTGTATTCCCTTACAGAGAAACAATTGTTTCAAATCCATCTTTATCTAAAACAAGATACAATGATATCAACACATTCTTTGCCTCATGAATACTAACATCAAAGAAATGAAAATAAAATGTGATTTTTAACAAACAACAGAACATCTAAGATACATAAGCAGTAAGAAAAACAGGGAGAGAGTAAATAAGCTGAAAGCTTTTTTCTGTGAGTGATCAAAACCAAATGATATTTTCCTTAGTAATATAAAAGTGTGCATTAATCAATACCCTAGTCCAATTATTTTTCACTCTCATCTACTGTCTACTTCAAATATTTTTAATCACTGAACATCCTCTTTTAAGGATGCAAGTATGAGAAGTAACGGCTGAATTTGCTTTGCCAAACATTCAGCTAAAGGGCAGGCAGCAAAAAGACATAGAAAACCCATCAAAAGGGTATTTGGAATTGCATTATTTCACTGTTCCCTCCAGCTGCAATTGAAGGTAAGCTACCCACTGTCAACAGCCATGATTTCGCTCACTCTCCTACTTCATTTTTTACCAAAGCAACTTCCAGCTCTCTTGAACTTGTCATTAGTATGAGCACAAATATATAATTAGATATTGACTGGGAACACTAACCCACTACACAAGGCATCTATAATTAGCAAAACACCAGATATTTGCAACAAAACTGAACTTTCAAATATACACAATTGAATTGTTCCCTGCACTAGGAATGCAACGAGAATGCAACATTTGTCCTTACATGTTGTCTGTATTTTTCTAAATGTACTAAAATGGAAACTGTTTTTGTTATTTAGACTAATTTTTGCAGTCCTTCATGGAAATCTTTATGTATTTGCAACCCTTGTTTGCTTTATTATCTGCAAGCTAATCAAAAGAAGTGTATTATTCCCATAATCATTTGAAGCTTCCTGAAAAAGATGTGCCTGTGATCAAGTCCTCAGGACTCATATGTTCCCTCTTGTTGTATGTATTTGGGAGGAACTGGAGAGATGCTCAGCCTATAACCTTCACAGTGTTGCAATTTCATTCTGCTTGATACATTTCCTGTATATATTCACTTATAAAAGATAAGAACAACTGATTTTTGGTCAAAAGATTTAAGAAGAAGAATGTCCATAGGGACAAGTCTGATCTTCAACAGAAATGTAATAAAACCATTGGCATTTCCTGTTTTCTGTACCAATTGAAAGTTATCTTGGACACATACAATTATTGTATAGCCAGTATATTTTTAAAAAGTGTTACTATATATAAAACAGCATTGTATTGATGTTATTTTGTGGGCTGACATAACAGACAACCTGCAGATAAAGAAGCAAGTCTGACAAATTGGCAGAACCTGGATGTACATGGGAAGAGTAACAAGTAGAATATTTTTAAATAACAAAAAAATGGGTTAGATTTGTAAATATCCTTGGGAATACAGGGCATATTATCATATCAGACAGACCTCTGTCACCCAAGGTAGCAATTGTATCATGAAGTTTTCTTTAGATATTTTTTCACTATTTTTGGAGAAGTGGAGAAAGAAGAGACTGATATTTTGTTTGAAGCTACTAAATAGATTTAAGCAAAGAATGGTTGGAGTAGCATGGAAATCATGACAGTTTGGGGATACATAAGCCAATGTTTGCAGGCAGAGGCAATATAATCTTTAAGGCAGCTGATATAGTGTGACAAACATTGAGGATGGAGAAACTGAGCCACAAGAGAGCATGGCTCTTTTGCAGGATTTTAGAGAGTACGACATAAAAATGCCATGAAAACAGTTTCAGATTATGTATTTCCACTCTCCAAAAGTCTTTGACAGGCAAGGAAAAAGGAAATTATTCCAGTAACATGGATAGTGCCATGCAAATGCCAAATATAGTCAATAGGATTTGACATTTAGCAGACTGCCTGACACTTGTATACCCAAACACTTGTTTAGAGTTAATACTTTCTCTGACAGTTTGGTCATCAGAACAGCAGAATAACATTTATAACATAGGGATTAATCTTTCAGAAGCCATTCACAAATCCTTTTTCTCCTTCTTCCTAGTTTTCTACAAGATACTGCACAGTGAATCACTAACTTCAAATCCATGTTCCTTACAGTGTTTGGAGAAACAGTCTCAAACTGTCTGGAAAATTTTTTTAACTATTCCTTAACATATTTACAAAAAGTCACTTGTAGATGCAAGTAGTGTTAAAAACACTTGTTTTTGTGAAAGTCCTTTAGAGATTAAGAGGAAAGAGCTTCCAAAAAATAATAATTGCTAATTTTGTTCTACCCAGTAAGCACTGGATGGAAAAAAAAGATTACAGGGGTGTCCCATAAGGCTTCCCTCCCTTTCATAAGCATCTTCATGAAAGCAGTATCAGTTGTTCTGCTCACTGGTACAAAAATCAACAGTTTTTTCAGCTGGTAGGAAGCAATTTTTATAAGGACCACTTAAAGCATGCTTTGTCACATTGCTACTTCACAGAAATTAGGACACTTTCTCGCAGGAAAGATTGTAATGAAGATGTGATTAATTTCCCTGAAGCTTAGAAACTTTCTCTCTGTAGTCTCAACATGAAGGTATTAAAAAATGTAGGAAGAAACACATGATATTTACCATCTAAATGGCAATCCCTGGACTGGTTCTCTCTTATGTGCAAGCACTGTACATTGCATATCTAGCACCATATTAAAATTACACTCAAAGTAAAATTTCTTTTGATTTTTCTATGTCCACTGAAATTAGTGGTAAGGCTTCCACTGACTGCAGTGGGGCTGGGCATGGAGAAAATATAACTATGTACAGAGGGTTCTTTTCATTTAAATGTGATTATTTAGCAGTCCTACCAACATGGGAATAAGTATTTATAATTATTTTACTTTTTGTTCCCTTTCTTCATACATCATGACCTCAGCCAACTTTTCATTTTTTTCAAAAACTCTGACCAGGTAGACATGTCATTAACCTCAAATATGGAACTTTGTCAGAAACATTTTTTAAAGGAAAGACAGCTTTTTCATTTCATTAGAAAATTTGCACTGAAGTTCAGAAACAGTTTTATCTGAATCCTCTTTTAATCATCAAGCTTGCACAGTCTCCCATCATAACCTCTGATTTCTGGATTGAGGTTAAAATAATTTCCTTTGCAGGAAATCCTGACACCTGAAGCCCTTGTCATAACACTAATTTAGATACTGAACTCATGATGAATTTGTGGGAGAAGAATTTTCTTTCAAAAAAAGTATGCTGCTTTTTTTTTCCTAGAAGAATATTCAGAATGCATTTACATATTTCTGATGAAATATATTATTTTGTGCTTTGTTCCTTACAGGCTTTAAATAACTTTTCCATCTTAGGTTTTTCTTTTTTTTTAATTACTATTATTTCAGCTCCTCTTTATTGGTATCTAACTCTCCTAGGGTGCTAAGGTCATTCAAATAATGACACATCTGTCTGTCTATTTCCTTCCCCTAATGGACCACTTCTTCCTTAGAAGGATTACTTCTTTGGGGTATATGTCACTGCTCAAAGTGTCTTAGGAATCCTTCAGTATTAAGTGTGAAAAATTGATTTAACCATACTGTTATGTTCTTTATATTTGATTAACTTAGATACCCTCTAAAATTGCCTTTATACTCAGTTTTTTATTAGATCAGAACTCTTGATAAAATGGAGAAGTAATACTGATGGAGTAGGGGCTGAGTCCAAGTAGCAATAAAGCTTTTTGAATGTTGATTCTGGTCCATCCACGCTCCAGGACTGCTACATGCAAACTACCTTCATCCCAACAGGCTTTACATCACAGTTATCCTGACATTTTGCATGAGGTAATTAGATCTGTTTGCATCTGCCTACGAAATACCAAACAAAGGTACTTTTAGATGCCGAAGGATAGAGACACCTTCGTTCTGGGAAAGTATAATTGTTGCTCAGCTCTCTTGTGCTGAGCAAGCAATTTGGAATGTCATGCTGGGGACAGGGGCATGTGCCTGACCACGGAGACAGGCTCCTGCCTGTTCCTTCCTAAAGACCACCCAAGAAAAACCACCTAATTTTTTAAACAGAGGTACTTCAAAAATGAAATATTTCCTATTTGGAGTCACTGTTCTAAGTACTGAATGGGACGAGTCATTCAGTCATTCTCTGGCACTCTCTTTGTCTTAGCATGAAAATTTCCATCTGTACTTTCTTATTATATCATTGCTGTTGCCTGCTGCTACTAAATATCTCTTCTCCTACTTGATGGCGACAGTAATGGAGACATAACACATCAAAATGTTAATAAGAGGATCGTATTTACTTCCTGATTCTGTCCTAGCATTTAGATTGGTATTACACACAGTGATCTTTCAACATTTGGCAAGGAATTCCTATGCTGGGGGATTATTTTCCCCCTTATTTTTTTTTCACATAATTGTTAAGGCTACAAATATTAATGTATAGAAAATTTTTAGGGAAGGAAATATTTTCATAACTCAAATACTAGCAAACCATTAAATATCAAGATGAGGAACCATCACTAACACATTTTGTTCAAAAACTGCAATTGCTAACTTTTTCATTTGTAACTAATTTTTTGCCCATATATGATAAAGAGCAATATAAACACCCAAGTGAAGACCTCAAAATTCAACAATAAAAAATAAATGTGGAACAATTAAACAGAAAATTGTAAAGGTCACTATTTTTTTTTCTTTCTTTGGATTTCCCCCAGTTAATCTCTTTCTTGGAATCAGAAATGCATTTGGAGAAAAAGTGAACACATTCTATGAAATGTAGATAAAGGCCACTATGTGTGTGTGTGTTCAATTAATGAAGAACAACAGAAGGGTAGAGATTATCCGGAAACCAGATTAGAACATTTTGTTTGTGGCAAATTAAATTAATAAATATGCAAATCAAACTATTATTATGTAAATGATGCAGTTTCAATATTCTATTTTGTGGAAAACCTTTTCAACACTTTCCCTTAAAAATTACAGTTGTCTGAGTATTGTGGATTTTAAGAAGGAATTTCTTGACCACTTATGAAATGTTGGGAAAATATTATTTCTTTGTCACATTCTATCCTACCTACGTTACTAACAGATCCAATCACAACCTAAATGCTATTACAAGAAATTAGTGGAAAAGCTGTACATGACAGTTAAATTTTCTTTAGTTTCTTTTATCATGGAAAATGTCCTATGAAATGAATTTGGGCAAACAGACAATCTTTTTCACTTTCTTTCTAGGAGATCCTCACTCAGCCAAATCTTCCTCTCTCTCTCTCATGCATGTGGAAACAAATACACAGGGTCTCTTTTTCACGTTTCCACTTGAATGAGAGATAGAAATACTAAAAAGAGAAGAAACTTTTTTAACAAATTCTCTTTATTAACATCTATTTTATCTAATAATGGTATTTCTTCAAACGTTTTCTTAAGAAAAATAGCAAGTATTCATAACCCTACTGAGAGCAGTTCATCTAAATATTGTCATTAAATTTTTCATATGGAAGAATTTAGCATTGCAGACTTGTGCTAAGTTAGTGAAGGACAGTCTTTGCTCATTGCAAGAAAAGTTATATACAACATCTGTGTACCGTTGCAACATCAGTATTATTCAATATGAGAACTAAACAGTTGCCCTTTGGATGTGACAGGCCTTCCACATTAAATTGTTACACAGGTGAAACTGGCCTTTCAGCTCTTTGGTGACGTTTCAGGCAGATCCTATTAGCAAATTTCGTGTTGCTAATTACTTTGGGAGATCAACAGATCAATGCCTACTGGCCTTTTGATGACAGTTCCCATGTTAATTAGTAACATGAAACAGGAACACAAAGGGAATGTTGCTGTTTCATACCCAAAAGCAATGCTTAGAAGAGTTCTGACTGGAAATTAAATGTTACTTGCACAAATTCTCTCATTCTACAGGAATAAGTCATAGATTGAATCAGTTCTAAATTTGCCTCTTTTAACTCACTCTTGCCTAGAAATTATAAGAAATGCTCATTCTCCTATTTCATGATGGATAGTGTAAACAGAAGTACTGCAACATCAAGATGGAATAGTCCTAATAACAGGAATTGGAATATTTCTCAGTCCAAAAAAGTGCCTCTAGGATCTTTTCTATAACTTGTATGTCCTGATAGGACAATTAAAAAAAAAAAAAAAATTGAAGAAGAGGGTAAAAAAAAACACTGCATATTACACTCTGCATAATAGAAATCTCTGCAGAATGTCCTGATATGTTGCCCTGCATAGCAGAATTTCGCTCTGCACACAGCTGATAGGCTCACACTGAAGAACTTGATGGTACAGTTGATGGAAGCTGGCCATCAACTCTCATACTGGATTAAAAAATTAGGAAGGATGCAGCAATAAAAAAGCCGTACACACTTCTCTTTCTCTAGTCTGATAGACAATATATGAAATCTGTCTGTATTCTCCAGCCTGGAATGCTGTGTGGAAATCACACAATTTCAGCTCTAAGGCTGCATCTTCTCCAGCCTGCCCACACAGCAATAGGGGCAAGCAATAGTGGCTCTGAGAGGAAGAAGATAGATAGATATGTAATAGAAGATATTTTCATCAGCACAAACCTGTACCATATTACTCCCTATTTTTAATTTAATTAATATCCAAAATAATGCACAGACTCTATGCTCCTTTGACTACTATTTAATCTTAAATCAGATGTGCAATAGGAAATTTGGAATGGGGTCAGACTTATTACATGCACCTTTTCTCTGTGGAGACAGGAAAAATACCTTACTCTCCACTTTAAAGGAGGATATATAAATGGTGTCAGTAGATTACTTGGTTTAAAATGCTCTCAAGAATGGGACTGGAATGTCCTGTGTAGCTTTGTATTGCCCAGACTACTAAAGCTTTATTTTGGAAGGAAAAAACTACAAACATCAGTGAGGACGTCAATTAACAATGTGATTTTATTGTGCAAAGTCCAACTTATCAAACTGTCTGCAGGGCATTTATCATAGAATTTGAGATCACCAAGGACATTGTGAGCTTTGGATGGTGGACAAATGCGGTTATTGAAGGTGGATTTACATTTGCATAATTAAGCAACAAAGGCAAAAAAGAGTAAGCAAAAGGGATTTGGAAATTTAAATTGATAAATCACTCTTTTAATTAACTAGTCTGAATAATACAAGTGTTGATTTGTCACCACTCTCCTCTGAGACATAAGATAGAGATTTTATTAGCAAGTGGGTGAAAATTGCTATCAGTAGCTTTGAAAGGAAATCAGACATTGCTTTTCTAGCAGCAAATAAACCTGAGCAGAAAGAGGTTTCCCCATATCTTAATTATATAAAGGTTCTGACACTCTCTGGAAAGAATAATGAACATTAAGATCTAGAGATACACTCTTGCCACTAATGCTTTTCACTAGCAAATGTGGCCTGAGAGTTATTTGAGTTTTCAGAGAAAAACACAGGATGGACCAAAGCAATCAGAGAGGTAAGTGTGTAATCAGTGTATGATTGAGATTTTCGTGGGAAAGATAATAAGCAGTTTCTGTCTCTCAGGAAAACTGTTGACCTGCACAGTAGGAACTGGATTTTACTCAAGAAGCAGAAAAGCAAACAGAAAAAGTAATGACTACCTGGGGGGGGGGGGGGGGGATATTCATAAACCAATTAATCCAGAAGAAGCATAACTCTAGAAGGGCAAAATATGGACCATAAAATAAGAGTAAAAAAGTTAACCTGAACTGTAATTTAAAATATGGAAATATATCAATGGCAGGAAAAAAGGTGTCAATTTGTCTTTCAGTTCTGTATAGAAGTGGAAGGCAATATGACCCAGAAAATTATGTGATATATAAATAATGAGTAAACCAAGGGACAATGTCAGACTTCAACATTACATATTCAGCCAAAAATTCTCATTTAAGTTTAAATCACCTAAAGGCAGTAGGGATGATTTCAGTTCTCCACATACACTTACTCCATACCTCCTCTCATCACCAGCAGTAAAATTTTCAAAGGTTCCTTAAGACTCTACACAGCACTGCCCTGCAATGAAATGTAAATCTCTGGTACCTAATTTAATTCCGGAAATGAAAAAGTTTTCCAAGTGTTTTAGGAAACTGCTTTCATTCTTCCTTTTTCCTAGCTCTCTATGTAGTGACATTATCTGACTACACAGAGGTATTATAAAAGAAAGGATGTATTAATAGAGGTATTCTATTTTATGGTGATCACAACCAGAAAAATGTGGATAGCTGGATGGAACACTTGAGGTGATAAACAGAAGTAATTTTCTCTGATTCATAAATGACACACTGCAGACTAAGAAATACCTAGAGAAATTTTCTCATCTCATTGCAATTTTTTCTATCATAATGGGAAAAGAATGAGAAAGAAAAGGATTGGTAGTATAGGAAATCTCTTCTGTATTAAAGAAAGAAAATTCTCCTTAAGAAGCAGCTGTTCCTGCACAAATTCAGACATACCACAGGCTTTCTCAGTGTTGGGAGTCCCATCTACCAATAACCTCAGAATGTTATAGAGGCTGGGGCTAATTGTCCTATGCCTTGTTTTTTAAACCAGTACCTATGCTAGGATGACTACCTGAAATTTTGTACCTCGTGTGCTCAAACTCACTACACTGTGAAGATAATTTACTATGCAGCAGACTCAAGCTTCATAGAGATAGAGAGGAAAAGCTAGTGAGAGTTCCTGCACAGTACAGCATTTAGACTAATCTCTGGGTTGGTTTTGCATCCTGATCTACATACCTAGTCCCTTACTGAGATCTTTGCCTATTTATTAATGGTTGTGAATTTTCTGCACAATGCAGCAAGAAGGAAAATTGTACTAATTTTAAATATTGCGTGTTTCCATAGGCATACTAATTGATTAGTTATATATAACATTCCATCAGCTGCCTTTATTGCATTTCAAAAGCCCTGGCTTTAAAACTTCATCAAGAAATGATACCTGCAAACACCAACCATTATCACTAGTGTGAAACAATTTCTATTGAATTAGTGTAAACATAAAATTCTGCATGCATATACACTGTTGTGTGGGATGAGTTCTGTTTCTAACATCTCCACTGCAGGATATTGAAATATCCAGGGTAGCTTTGAGAAACAATAAAGGAGTTTTGGCTGCTATTGTCACTCAAAACTCGATTGAACTGCAATGAAACATAAATCCCTTTAAACCTGCTGTTTCTGCCACCTAGATATGGTAAAAAAGAACTTTTAAAAAACATTGTCACAGTGACATATAATCATCAGCTATAGCTCTGCCTAAATGGCTGGAAATATAAGACAATGGAAGGTCAGGAAGAAATGTTAAGAGGCATTTCAGGTGTTTGGCTTTGTGATTTATTAAGCACCTTAAAATCGATATGAGACTTCACAGATGCCTGTGACAAGACTACAGGACATACAAGTAGAATATGAAAAAAAATCAACTTCACCTGCCAGAAAAATGTCGACAACATTCAGTGGCAGACATTACAAATACTAGTATACCATAGCTAACCAAGAGATGCAAACCACTTTAACTTCATTAAGATATGTGCCATCTAAAATTATATATAATAGAGGTAATTTCATAGGATAAGAGACTGCAGTGTAAGATCAAAAGAAGTGTAAAATAGATTTGGCTGTCATTTACCTACCCAAGGAAACAACGGCACACTGATGAGAAATTAATCCGAAGGATAGAATCTAAATATTACAACACAGAAGACCTACAAAAGCTCTTTGAGACAAAAGCTATTGAGACAATAACAGCTAAATGCTCTTACACATTTGAAAAAATGTTCAAATCTCTAAAATCAAAATTAATTTTTTTTTCACCTAAAGTGATGGGGTCTTCAATATGATGTGATCCTATGATAAAAAAAAAAAAGCTCAGCTTTTCCACGAGAGCACTGGCCTTTCAGCACAAACACAAATACATGGATGCTCCTACTCCCCATCATCCTCCAGTGCTTCCTTTACTGATGCTTTCAGTTTCAGAATTGTAATTTTCATAATATAGAAATGAGAATACTGAGGCAGATATAAGACATGGTTGATCTCCTTTGGTCATAGCCAGTGCATCACAGAGCCACAAAATAATTTTTGTCATTTAAGATGGGAGGTATATGAGTAAAATCAGTAGAATCAAAGAATAGTTTGGGTTGGAAGGGACCTTTAAAGGTTATTTGGTCCAGCTCCTATAATTAATTGTTTAGATTTCCTCTTCATTACTTCTAGGAGTAGTTCTAAAAAGTGTTTCACCTCACCATTAAGTGGAGGCCTGATAATTCATTCATTATCAGAATTGTAATCATGCCTTTCTCTGCAATGACTGTAAGAGGAGTTGACAAAGTCAGATGCATACATCTGAAACCAGCTGAAGTGAATCCTCTCTACACTGACATCTACATTGATACCTGCAATGCGTAGTGTTAAGATAACCGGCCTAGCTCTTAAGAGCTGTATTTTCAGCATTGCAGTAGAGTGTAGACAAAAGGACATAATCAAAACAGGAACAAAAACGCCTGAGTGCTGTCAGCAGCTACAGATACACAGTCAAGAGAAATGGCAGATCCCTGGCAGTAGCTAGGGAGAGGGCCTAAAGGGCTAGAATTTCAGTGAGAGGAGAGGAGAAAGAAGGATGAGCAGGTCCACTTATGACCAAACATCTTCTTACCACTCCAAGTACAGTGGAAGCAGTGCATTAAGATAGTTCTGCCCAGACTAATATACTCTGCTTCCTATCATGAGTTGCAGCAGTTTTAACTTGTATAAAAGGGCTGCTGTGGTACAGGGAGATTTAATCTTTTCACACTGAGCATTCCCAGTAAGACGCAACCCTGGATCAGTGTGAAAATGTGTTTCAGCTAAAGGTATGAGTCATCCTGAGGGAACAAAAGTAGCCCATTTAAGTCTCACTGCTGCTGACTGTATCTAGTGAGTATATGTTTCAGAGCCTTTCTGTACAAAACTCCCTTACTGACTGCATTCAGATAAACCTGTTGTTATGATTTTGCATTTAATAGGATTTCTATAACCAGGTATAAAACACATTTCAAAGCTCAAAGCAATGCTCTAAGTGTTAGGTAATATGGTCTAAGATTTCAAGACATGTCCCAGATTTTGAGACCTGTCACCTCATCTTTTAAGCTAAAGATTTTGAAGTGATTTGAAAATATTAATTAATTAAGACTCACAAGACCTTTGTGAGTATTACAAAGACAATTTCCATTGCTGTCACACAGTTTTAGAGTTGTGATGAAAAACAGCTCAGGGGTCCAGGCATTAGAAGACCCAGCTGAAAACAACTGCAAGTGCATATGTGTAGAAAGCCAGGAAGTAGAGAAATTGACCAAGAAAGCAGCATAATTGTTTTCTATTAACATTCAAACTGAATGGCTTTATACATGTTTCTTCCCTGAAAATAAACAAGCCACATTTCTAGAGAAGATCCTTTCATTGAAAATTATTTTTCAATTTAGAGGGAAAACTGGAAATTGAACAAGGAAGCAACTAAGGAAAGGGGGATCTATACCTCACCTTCCTTTTTTGTGAGGAAGAGGATAGGAGATACAAGCACGCAACGGATGGCACGGATTGAAAAGAAAGATCTCAAATCCCCATCTTCTTGGGCCTCTACTTCCAGTTAACATGGTTTTAAATTTTAAAGTAGAGTATATGTTATAGACAGTGTGCATAACTAAATCAACCATCTGGGTGTGAGGAAACGTGTACACATGAGAGGAAAAGTTTATACATCAGCCACAAAGAACCTTTGCCTACCAAGCATGCTCCATACTTGCACAATTGTGTTCTGTATTTCTACCTGTTTTACTTATTTCTATTACAAGGGATAGAATAGGTTAAAACAAGAGTTTAATCTAGGAAAAAATTATCAACTACAAGTTTTGCTATTGTCCTCGCTGTTGATACGGTCCAAACAGCTATATTCTGCTCGCAATTGAAAATAATAAGTATGGCTAGGATTTACCAAGTGAGAAGTCACAGGAGATACTTCACAGATAGCAGAAAAGGTGAGAATATAGATGGCTTATAAATTACAAGCACGATTACCATCATGCAGCATTATTTTTCCATGACTTTAGTCCTAATGAGCTAATCAAGGAAGATATCACACATTATCTACTTTCTCAGACAAGTTGTTGAAAGACAAAATGTAACAAGACTCTGCAGCTGAATCACAGAATAAAAGTTGCTGAAGGTACGTTTGCACATGTCATTTCTACATTCTCTTTAAACAAGATGATTAGCTTGTGCTTTGTGGGCTTTCATTTAGAAATACTGCAACAGCAACAAGTGACAGTTCTCATCCTCAAAATTTAACTTAGTTTGTTTGGTTAGGAGTCATAATTATCAAGAAAAGGTTTGAGTATGGAAGGGCACAGTATTTCCTCATCAGTTACGGTATTCATTGCTATTCTTCCAGAATTTTAATAAAATAGTCGTTTTATTTCACAAGGAAACTGCAGACATTCATAAGATGTTATTAACTCTTCCATTCACTGAAACCTTCTTGGAACCACCAGCCATACAGTGAAAAATCTGTGCCTGCAAGAGAGTGTAATGACAAATGACAGCAATCATATTGTTGTTCAGTATCAACAACAAATAATTAAACAGTGAATGAATTTGACAGAAGACCTTTAAGATCTTGCCAAACTCTATATGGATAAACTGAATGTTTGCAACACATCTAATGGTTTCATCAGTCTTAATGGTACCTGTGACTGGATGAAAGACTCATATGCTCTAAAAGTAATGAAGAATGTGTCAAATGAATGAACAGAAGCAATTAACTTCTTCCCAAATATTTATTGTTTTGCAAATAATCAGAAACAGGGGAAAAGGGTGGTAGTTGCAAGAGAGTCTACAGTTTTCACAGAACAAATTTTCTTACACAGTAACTGTTGGTAAACACTTTGACTATACTTATATTAAAATTTCATTCCCTCCACTGTAGGAATATTTTAAAAATACTTTGCATTTTAAATATAGAAAACAATTGCTCATTATTAATAAGCTTACATAATAGATGCTCTTATTACTGACATATAAACAGTAAATTCAGTACTCAAGGCCAGGTTGGATTGGTCCTTGAGCAAATTAGTCTAGTGGAAGGCCTTGTGCCCATGACAAGAGGTTGGACTAGATTCCCTTTGAGGGTCACTTCTGATCCAAAGCATTATATGATTCTATAATCCTATTGTTTGTATTCTTCATTCATCTATATGAAATAGGATTATTCCCTGTAGATTAAAAGGAAGCAACACAAAGCAGAATAATGTACCTGTTGAATCGAAACATAATTTAACAAAAAAGTATATCTTCAAAATCTGAGCAAGAAAATCTGTATTTATCAATATTTCTGCATTCTTATTCATGAAGACAGAGTAAATAGGAACAAAAAATATGTAAATTATAGACTATTGTTACTAGCTATAACGGTAAACCCAACAAGGGACATACAAACATACACACATGAAGGTGAAAACATCTACAAACATCTTATGGGGTGGTAGTATGATTATAAAAGGTTTGTATCAGGTTGAATTACTGAGTTTCAGTGGCTATATATTATTCACATTCACTAAATCTAATGTTTACACTTAAGACAGGACATCTGAACAGAAATAAAATATTAAACACTGGAGTGTCTATTAGCAGACAACTGGAAAACTGAATGTCTCTAATTCAAAACCCAGTTCAGAAATCCATACTGGAGAGCAAGATGAACAGGGAGGATTTTAAGACTTCATGAAAACATCACGTCTTTATGAAACTACTCCGAGAAATATTCTGAACTATTCTTATGAAAACAGTCCCAATGTAATGAGAAGATCATGGTTTATAAATTCATGGATCAGAAAAAGGTCTAAGGCAGGCTTTTGTTTCAATGTTTAAAGTTTAAAGAAAGATAGACTTTTTTTGACATTTCTTTTTAAAAGTCTTTAACATATTAAAATTTTCATCTTGCTAAATAGATCCTTTAAATATATCCTATAATTATATCCTATAATAGATCATAGATTGGACTTGATGATCTCAGAGGTCTTTTCCAGCCTAATTGATTCTGTGATTCTGTGATCCTATGATCCTGAATGGTACTTTTTTGAATAGAAAAAAAAGCCATAATGCAGTGGCCTTCAAAGTTTTAGTCAAAGAGGATATTTGAAATTCTGAAGATCAAATCAATTGTCTTAAAACCTTTAATTAGAAAAAATCCTGCATTTTTGCCCAGTGTTTCAAGCTGAAATGAATGAATTTTATTGCTATTAAATGCAAGGGAGAATCACATGGTTCTCAAGACTAGTCTGGCCAATATGAGGTCCCTGGATGTTTTTTTTTTAACTAGTAACAGTGAGGAAAGGAGATGGCTGTCCCAGTCAATTGAAGAATGGATGGTTCTATTTGGAAATTGAAGTATACTGGAGGATGTAGACAAGACAGACCTTGTAATCAGCAAAAGAACTAAAGGGGGCCCTATCCATATGTTAGGAAAGCCAAATCCATTTGAAGTTTAATCTGTTGAGAGTTGTGAGGGGCAACAAGAAGGGCTTGTACAGGTATATTAACAGCAAAAGGAAGGTGAGGGGAAACATGGGTCCATTACTGAATGGGGCAGGAGTCCTGGTGACAAAGACCGTGAGGAAGGCAGAGATACTGAGTGCATTCTCCACTTTGGCCTTTACTGGTAAGATTTTCCCTCAGTAATGCCAAGTTCCCAAGACCAGTCAGAAACTACAAAGCAAGGAAGACTTCTCAGTAGAGGAGGATCAGATTTGGGACAAGTAAACAAATTGGATGTACACAAGTCTATGGGACCTGATGGGATGCACCTACAAGCGCTGAGGGAGATGAACAATGTCACTGTGAGGAACTCTATTGCCTTTCAAAGTTTGTGGTGATCAAGGAAGGTTGCTGAGGGCTGGAAGAAAGTAAATGTCTCTTCTACCTACAAGAATGACAAGATATAGCAGCCAAGGAACTAAATATTGGTTTACCCAGTTTAGGTTTTAAACCCTGGGAATGTGGTGGAGAAAATTCCCTTGGAAATTATTGTCAAACATTTTAAGGATAAAAGAAAGTGTAGCCATAGAGGCCAATGTAAGGGCTAGTACTATTTAAGATTGTCACTAGTGACCTGAATGATGGGACAGAGTGCACTATTTGCAAGTTTGCAGATAATTCAAAACTGGAAGTGGTGTTTATATATCAATTGCTTGTGCAGAGAAGTATCTGAAAGTCCTGGTGCACATCAAATTTAACATGATCCGTCAAAGCACCCTTGCAGCTAAGGCCAAGTTTCCTGGGCTGTTTTAGGAATTCATAAAATCAAAGAAAGTGATCCCTCTCCTTTTGCTTATCTCTGGTGAAACACAGCTGCAATTCTATGTCCAATACAGGGCTTCTCAGTCCAAATGAAACAGGGACATACTGGGGCAAATCCAGCAAAGGACCATGAGGATGATTAAGGGACTGAAGAATTTGACATGCAGGAGGAGGCTGAGAGAGATGGGGTAGATCAAACTCAAGCAGAAGAGGTTCATGAGAATTTGAGTAATTTTTATATTCATACATGAAGTAGGTATATGGGTTTTACATGACAAAGTTTGACAGCAGGGTGGCTATAGGAGTGGTTTCTGTGAGATGCCAGACATTGTCCCACACTGAACAGAGCCAATTCCAACTGACTCCAAGACAGATCTCCCACTGGCCAAAGCTGAGCCCACCAGTAATGCTGGTAGTACCTCTGTGATAACACATTTAAGGAAAAGTTAAAAAATGCCTTGTAGAGAAGTGAGGTTATATGAGAGAAACAACTTTACAGACACCAAGATTAGTGGAGAAGGAGAGAGAGAAGGCACTTCAGGTGCTGGGCAGAGATTCTTCTGCAGCATGTGGAGAAGACCATGGTGAGGTAGGCTGTCCCTCTGCAGCCCATGAGGGTCCAAGGGTGAATATATCCACACAAGCCAGTGGATATACCTTGAAGGAATCTATGATCTCTTGAAAAATCCATGCTGGAGCAGACTTCTGTCAGAAACTGTGGCTTGGTGGAGAGAAACCCATTCCAGAGCAAGTTTTCTGGCAGGACCTGCAATTCTGTGGGAGACCCATGCTGGAGCAATCAATGGCAAAAAAAAAAAAAGCATGCTGTGGAAAGGATACACACTGGAACAGTTTGTGAATAACTGCATCCTGTGAGAAGGACTCAATCATGAAGAAATTCGTGTGTAAAGGATCACACAGTGAAACAAGGGCAGACAGTGAGAAGAAGAAAGTGGCAGAGACAAAGTGTTACGGACTCACTGCAACAGCTATTTCCCAGCCCCTTTGCACTGCTTGGAGAAGATAGATATGTTTGGAGAGAAGGTGAGTCCATGAAGAAGGGAGGGGTGGTGGGAAGCTGTTTTTAGATTTGTTATTATTTCTCATTAACTTGCTCTGATTTGATTGGCAATAAATTAAATCCATTTCCAGGTCTCTTTTGCCTGTGGTGGTAATTGCTGAATGTTATCCTTGTCCTTAGCTCGATGCATGAGTTTTTTTATCTTATCTTATCCTCCTGTCCTATTGAGGAGGGAGACTGATGGAATGCTTTGGTGGGCATCTGAAAGCCAGACAAGGTCAACCCACTGCAGCAGTAAGCAAAGAAGATGAAGCCAGACTCTTCTCGGTATCAAGTGAAAGAACAAGAGCTAATGGTAACAAACTGAAATAAAGCAAATTCTTTTAAAACATTAGAAAAAGCCTATTTATAGTGAGGGTAGCTGAACACTGAAACAGATCGCAAAGAAAGGTTATGGAGTCTCCATCCTTGGAGATATTCAAAACCTAACTCGACATGACCTGAAGCAACCTGCTTTAGTTAACCCTGGTTTTGTAAAAGGGGATTGAATTAGACTGTCTCTAGAGGTTCCTTCCAGCCTCAACTATCCTGTGATTCTGAGAAATGTTAAGCTTTCCGAGGTCGAGTTTAAGTAGGACTTGTGTTGCGTAGGAATTGCATCGGTTCCCTGCAGAAAGGCAAATTTCACTCCTTTGTGTTCAGCTATACACATGAGCCTGAAGTTTGAGAGTATAATTTTAAGATCTTTAAGCACAACTTTGGGGTAGAAAAGTTAGGGAAACAAAAGTGACAGATTTTCTATAACTGAGCCTGGTGAATTGTAAATATTTTCTTCACTGAGATGTAAAAAACACAGTTAAAATCTTGCAGAAAAGTATCCTATGCTGTTAAAATTCAGCAGTTATTAAGTCTGAGATCATGTCTTGGCCTGATTATTTATTTTAAAAATAGGAATATTTTCTTAGGCCTGAGAACATTATTTGAAAGAATATGGTGATAATTAAACTCTCCCTTGTGCATGCAAAGTCAGGAAATACTAATGCCTTAAAATAACTGAAGCATATAGTAAAGACCAACATGAAGAGCAAATTGAAAAATAATAAGAAGACTGCAGAATAAATGCCAACAACCAGCAGATCTCTCCAGAGTACTCTTAAATGCATGATCACAATGAATTATGAATATTTCCTGGTTTTGTTCTTTTCCCTGTGGAAGACTGATCACTGACCTGCCTAGAATATGCTGGATGCACTTGCCCAAGGACAATCTAATCACAGAAAGTACAGAAGCAGCATGTGTTAAATCCCAACCCTAATCAAGGCTAAAGGTGAAAGGCCACAATTTCAACCACATTTGAAAAATTTAAAGCACTTATCAGCCCTCTACAGGAGAGGACCCTGATGGCTCTGCATTTTAAAGAGAATAGTCATGTGTTTTTCAGCTCTCCTGATTTAGGCTGTGATCATTTTAAAATGTGAAAGTAAAAGGCTACAAGCAAACACAAGAGTGCATATTAGAAGGAAATCACATTAAGCAAACTGCTCAAGATATACTCTGGGGTAAAGACTTGTAGCCTATATTGATTTAACATACAAAATAACATAGCAAATACAGTCATTGCAGATCAAGCTGTGGTTCACTATGATGAGTTAGCTGTGTAAAGCAGATAGACAGACATTTAAGAAAATGAACACTAAACACATGCTGAGAAGGCTTTTACCACTAGCCATAAAGCCCAAAACCTTTCCATGTGTGTCCTGTGAAAGACTACCTGTTTCCCATTTCAAGAAGTAGTTGCAATGACTTATGATTACAAAACCATAAGAAAGTTGAAAGGACAGCTATGAAACAGCCTTTTCCTCTTTAGGTTCTTAGCTGATGTGGGACTAACATAATTTTTCAGGGTACCAGAAAAGTCATCTGAGGCCACAAAGTTCTTTCAGAATTTATCTAGTGGTGATTCTGGTGGAGGGGCAGCTGTAACATTCAGCAGCAGGAGGCTGCTACTTGTAGTTTTTCCCAAATCTTCACAACCTCTCTGCTGTGGTCTGGGCGCCTTCTGCAGCATTTGACAGGACAAGTGGATGGTAGCTTCTGGTAGTGACATATAAATGTTGTAGCAGGAGGCATATTCTCTCCCACATGTGTGAATCTGCTTTAATATTGGGACAGTTAGTAAGCTTCTTGATTTGGGGAGCAGTGTTTGATATCAAAATTAGTACAGTCAAACAGGGTTATGATAGGTAAAGTCATGTGTGAGTTGCATATATTCATTCCTTTATTAAAAAATCCTAAACAACAACAACAACAAAACCCCATCACAACTACTTATAAATAAAAAGATACCTCCTGTCATTAATTTAAACTCTTTATTCTGTTGTCAGTTTGTTTGGCAGCAGGGCCATGCTGTAATTGGAACAGAGATCATAAGGCAGAATAGCAAAATGTTTTCCCTTCAAGAACTCCTGAACATATAAATGCTGTCATGGCCCACTGTAGACTTAAATATTACTATATGTATATCAAACAGTGAGGAAGGACTGGAAGGGTTGCACACAGCCACTCCCGAAGTAGATTTGGGTATGATGCATAGGCTAGAACACTAAGCACTCTTCAGATATCAAATAAAAAAAATTGTCTGCCTTCTTATGTCTAACTGAAATACACGTGGTGGACAAATGCAGGTCGTTTTCCTAGAGGTATAGAATCAAATATACCTTGCCTTTTTTATCGTTGCCAAACTCTTGGCAACATTATAAATTTTAGCTGTTCAAATCATTCTGGTACATTGACTGAAGTCTTCTAAGATGTTGAGGTACTGTAAAAATAATATATGTAGTGTTAATTTATTAGCTTTCTGGCTTTAGATGACAGAGAGTAAAGTAGGTGAACCTTTCCTTTTCCCCCCTGGAATAATATTTAGATTTCATCTCGAAGCTGTAGGCTATTTTGAAACAGGATTGTGTCTACCAAGTAAATTATCACTGTAGGGCAACAAATACAAGATTCCTTAAGCCTCAAGGAAAACAAACAAGAAGTGTACCTATAGCTCAGTGATACGGCTACTGACCTAGTAGTCAGGAGTTCAGCATGCAAGTCCTGCTCTAAATAGTTGATTTGTTTGTACTAGGATGATATGCTACTTTCATTGGAAGGGGGAACAGAGCTGACATTACCCTCTCCTGAGTCAGTACCTCAAACATCGTGCTCAAGAAAAAAGTACCATTCTGCAAAAAATAATAAATGTAGATACAGTCATCTGGCAGCAAAAACAACAATCCACTAAATTTTGAGAGTGAAAGTTGCATATAGATATTTAAATTTAATTTTTTTAAAAATTCGTCTGTATCATTCAAAAAGGTTTTAGAATGTGTGGGTGTTCACTTGTAACAAGCTTTACTAGTCAGTCTACTACTAAGTCTTTTGTCAGAAAGCAGTAATAGAAGATATATAATGTCTCGTAGCATTACAAAGTTGAAATATTTTATGGAAAGTGACGGATATCAGGGTCTTTCACCCCTGAATGTTGCATAATGACAGTTTTTACTCTTGTTCTGTTAGAAGGGTGCTCTTAAAAATAAGCATATGTAAAAATACAATTTCTATAATTTGAATGTACTTTCATTATTTGAATAAAACTATGCATAAAAATTAGAGCTAAGAGGCATCAACAGGAATTCAATCCATGGTGGTTTTCTTTAAAGGTATCCTAACTCTTCACAGAATTAATATCTATGAAAAATATAGTTTCACATCTAAGCATTTCTTCCCCATTATGACAGCACTTTATGTTATGATAGATAATTCAAAATAAATACTATTAAATAATTTCCTTTATAAGATGCTAAAATTTTAAATTTCAACATTTTCAGGTCTCTTTTCTTCCCCTTATTCCCCTTGGCTTCAAAGAACATACTGACAAAATCAAAATGAATTTTATGAATCATTTTGGTCTTGACAGAATTGCACTGTTCTACATAAAAGGGCTTGGCTCAATTTTTATCTAAGCTCCTCTAGTTAAAATGTTGAACTTTCATCATCAGTCACAAATTATAAATTCTTTCTGATGAATCTTTAGAAAAGGTATACCAGATTTAATCTGAAGATTAATGAAGATTCCTGCTACTGAGAGACCCATACCGTTTCATAAATACAGTTACTGAATATCTACAAGCTATTTAAATTAATATAATCATAAAAGTTAAGATATAATTTTAATGAAGCAATTAACTTACTATAATCCTATCAAAGACAAAGGTCCTGAAATGCAAAAGTGTCCTATACAGGAAAGAACATGCAAATAGACACTTACAGATAGGTCTGGTTAAAATGTTGGGGTATTTTAGGATTTTATCATCATCATTAAGGCAGCATAATTTTATGGCTATTATTCGCTAAATTTACTTCAATTACTGTTCAGAGAACAGCTGAACTTCCTGAAATATGATGTGGGGAATAAGGAAGAGGAAACAAAGCTTGAAAACCCTTCCAGGAAGGCAAATAGAAAGTAATTCTTTCAAGTTCATCTCAGTTTTAATCTCTGCAGCAAAACAAATCACATCATATGTCGAAAACACAAGTATGAGTGTCTATGAAAAGAATTCTAAACCTCAGTAGAAAGGCCATAGTTCTTTAATTTCCTAAATCAGACCAGCACCCACTACCCCTTTGTGATACATCGTACTGGTTCCATTACAGTCTCCATCTCTGGCTTCTGCCTCATCACAATGGAACTCTGCTGAAAACCTGAGACAGGGAAATTCCCACGTTAATCATGCACTAATGCTTAGATTTGATAAATATTTAATTGTATGCTGTATTACTTAGTTGCTTCCTATACTTACAATACTTAGTACTCACTACAGTATTAAGTTGATATTTAAGTAGAGCATACACATAGCTCATCCCTATATCATCACCTAGTAGAAAGACCATGTAAGCCCAATAGACCTACTTTCTTGATTTTATAATTTTAGTAGCAGCTAAGTACTCCCACTAACATTAAAAGAATGATCCCCAGCAGACTTCCTTTGTTCCACTCTGGAACACACTGACTCATGTTCAAAAGCAACATATAATGGGACTGAAAGGTGAAAAGTGATTCTATGCATCAAGCTCTGCTCTGTAAATCACCCGAAGGAAAGGAGTGATGTAGTTAAAGTGCTCTTTCAGGTATGCTGTTAGGCTTTTCACAGCAGTGAAAGGCAATATGGCAACCAGATCTGTGTCCACAAGAACATGAACTTTTGTAGCCTTCTGTTTGTTTTTTTGGTTGGTTGATTGGTTGGTTGTTTCCATTTTACATCACAAAATCTCTTTATTCCGTTAAATTTTCTCTGGTATAGATCAGCATAGCTGTGACCTCTTAGTTACTTTCTTGACAAAACCAAAGAGGTTAATATAGAAGCGCATGGCCCCCTACCACTTTATCACTCTTTAGTGTTTCCTCTTCAGGACATAATAGCAATATACCTATAGAATAATGCATCCATGCCACATAAAGGCTTGTGGAACACCTTATGTTTTGTGCCTGTGGTATTTCCATGTATAGGTGTCTGATTGGCTCCTCCAGGGCTCAACACTACGACAAAATGTATGCCTAGGTGCAACATTTCAAATAGTTCTAATTTTCTTACTTCTCAGTTAGCAAGCATATGGAGTTACATGCTAAGATGTGGGTACATTACAGATAGTTCCAATGTTGAAACATTTGAAACAGTTCTTTCCAGAAATAGACCCAAACACACTTTGAACTTCAGAAATGTTCCTTTTGTGTTGCTCCATCTTCTTTTTCCATCTGTTAATTAAAAACTTAAAAGGATAGAGATACTGTGGGTATACCACTAGACTTGACTATGCTAGCACCAGTCCCATGATATGAACCTTCTAAAAATTCTGTCTTTAGTGTCATTTGAATTTATTAAGGGCTAAGAGCACTCATCTTTCTGCTTCTGCCTGAGATGTTAGCGAATGGATTGGCAATGATCACAGCTACTCAGCATTGTTCACTTTCATAGGCATGCATCCCAGGCACTGAACATCTATTTCATATTCTGAGCTGTACAGATGTAAAATGTATAGGTTTTGTCTTGCTGATTTTGTACTCTGTTGTTCTGCTGGCCTGCAGTTTATTTTAACTGCTCCATAATTTATTAATACCATTTTCTGCTAATCCTCCTTCAGCAAACAGCAGGGTAGCCTTCATTCAAGGAAAAGTCACAGGATTCCTGTTAAACTCTGCACTAACAAAAAAAAAAGATTTTAAAACCTCATGGTAGAATTAGATTTATACTTGGGGGTTTGGGGCTCATTATTCAACACTTATTGAAGCAGAAGTAAGATTTTAAACCAAAATGAACTCTGGGAATCTAATAATTATGGTACTTCTGGTATGACTGTGGAAAGCTATTACACACCAGACTATTATACTTCTTCGTTACACCCCTCTACACCTACTGAAAGTCATGTACTTTTTTTGTGTAGAGAAAAACTCTTAAGCAGATGCATTAAAAAAGAACAGATGTGTTCACAGAACAATTTTTCTATGCTCCATTTTGCACTATGTATGTTTTTTTGTTTATGGAAGTAGGAGGCATAATTCAGGCAATGGATGGAAAAGGATCTGACTAGCCACAAAAACCATATCTGATTAAACATTGACTGGAAACGACAACTTATATTAAGATATTTTCTTGTGTCAATTTCTGCATCTATAATTTCTACAACTTTCTTCAAAAATTAATATACTTTAGACCTACCAGTCACCTTTAGGAGTTGAAACTAGTTGGGTTTAGGAAGCTCAGTCCTGTACACCAGCAACTACCAAACTCCAAGAGATAACCAACCTTCCCTAAAGGCACTGTCTATGGAAAGATTTCGTATAGCAAGATGAACATAGGTGAACATAGCTTACTAGCTATTAAGGCTTTTGTTACCCTAAAAATGATTTCTTGAAATATTTTTTTTTTTAATATGCACAAGAAGTTAATAACTAAATTCTAAAGCTTTTGAGTGAAATTTCTGAACATTAGCTTTTTTCAAAACTGTTCCACCAGAGACTGGTATTAGATTGCAGGAAAAAAAAAAAAAAAAAAAAAAAGATACATTATTTTCTTTATTTTTAGTGGGTATATCTTTTAACAGAGAAAACGTTGAACAAGAACATCTGTCAGAAACTGCAAAGAAAGTCTTCCTTCCACTCTGCCATTTATTGAGAAATTCTATCTTCTACATTCATTTTAGAATGTCGTTAGTTAAAAAGATTAAGTTTAGTTTAATATCCCTTATGGTTTCCTGCAGTCACACAGTAATTCATTACCATCTGCAATCTTTTGTGATTGATGCTATAAGGCACAATAGGCTGGATTAATCAAAGAGATAACAAGTGGATTTTCACTTCTTGAATATTAATGAATAACTGAAACTGCTATTCATTGGCATTCAAAAACAGATAAAGAAACAGTAGGAAATCTCTAGGAAAGGACAACTGGAACCCAATTTCTGCTTTTAAATTAAAACTGGCAAAAACCCATTTCTAGATAACAGCAGAATTTAATATTTATGAAGTCCTGTTCATCCACAATATCTATCAACAATACAGTAAAACAGCAACTAGAGATATAATGATATACTTGAGTTAGTATTTTAATAACTATTATATCTAGCACTTATCTATATTATAGATATATAATATTATATATATAGATATATAATATTATCTATAATTTATTATCTATAGCACTTATACCATCATGGTCAGTTTGCAACTGATGAGCACTGCCTCAGGACAATGCCTCCTACAAGTTCTCTGTTGGTGGAGAAGACAGCATAGCTTTGTCTTTTTTTCCAGCAACATCTTAGAAGAGACTCAAAAGGCCTCTCATCTTGGCTAAACCAGAAAATGGATAATTAAAATATACAGAAATTCAATATGATATCCAAATTCCTAATTTAAGCATACATGTTTTGAAACCACCATAAATTAACAATATATCTTTAGGATATTCCTTCCACTCTCGTTATTACTGGTATCAGCCTGGCCTCTTGGCACTGTAAATGTTTGTATTTCTGCTAGCAGGTATATACAAAATATACAAAGCTCTCAGTTCTCAGATTATTTACCTTATAAGCTCAACTCCATTCAGTCTCATTCTCCAGCTGTACAATAGACTGCTGCCCAATCTGGTTGGATTGGGCACACGCATCCCACCAGTCAGAAAATGGTCTGGCTCCATCTGCAGCTCTAAATGAGTTCCAGGAAACCTCCCTGAGCCCAACAAGTCTTTTTCAACTCTTGCATTTTTAAGAATGATCTTTAGAAAAAATTTTTCCGAAGTCAGCACATCTCAGACTGTAATCCTAACGTGTGAGAACTACCCTCAGAGACAGAGAACAGTCACGAGCACATTCAGCTTCTTAATATGAATACAGTCATGGGCCAGGAATTTGCACTTGCACCTTATTCTCCTTAATTCCAGGAGAAATCCTTAAGCATCTGAATATTACTAATGTAAAAGGCAGAGAGCATATGAAGTTCTCTTTTTATCTCCATCTAACCTTATTAATATTTAATTATGTAGCTAGTATAGAAACTCAACAGGAGAAAAGTGCAATGTGAGAGTCCACTGATCTGATTGTTTGGGGGGAAAAAAGGGATTATATATTTCCCACACAGCCAGACAGGCTAGGGTTTTCACAAATATCCTTTTGGAGTGTAAACTGCGCACACTGTCATTAGGCTGTTAGTTATGACTGTCCTAGGTATTTCATACTGGTATATTTTGACTATGTCTACACAGAGGAGTAGAAACAAAAGTAGATCAGGCTCAGTGTGCCAGGCTCACTGGGTGTGAACCCAGCTCATAAAGCAGTCCTATCCACTTACGTCCTGCACTGTTTGCAGCAGCTGTTAGATATCTCCTCCTCTGAGGTTTTCACTTTCTGTGAATCCTGTTCTCAGGTGTTGACTTCTGCTACAAACCACATAAGAATAAATGCACCTGACTCTGTGAAGCAGTTTCTGTAGCACATCAAGGAGTTCATAAATCAGGTTTTATAATAAAGCAAGTTCTATGAAGCCGTTTTACTTATATGATTTGACTTCTGTCCAATCACAAATGCCAATGTAAATGGATTAAAAGTGAAAACAGAAACAGGAATTTGTGAAGCCTCCTGTAAAACAGTGACTGTATTCTGTAGAGCTGAAATACATATTTGCTGATGTGAAACATTAAACACCTTGCCTCCAAAATTTTAGTCATAGAAAGGAGTCGTCTATGAAAAGCAAGCACATAGAAATGAAAAGTAGTTATTTTTTTATTAGCTACATGGAAGATAGAAAAATATTTGTGAAGCATTTTGTCAACAGTAACACAATAAAAAATAGATTTAATGAAAACCGAATACTTTCAGTAATAAAAAGTTTTGTCAAAGCAGAAATGCATCCATCCATGAGCAGTTATTTTCTGTTCAGTTTCTGGTTTTACTTAAGAATTCCATCTTAGCCTGCATTAGGAAAAATGCTTTTAAAAACCTCACTGTGATAAATCTGAGTGGCTTTTACCAATTGCTTCATATGCTATCTTTTTAATCATTAATAACATTAATATCATTAAAATCTCTAATATTTTTTTATGTGTTAATGTGTTTTACCCAGTTTTGTTTATTCTGCATGTTTGTTGCTTAGCAGTCCATAAAAAGATTTACATATTTGGCAGTTCATTTCATGGTTTCATTTTGCAACATTGGAGAGTTAGAAAAAGTGAGAGAGCATATCTTAAAATACAGTTTCTTTAGGCTGGCATTTCCTGGAACTTCTAGGAATAAATTCTGTTTGGATTGCATTCTCATCTAACTGGCACCTTCAGTGATAAAATGCAAGAAGCATTCTCCAAAATTTGCATTACTGCAGGGAATTCTGAAAGGATTAAATAGTCAGTAGGATTAGGATCTGAGAAGACAAACCCCTGTTTGTTTGGGGAGGCACTAATGAATTACTAAATGCTATTTAGGGTTAAAGATACACACAAATGTGATGTGTGAAGAGAACACACTGATGATCAAGATTTAATTAAAACAACTCTTCCAAATTTTGCAGTCCAGTAACAGTGTTTCAAACAGATAATCTTGTGGCAAATGTTTTTGAAGTTTAAAATATTTTAAAATTAAATTTTTAGGAATCCGAGTATCTATTTTATACCAATTTCCCAAAGCTCACATAGGATGTGCTTTTCTCTCACTCTCCAATGAGTTCTGACAGGCCCAAGAAATCATCTCCCATTCTACTTATACATGTCTACTGTTAAAAGATTTAAGATCTTGAAGAAATTCCACAGGAAAAATTTGAAAAGAAGCCTTTCACTTTAGCCTTTCAATGAAGCAAAATACTTCACTTCAAACTGAAAGCTGTCTCTGTTATATCTATCACTTTACTTTGTCACTGCAGAATATTTGAGGAAGATTATGTTTCATAGATATGCTATCACCACTTCCAACTGACTATAAACTGCCCCAGAATTTAAAGCATAATAAGTGGGCAATATACCTTTGGAAATATAGTTTAATCTGTAGTATGAGACATTAAGACCCAGAATTAAAATTCTCATGAGGCATATCAATGGCACTACAAATTCAGACAATTTCCAAGCATTTAAGTCTTTAAACATTTTTGTTCCACGCAGTATCATTCTGTTTTGGGTTTTGTCTTAAATCTGGGTAGAAACATATATGGAAATACTGTAATTTAATTCCATACACAAGTCTGGGATTTTTTTGAGTGACTAACACTTGGTTTGCCCTTCTTCTCTGATGTGACCATGCCAGTTTACTAATCTGGAACTCTCACACATTATCTGTTTTTCCTGTGTTCAGCTTCATTGTTCTGCACATTTTCTTTCCCTATCGAAAGAAATTCTGCACTGATTTATATATTGTTTCCCTTTCTTTTCCTCTGTCTTTCCAAAATTCCCGTTTCAATGCCTTCTCTTATAGCTTCTCCCATATCTCTTTCTCTGCTATGTCACTCTCTACAGTTCAGTCAGTCTTTCCCAGCTCCAAGTGCTGGCATCATTTTTCCAACTTCGTTCAAGTTGAAAAGCTGATTGATTGGCATCCAGAATTTGAGACAAAAGTAATAGGATATGCCAATATATTTCCAGAGGAGATACTAACAACAACAAGCATGTGAGCATCCAGGTTTTTTCTGAAAGGTGGCTTGATTCTTCAAACAACATTTCAATAATCTGCAAAATTAACTGTTGATCTGTACAGTGTGCTCTTAGAATCTTCAGATTTAATGAGTGTTGGTTTTGCAAACAGAAAACTAGGAGGGTATATGAAACAACTATTGCAGGCATATATTTTGGATATTGAATGGCTCTTAGTTACTTCACATTAATAACAGATACCTTCAACAAAATTCAACTTGATGCTTCTTAAATTCAAAATGGATGTCTCAGATTTTTTTATAGTTGTTTAAAAATTTAGTCTTTGTTTAGATCTGAAAGATGATTATTATCAAGATCATTTTCTTTAAGAAATCGGAAAGTTTGCATAGTGGAACACTATAAAATAAAATAACTGTCAAGTATTTAAAGCATCTTAATAATAAAATCCTGACAGTACTCTCACTAAATGGTAACTTCTCAAGGATAATAAGCTTCTTGTCATATTTTTTGATGAAAGAGTATGAAAAATGTGCTGTTCAAGAAATGAATCTCTCAAGTCCTTTCACTTTTTTAATTTTAAAAAGTGCTTGTGGCAGAATCCATAAATCGACAGGAACATATGGGACAGCTACCATACACAGTGGTCCAAAAAAAATTAGTATTGCTGTAAATGGGCATGTCTCTATCGGCATATAAGGAACATATTTATTCTTATAAGTGCAAAATTTTTATCTCATGTCTTCATATCACCAAAGGCTACCTTTAGGGAATGACATATTAATTTTTCACCTGTCATGAATATGTACTGATTTTCTGGAAGTCCCAGTGACAAGATACAGTTCCATAAATCATTATTTCTAATGAGTACATTTTGTATTACACCACTAATAAAGGAACAAGAGGAACTAGCATGAGAAGAACTAAGACAGTGGAAGAGACTGAAATAACCTTTTGCATTTAACACATTTACTTAAAATCTGAACATTCTAATAGTTTATTAAATCTAGAGAGCATTGAAATATTGTCTCTGTTTCTGATGCTTCATATGCCTTCCCAGGTTAACACTCAGGAAGCAACCATGGTATGGCTAATGACCTAATTGCATTCTGTAACTGAAATTCATGATTTCAAAAGAGAAAAAAATTTACTTTAGGAGCAAGAGGTCTCAAATTTCTTCAAGGCAGATGACCCTGAAATTGTAGAATAAAATTGTCTTAGAGAAGAAAAATCATGTGGAGAAGAACTCCATAGTAGAGAAAATAAAAAAAAACTCTTAAAATAAATTAACTGAGAGTGTGCAAAATAAGAGTAAGACAGACTTACATTTTTGTGTTTCAACTTGAAGAAGTCATCACAATTTTTTCCAGGAATACTCCACTCTTCTTGAAGAATAAGATTTCTCATTTACTTCCAATTCGTGTGATAATTAATGATCAGTTCAAAATTCCTGTTCAGAAGTAAGTGAGATGCTGAAATATTGCAGTGAAATATATCAGTATGACATTTAAGCATACCTAAGCAAATTCAGCAAATCAGAATTCAGAAGTTTGTACAGGTGGCTCTTCAAATACCAAAAGTTTAATTGAAATGCCCAGAAAACATGACTCTGTAATGAATCATTTTACTGGTGGTGATTGATCATAAAGAAGAAGAAACTAAGCCCAATAAAGAATGAACATGAGCAAAGGAATAAGGAAGATATTTTCTCAGTAAAGAAGGACATTTTGTGCTGCTACATGGCCACTTGCTCTTCCAAGTGATGAATATGAAAGGAAATTTGAGGTTAAACATCATATTATGGATTTGCTTTGAAAACATCCATGTTCACAACTGGAATGGAAAGGGGTTGGAGCAACAGTTCACTTTTCTCTGAAGAGGAAAGAAGGGACAAAAATGGTTTTGCTTGCTTATGAGAAAGCATGAAACTTCATTTCTCTGACATCCTTAGTGCTAGGCTACTTTCATTATTGATTTCTGAGATTTAAAGTTCTGCTTTTGGTACAAGAAGGAATTCAAACAGAAATATCTTTTCCTCAGAAAAAGAATTTATATTAAAAGAATTTCCGGGCTAGTTTTTTTTTTCTTTCCCATATTTAGAGGTACACATGTAGAAATGCTCTCTATTGTATGTAGTTACATTATTCCTTTGCATACGTGACATTAAAATTAAATACGGATCAATGATAAAGGGTTCTGCTTACTTACATTATCATACTTATATTACATTTCTTACATATGTTTTTCTTACTAAAATTACTACATTTCTGGTGCTGGACCACCACGGACTTCCCCCTGACTTCAACAATGCTGCAGATTGGAACATCTATCTCTGCAAGGCACTAAAGAAACTCCTGACCTGATTAAGGGCATTGTTAGCGTTACTTGAATCAAAAAAAAAACCCACAAAACTTAAACCAGACTACAATGTATCAACTAGAATTGAAAAAAAAAAAATAGAAATTATGAAATGTTTAATTGCCCCTAAGTATACCCCAAGTGTACTTCTTCCTATCAAAAAACAAACAAACAAACAAACAAACAAACAAACAAAAAATTTATGCATATAAATGGGCATGTTTAGCACAGAACATTTTGAGGGTTGCTGTCTAAATCAGTTTAACTAGCAAGAGCCAATACCTGTCAAAGCAAAAGTATATCTTTTGGGTCAGAAATAACCCTCATGCCTTTTATGACATGCTGAGGGGACATAGTGGGTGAGGTGGTAGAGAAACATCTGAGGGGGAAGGAATGTGTTCCACATAATTTCATAGGGTAGAAGGTCAAGTGACTGATAAACACAGGAGCTAAAGCCTCTGCATCTCCTCCTGAAAACCACCCCTATATATATGCAACTGGAATACAATGCATTGACTATACTACTATAGTGTAAAATTTGTTCTGACTCCTTTATACTTTGAAGAACACACAAAGAGAACTATCACTATTACTTTATCTGTGTGTGGGATGGGGTTTTGCCTGGTTTTGGGCATAGAGACTTCAGCTCTGCATGAAACAGTTCCCACAGAACCTACTCACAAGTTGCTGCTGTTTGAACACGTAGCTTGCAGCTGAACTTTAATTTTTTTGTAGAATATCTGAAATTATTTTAAGCTTGATCAGGCAGGGCACAATTAAAGCAATCACATTCCTGGCAGTGCCCACCTGTCATCAGTGCAATGACTGTGCTGACGTCTCTGCCAGCTGTTAATGGCACTCCAGAATTCACACTCACAGCCCAACTCAGATGTGCTCCTGCCTCTACACGTTAACCACTCAGAAATAAAATACGTGTCTGTCTCTTGCTCTTCTTTTTTTATCTCTCCCTCATTTATCTCCATTTTAAGAGCCAATAATGAGATGAATTAAGTGGTGATGCCCTTTCATTTTTCCTCATTAGGGTTGCTGGCTATTTCAGCCTTACCCTCGCTGAAGAATTACTTCAGGGATGCAGCCATCTTGCAATTCCTCTTCATTAAACTGGAGGAAGTAAAAGTATGTAAAAATCACATTGTCCCTGTTGTGTCAGCAGTCTGAATGAAAAATTTAATAGTTATAAATGGCCTGTATCTTATAAAAATATTTCATATGTGCAAAGGTAAATATGTGCAAAGTTAAATATAGCTTTATAACCTTGTATGTTTTGCTTTTGTTCATCTGTCTAAAACAGCTGCTTGCCTCGACTTACTGCAACTGATGAAAACTTTGTTTTCTTAATTTTAAAATGTAATGAGTGGTTTCACTTATTCAGCATAAAGGAACGATAAGAAATCCAAATGTATGTCTCCACTTCTCTCATATTGAGATTCCGTTTCTGTCTATAGCACTTTTTTTCTATAAGCAGCACAAGAACAGCCATCTGACTCACTCCTAGCTCAGTTACATTTCTGCTGACACTGCAGTTAGACACAAGTATTCAAAGTGGAGTATTTTCCCTTTACAAAGATAGTGTTTCATCAAAACAGATATTTTGAAAATAATGTCGGCTTGGAGAATATTTTTTCTACAAGCAAGTTGAAAAAGAACATTTCAGATTTTCAAAACAAGGTTTTTAAATCAAAACAGTAATTTAATTCAATATTTCTTTTATTATTTTGAGTATTTTGCAGTAAAGTGTTTAAATATATTAAAAGTTGAAAAATAGTATAGTGTGAACACATTTTTTTTTTACAGTTTTTCAGTTTTGATGTTCTAGTGTTTCCTATGGAAAGTCCAGGCCATATTCATTAATAAAAATAATTTTGAAACAGTTCGAATAATGGATTTTCTGAGAAAACTTAAAACTTTAATACGTTTTTCTCACAGTCAGATGTACAGTTATGTATCATACTCCACTGGAAAAAAATACATCTGATTTTTATTATGAGCTTTAAACCACAATATCCTGTCATGCTGCCAACATGACAAGAAAATTTATGTTTTATATTCTTTCTCATAAAAAGTTTTTTCGGTGTTGCTGTTCTAACACAATGAGAAAGGAATAATTTCTGCAACTATCAATTTTGAACTCTTTAAACAGAAGTACAAAATTAAGAAAAATACAATAGAATATAAGATCTGTCATAATTAACCCAGTTGGATGACATTGCATTTATTTGTCTTTAAAGTACCTTTGTGTCTTCTGTGTTTGTTTTTTTTTCAAACAAAAACAAAGGGAGGGAAAAAGAGATAAAAATAAAAAAAAATAAAAGGTCCTTCCTCTCTCCAAATAGGTACCATGATCTTATTCACTATACGAGTTGTAACAGCTACTGTTGTAGGCTTAGTGGCACAGAGCTGGCATTGAGAACTGCTTTGATTGTCCTCCCTTGCAATGCCAATTGGGCAGTGGAGTTGTGGTCTCAGGCTACCTTTAAGGGGACAAATTTTCTTATCATGAAACTCCCTGTCTCCTCTGTACCTCAATAACTATTACCTATGATAAAAAGTAGACACAATCATCCACAGCCTTATAGGTCATGGCATAAATCATTATTATTCTACACAGAGCAGAGACTTCTCTATTCATCAGTGTGACTTTGGGAGAAAGCAACAAGACTCTCTTGTTGTCATTACCAGGAAAGACCTGAGCAGCACTGCAAACCTGCATCAGAATGGAAGGGGGAGTTCCACAAGGCTCATCCACAAAACATGTTCACCTAAACATGAGTCAGTGACACTGTCTAGATATGAACACAGAAAAAAATTCCACTTTCCTGAGAAACATTTTGGAGACTGCACACTCTTGCATTTTTAGGAATACTGCTGACCCTATCCTCACCCTCCACAATGCGTAATAGACGTCTATAACTTGAGTTTAAAATAATGTGTTCATGAACACATTTTTATTACATCAGGATTCATAGATATTATCCTATTTTCAATATTTAACAGAAGCAAGAGAGATTAGAAAATCAGTTTCATTGCAAAGGAAGAAAAATAAATCCAACCATTATTACTTTTCATTAATCTATACCATGGTTATAAATTATAGGACTGTTAAATACAGTTTGTCACTATAATCTGTTATTTCACACCAAACATTATTTGCAGATTTTGATTTCTCATTTATAACCACCTATACTCATTCTTCACTTTTATTTGAAGTGTAATTCATTTGGAAGTCTATAACATGGATAAGAATCTAGTTTGAAATATAGACATACTTAAGCTTTATAAATTGGGACTAAAGCAGTAAAAAGAAACATGCAGCATTTTCTTCTTTTCTGCAGATGGACCCTAGAAACATGCAAAGAATTCACATGCCTCAGAACAATAACCATAATCATTTTCTCTGAAACTAAAGGACTGGCAATGGCATTACAATACAAATAACACTGAGAGCCGTTTTACCAATGGTTGGCTTTTTTAGTTTGGTTTTTTTTTTTTTTTTTAAGATGCTAAATCTAGGCAGCAATATTAGTCATTAGCATTAGTCACAATCACAAAGAAACATAGACCATCAACTTCCTAAGTCTAAAATAAGATAACTATGTGCTCTTCAGAGTTCAATACAGCAGCTGCTAAATCCAGGATGCATAAGGGTTCTCAGGTATCTGTGCTGCCAACAGTAAAAAGAAGAGGGAAAAAATCCACCAAGAAAATGCTACAATAACCAACAAAAACACCACCAAACACTTAAACTTTAATAGTTATAACCAATGACAACTACACTAGTCTTGACAAATCTGGGTCTTTATCCTCCAAAACACAGCTCAGTATGTGAAGCATTCCTTTCTTTAACTTGCCTGCAAAACCACTTTCAGACCACACACTTCAAAATGAGAGCTGCAAAAAACAGTAGATCTGTCTAACATTCTTATACCTTATACGCCAGGTGGTTGTCCCATAATGTGTTACAGGACAGACTTACTCACTTCTTCCAGACTTAAGCAGAAGATATAACCCTGATGCCTGTTGTGTTTTACTTGGAAAGTTCTTCTGAAGTCTGTGTTTCTAGCCAAATTTAAGAAAAGAGTACCTAAACCTACATTCTCAGCTCACTTTGAGATCGTTGATTCCATATCTGTCCTGTCCTACATAGATCCTGCTTGCAGAAGAGTAGCTGTGAAACTGATTTCAATTCTCTTATCATCAACCAAGATTAACATAATTTCAGTTAATTTAGGAGTCCATAACAAGTTTTTCTGGTATCTTACTACGTTGTAGTAACTCTCTTTACAGTAAATAGGCAGAAATAGATACCAACTGACGATAGTTTATCTCATTCAAAGACAGAATTAACACCAATAAGTCAAATTAATTTATAAAGGCACCTATTCCCTTCCATTACAAAGGAAAGCTGGCTGACTATCTTAGATCAAGATTATTCAATACCAGGTGACTTAAAACATGTAAAAAAAGACCCATTGATTGTTTGATTTCGAACTTTTGCTGGGCATTGCAATACTTCAATATAAAGTGATACCTGGCAACACTGACAAATATATATGATCAAAGCAAGTACAAGCTGCACTTCAAAACACCAGATTGCACCAATCCTAGCAACTATATGTCTGCTTCAGCTGAGTTTAACATGCAGTTTCTGAACATCGTTGCAGAAACCTTTATGTAGGTGAAGTAAGCCTTCACACATGCTCCCACTGTTGTCTGTCCCTGTTAACAAAATCTGTCATCACCTTCTCAGTAGCAAGGAAATTGCACAGCAAAATACCCGTGGAGGATATTTCATAGACATTTAAAGTTCTCATTTGGATGTTCAGTTGTTTCTGTGCTGTTAAACATCCTTTCTGAGAGGCTTGTGATGCATTGGAGTGAGCTTGCAACAGTAAATAAACAAATAATTTCACCTTTTTAATGTAGAATTTAGAACCACCATCCAAAGTTTGCCACTGTGTCTTGCTGTATCCTGTCAGAAAACATGGGATAGAAGAGTATTCAGCCACAGGCAATAAAAACTTCTGAAAGGGTTTTTATGTATGATAAAAAGATACCTCGTGCAGTTTAAGGTCATTACGATTTCATAATGGATACAATATTTTGAGAGCAGTGCTTGCCAGGATGAGCAATCTATCAAAAGAACTAGCTTTGCAAACTAAATTTTAAAGACTGCAGGTTGCTGATGGAATCAAAAGTAAGTAAAAGAGCCTGAATCGCATGTTCAGATGATTATAGCATGTTTATTTAATTTCTTCACCAGGTGCTGTGCTTATGTTTTCACTAGTCAGCTTTCTTCAGGCAAAGCATCTGCTTAGGAAATGAAATAAATACAGTATGTCAGTGGCATGAAAGAGAGGTAAGCTTTTACTTCATTGGACTTTAACAAACATGAAGAGAAAAAATTTAAAATTTAAAAGGTTCTTACTACTTTGCATCTGATTCTGACACCACAGTATCCCCCATCTGACAACCCTACATGCTGATTTTCTTAAACACAATCATGTATTTAGGTTTCTTCTAGACAGGTTGTAAAAAATTTAGGGTCAAGTCCCAGAAGTAGCAAGCACATTGCTGATGGGTAGGGGTAGGAAACAGCCATTCCCTGAAAAAAGAAGGCCCACATTTCTGAGGCCAAATCATGCTAAGCATTTGTCCTCCCATGCAGTATGGACAGATTGCCTCATGCAGTGCAGATGAAGAGAGGAGACTCCCAGTAAAGCTATAATTGATTTTACTTAGGAAAATGTTGACATAGAGAGTTCCCTTCCTTCTAGATGATCTTTAAGGTTCCTTCTAACCCAAATCATTCTATTTCCATCAAGGAGATGATGTGTACCATTGTGGAAAGTCTACACCAAAGATTATCTTGAGTATACCCTACTTCATACTAAGCCAGAATTTCTGCCTATCTGCACCTTCTGAATCTGTTCAGAGCCAAGCCTGGACTCTAACACATTGTAGGAACGCTTGAGGTGCTCCAAACCAGTCTCCAAGCTTGCTGTGAGTTAGCATGGGAGAAAGCACACCAATGCAGTAACACACTCCTCTCCTCCTAAATAGTAAATTGTCCTTAGTGTGCTTCATTCCCTGATATAAACATAGCCTACACAATGTGAAGGAATGTCCATAGCCATCGAAAGCAGTGCAATTTAGGGTGTCTAAATTCTCACAGAGTACCAGGTGAAATTTTTGGGACATTTAAAAGATCAAAAGAAATTAGGCACAGCACCACGCACAAATGGCAGGGCTTTGGTTCCAAGGTGCCCTATGTGGGAGGTGTCCATGACTTGCCTGTGCTGGGCACCAGCTAGAGCTGGTACTGATGCAAACTTCTCAGTACACCCCAAAACTTTTGTAGGCAAGGAACCCGTGGCACCTCTGCTTAGACAGTGATGAGCCACTGCAAAAGGAGCTCGTGGCTCAGGCTGAGCACAAGGAAGGGGAGGAAAGATGTTTCCATAAATGACTGCTATCTTCTTTGTTGGTTTTGTGTTGCTTTTTTATCTTCTCTCTCAATACACAAATCAATAATTAAGGCTTTGTGTTAATTGGCAATAGATTAAATTACAAAAAGTTCCCCAAAGTAAAGTCTGTCTTTTTTTTTTTTTTTCCTGAAAGCCACTCAGAGGAGAATTACCTTTATCTATGAGAGTAACACAAGCAAGTACTTGAGCTCATGTAGGAGTCCGATGGCTTCCCTTCACAGTAGCTGTGGTGTTTCTTAAGAGAACATGCAGTTAAATATGTTTAAACTGGCTGTTTCTCTGTTGACTTCCTACAGGAGTACAGGTCAAACACAAAATACCTGCTTTGTTAAAGTCAGAAGTTAGCTGAGATCAGTGCACCACTTGAAAAAAATCCCATTTCAGGCACAAAAAATTTCTTTGTTGGATTTTTGTCATTGCTAATAGTAGTTTTGCAGAGGTTTTTTTCAGTCTTAGGTTAGATCCAGAAACACATAAGAATTTTAAAAAGCTGTGTGTCATAGTTCATAATGCCAAAGCTGAATATAAAACTGTATTGACTTGTGAAGTCTGTAAAACAGGAAAAAGAATTATAATACAGGATCTTCCAAAATTCCATGCAAAAATATTTTGGATTAAAAAAAACCCACAGTGTTTATGCAGTCAAAGAGCTGGAGCTGTAAGTTACCCATTAATTTATCTGGGACTAGACATGGCATGGGAACTCAAGTCACTTTGCAATGCCCCCACTATCTGGATTTGACACAGTTCAATTAAAAGCATGCAGTAAACAGCTGCTATAAACACCAACTATTCCTCTTACTGAACAGTATGAAGCAAGGAAGCAACTTTTCTGATTATTTTCTAAGCCATGACTGCTCAGCTCATATAGACAAATTAAGAAGCAAACAGAATCTAATCACATGCAGATAACATGTTTCCAAGATACAAATATCAAACACTTCTTTATGAAGTACAGCAGCTCTCAACTGCAAAAGTAAATTCACATTTTGACTAGAATGTTAAGGGAAGATGTTCAGCAGTCCTCTACATGATTTTCCCCACTAGATGAATGATTCAGAAATATATTAATTTTCTTATGTCATTTAGAGTACAGTCACTCATTCTTTGCCATTTAATGCTCAGTAGAAGTGCTATTAAAAGTAAACTACATTAATTATGTAAATCTAATTATCAGTGGCCCTTGAAATGACTGTAGAGTTAATATTGCTAGATAGTTAACATAAACAAGATCAGATCTTAAGTGGAGTCTCTGGGTATTGACCTAACATAACTATTAATACTAACTTAACAAAATTCAGAAGCATATATAAAGTGCAATTGCTAAAATTCAAATTCAAAAAAAATTTGCCTTTTTACCATTGCCTTTTTCAGGACAAGAGATTAGAGTGTAAACCAAGGTAGATGGGTGGATTATATGCATATTATTTATGGACAAGGATAGTTTTTTTAAAGCATTTTTTTTTTTTTGTGAATCAGCATGCCCCACTACAATTAAACTTTTCAAGAATCAATTAAAAAAGTGACACAGATCATATAAATCACTTGTGATGGTCTTCTTAACAGTAAGAGGACCTTTAGCCTATGGAGCATGTCTTCAAATGTCAAGTGGAGCTCATTTCTCATTCACAGCAAAAGAATTGTAAAACCATGTAAATAGATGCCCCTTAATCTTACCATTATAAATATAAATTTTTGAAGCAACAGACTGTAACAATTGCCACTCTTCAAATCTGTATTCAATATTATACCTAAATGTACATTGTATTTAGGCCAAAGCCTATAATTCTGTTTGAATTCTATAGTTACAATATTATACTGCATACTTGGGCACTGACATGCAGGTGAACTAGAAACAGAGGAATGCCATTAGTCCTTATAGTTTATGTTACATTCAGGGAGAAAAACGAAGAAACAGGAAAAAACCCAAAGCACTTCAGCCTTGCTAATAAATGCTAAGAGGACCAAACATTCCTTACATGACAACAGCAGTAACTCATGCATTGAGCAACATTCATAAGTTAATGTTATTAAATCAATAAAGGTGTTAAAAACATTTATCTTATTCATTGCTGTAAGAGTAAACAACTTACATATGCATTTTATCTTCACAAATCTATCTGAAAACCATGACTGCAACACAAACGAAGGGCACAATACTTAATATATGATATTTACAAGTAGTATGAGTATTTACTTGTAATTTCTCCAGGAACAGAGCAATAATCACAGATTTAAATCTTGTGCAGTATATTCCATTAATAAAGTATTCACATAGTTCTCATAAATGGTACCATTAGGAAGGAAAGCACTTGGCAAAAGACAGTCTAGCTATTTAAGATAAAAATAAAAAATAATGCAGATAAGGAGATATTGGCCTTCTAAGTATGCAATGGTCATCATCATGGTCATCATGGCTAGGCTTCCCGAACGAAGATTTGAGAAGGGGTCCATCCACGCTTGCTACAAGCGTGCTGAATGCTATGGTAAGTTCTGGATATTACCACCTTCTTAACACATCAGTACAGGGAAATACTAACAACGAGTTTGCACTTGATAATAGAGAAAACTAAGAATTTAAAATTTAAATGGCTAAGACTTGGTGAACTGAACTCAGCACAAGATAAATAAACACAAACATAAGACAGGGAGCAAATGTCTAGATTCTAACAGGAATTACTTAGGATTGCAGTAAAACATGAATTACTTAGGATTACCAGTAGGATTACTGGTCAGACAATCTGACCACTAGCAGACAATATTGTATGGTTGCAACATTATCTATGAGAATTGGCAGTAATCTTAAATACATGTCATTCCTGAACTAAAAAACTGGACAAGTCTGCACAATATTTGAGGAAAGATGTACAACAGATAGACAGACATCAGCATATAACAACAAGAATGATCTTGAAAATTTTGCCTATTAGAAATGGCTGAAGAAATGCTTTTTAATGTTGGCCTAAGCCTGCAGCAAGAGAGATGCACTTTAGATGCTGGGAAAAAGTTTGTAAGAGTTTGCAAGGATGGTATAATACCAGAATATGTTGCTCCAAGAACTTGTAAACTCACTAGAAAGATTTCAGAGTCAGTTAAATAAGCAACTATAAGATAAGATATAGCTAATCTTGCCTACAGTGGGTAACCTTTTCAAGCCCTTTTCATCACAGTTTCTATGTTTTTGATAATATCAAATGCAAACAAGTTTAATAGTGTTTCACGAGCTGGATTCTTGCAATATTTCTATTCTGGGGAAAACATATAAAAATGGTAATATTTCGAAACTGTAGCACAGCTGATTACTTTCTGATCTTCTAGCTGTCTCTCTACTAAGATATAAAATTAGTTGGACACCTAATTTGCAGATTGTGTGATCATCAAGGATTTTTACAGCTAAATGCTCTGACTTACCCTAACAAGATTTCTGTACTTAGAAAGGCTAGTGGCCCTCGTAATCCCTTAACCATGTGCTTCTGGAGACAGCTCTAGCTAGTACTGGTCAGCACTGTGTCAGGGACATGCCCACAGTGAGTATATAGAACAGGACAGTGCTCAAGGCACAGCATGGCTTTGGTTTGCATATTTGAAATGCTTGAAGTCCATCTAACTTAAAAGTTGCAACTTGGCAAATGTTCTGAATCACCGGAGATGCCCTCTTATCAGGAGGAGATCTCAAATGCTATATTTAGTGTATTAAGTGCAGAACTACAAAAAGTCTCCATAAGTTATTTAACTCAGCTTTGACCATATTACATTAGATGTTATGATGAGAAATGGTCTACCCATCAGAAGTTTAAAAGACTGGAGAAATGCAAAAAAAGATTGTTTAAAGCTACATTTTCTTACTAGTCAGCCAATCTTTCCTGACTCAAGTTGCAGCTTGCAGGGGCTGAACTGACATGTAGAGTTTCTACTTTTTCTTATTCTATTTGTGCATTATGCACACAACATACAGTGTTGTAAGAAAGGATGATATGATTTCTGAAGTTTGTTTCCAATCATGTCCCAATTTTTCAAAAGCTCATGCAAACCTTAAAGGAAAACAAAAATTACAGTTTTTTACCTCAAAGCTAAAGCTATGCACATTAAGTGACATAATACAGTTTCTTCCTACATGCAAATGATCCAGTTAGATATTCACTGATACATTCATTTTTGTCTCTAAAATACTCCAAGGTGTCAGTAACTTAATATTTCTGATAATTTTATAGTAATTGTTTTGCTGTCTAAAAGAAAAACCACATAAAGAACAAAATCAATGTAAAAATTGTATGTTTAAAGTGTATACAAATCTGTTTAAAGAAGACCGAAATTAAACTCCATCTGTTACTGTAAAATTTGTAGTCAACTAAATTTTCATGAATTTAAAACAAACTTTTAAGGATTATATGCTTGGTATTTTGTCAGCATTCTCCCTTCTGTTTTCATCACTGAAACTTTCTGTTATTGTTTGTCAGTGAAACTCCTGTTCTGACATTCTATAAAAAGAATCTAATCTTTATTAAACTCTATTAGCATTTGTGAAAAAGTTTATGTATAAAAAGCACTGAAAAGATCTTTTAATGTGATAACTGGATATCAAAGAGTATGTTCAGTTTATCAGTCACAGTACTATTGTCATAATCATAGCTTAGGCAACTTTATTCCATTAAATATTTTTAAATTGAAGTGTCATTCATTAGTGGCTAGAATAGCATGCTGACCCATTTAACAAAAATTAATAGAAAATGTAATTATTCCAGTTCTGCTTAAGTAAAATCCTTTCATTTTCAAACAATATTGCACTGCTGGCCTCCAGATTCTTTCATTTTTGCTAAGGAATACATTTTTCAATTAAAGACTGCTAAAGCCATTGATTTACCCTTTCTGATGAAACTAGGCCAGCAAGCACAAATGCAAGAGAAGGGTTGGGGTTTTTTGTTGTTTGTTTATAGTTTGGGGTTTTTTTTTAACTAAGTAGCTCTGAGCTAAGACTGCAAGTTCCAGGTGTCGTTGTACTAGCAATTCTGTGAAGAGGGATACACGTCCCAGACAAAAGCTGTAAAATGTTTTGCAACAAGCCTCAAAAAATTTTTATGTTAGTTTTTGCTTGAAAAATCAAAGTAACACAAATGTTGCAGACAGAGATTAATAGAATTATAATTGTTTAAAATAAACAGCTTTCAAGCAGCTGCTAATTGATGCATGGGTTTAACTCTGACAAAATAGATAATAAAATACTTTCCTCAATATTCACAGAAATACAAAGTAAATTAACTCCTAGAATTTGTATTATTCAAGAAGTTAACAAAGAAGAAACTAAAATCAAATTAATTCTCTGAATATAAAAATAGGGAGAATAATACAAACTCTTCAAATGATAAAAGTTATGGTAAACTGTAAAGTGAAAGATTTTATATGAAAAAAAATGTTGAAGTTTCTGGTGTTTTTGTAACTTAGAGAGAACAGTTCTTTTATATTGGAACAGTTTTCCAACATGGGAATTCTGTTTCTGGTGAGTTATGAACAATTAGAGAGTCCAGGTATCCATAGAAAATATTTGAGTTATGGGCATAAAATAGTAAGTTGATAAGAACCTTCCACTCTTCCAAATATACATTCACTTCTTTTTTTGACAACAGATTAGCAAAGTATAAGCTAAAGAAGTTCAGCAGGAAGCTTACGAGGAAATTCAGCACCTTTTAGAAACAAACCTTAGGGGCTTTTTGCCATTAACCTAGTTTTGGGACCACAGTAAAATGTTTGTTTTGTTTTTCAGCAGGGAGCTTTAAACAGGAGTAAACAGAAGCAGACAAGTTCTTTAAATCACTTTAATATTATAATTGGGGATTTGAATATTGGAAGATAAATGTTTAATAATTCAGAGAAGAAGAATCAGTGAAAGAATGAGTGTATTGCAAATCATAATATGTGCAAATAGGAAACAATTTATTGGCCTAAGGAGAGAAGTAAATTAATGTTCCAATTATTATATTTTCAGAATTCCTTGGTGAGCAGTTCTTCTCATTGTTAGACAACCCAAAATAACTCAGCTTTGTAGAGTAAGCCTTCTGAGCAACTTGTGGAAATTTAACCATAGCACTCAATAAGGCTTATGGGAGCCTTGTAACTGATCCCTGTATGTTAAAGCTATTATCTCTGAGAAAGTTCTTAAAGGTGTTTAGATCTTGCCTTCAGAGTGATTACACTCTAATGTAAGGGTGACAATCTACCCTTGGCACATATTTGCACATGGCAGAATGGTGATTTATTTATATAAGTATTGTCTCAGCTTCAGTCAAAGTGAAAGTTCACCTTAATTATCTGGATAATAAACATCTCTTTTTGCATTTTACTTCTAGCTTTACCTTAAATTTTAAAATCTGAATTACCTTTTTTATAAACTTATCTTGTTTTACTTAGGAAAAAAAACTTAGAAGATTGGGGTTTCCAAAAGATTCTTCAGTATGTTGGAAGTGATAACAAAACTGATATGAAGAATGTTCTTAACATGAAAACAGAATATTTCTCTCATAGACATGCAAATCCCTGACTTATTCTTCAGTATAAAACCACTTTTATCTGCCATGATAGAAAAGCACACAGAAGCAGTCAAATTTATTTTAGAGAAAACAAAAGTACACCAGAAGTCCTCAAGATTAGAAGAGGATTATATGATTGCAATACATTTTCAATATTTACAGCACAAAGATATGTAAAGCAAGCAGATTCATAAAGTTCTCATTCTTCAGCAGCACATGAAGTCTTGAAAATAAAAGGGATGTCATCACATTTTACTGTTGCACATTAAAGTCACCCTTCTTATCCTCTTTCATTAAAGAGAGTCTGGGTTTGCCTCACAGGACAACCACATTGTTCCAATAAGAAAGAAAGAAGGTGGCAACATTTATTCTGGGACTGTTCAAACAGCAAAAAAAACCCCAAAACAAACAAAACCATCCGAAACCTAAATAATGCAATGGTAAAGCCAACAAACAAAACACTAATATTGATATAACTGGCTGTTCTATTTTTCTCCTGGCTTTGGTTATATCTGCACTGAATATTTGTACTTGCCAAAGCAGACCTCAGACCAAACTGCATTTTGGGCTCTGTGTGTCCATCCTGAATACATCCCTCAAGCAACAGGCTTTGATGGCTTTCTTCTTTTTCCAAGTGGGCCTGCGATGTTATCCCTCTGAGAGCCACCCGTAAATTTGCTTTCTCCCTGAGAATATGTCCAAAATCAGCCCTTTTTTATTAGGCCTATCAAAAATTATATATCACTCAAACCTCAAGCAAGCTACAAGAGAGGTCCATTCTGCACATATCCCTTCCTTACACCTTACTCTTTGATAGTTTTTGGTAGTTAGTTCTAGTTCACTTGAACCTGTTTTTTCTGGCAGAGACAGGAGTTGCTTTGTTGCTTTGTGATAGAAAGCTCATAATCCATTCACCCCTCATCATTCCCATGGAGCTAGCATTTGTTAGATATATATATATATATATATACATATAGACAGAAATTAGTATAGCTTAAAAAAAAAAAAAAGGTGTGTGTTTTTTTTCTTTTACAGTTAGTTTTGGAAATTTAAATCTTATTAGGGTATGGAGACTGCACGAGGATTATACACCTATACAAGCAGTGGCTTTTTTTTTTTTTTCTTTTCTTCCCATAAACCCCTTGACAATTCTTCGACACCCTCATTATGATCCTTTCATCCTTTCTCCCTCCTGCGCAAATACACACACACGGAGCCTGGTTTGAATTAGCTCATCCATTGCAGAAAGCAAATGGTAAATGGAGGACAGCACATGATACCTGTAACTAAACAGAAAGCACGTAACTTGCCCATTATCCTCAGTTATGGATGTTTACAACAACCCAGGTTGTTGGCAGCTTCACCCACAATATAAAATGCTTGGACTGTAAGCCACTGTTCATCTTCTAATGAAACATATTTGTATTATAAAATTGCTGAAGTGTTTCCAGCAATGATTTTCAGAGGGACTGAGATTCATGTTTGTAACCAGCAGTATTACAGGGGGCTCCTGACTGAGTGGAAGGAGATTGTGGCATGTGTCTTGTGTGCACCAAACCTTTCACTATATTTGTGCTTTTCTATCTACAAAGCAATGGAATAAATGAGAGGTATAATTATTCCTATTAAGAGGAAAAGCAGAAAAAATGGGAGTCAAGTGGTCACAAATCAATACTCCTAGAGACAAACAAATGCTGCAGAGGTGCATGTTGTATTAATGAAGAGTGAATATTGATTTAGTTAGTAGCAGTGTTCCAGTAAACTTTCATAAGCATCAGTGACCCTGGTTTGTGAACTCTTCCGTGAAGGCAGATCCCATTATTTGTATGGATTCCTGTTCATTTATGGCTTCTTCCATGGAAAGTATTCTAAAGGAGTAAGGGTGACTAACTACAGAATTTTGAATAGTTATGATGTGAACTTCTGTCAGGCCATTAAGCTTCACTTCTCTCCACAACTCCTAGGAATCTACAAACTTCAACCTATTGAAAGTCCAATCCTGAATTTGCAAGGATACAGTGGTAAACAGACTGACATTTCAGGTATTTCCCCGAAAATTCTTTGGAAGCTGGTAGCTTTTTCTGCTTGCATAGTCGTAGTTCATAACTTCACCTTTTCAAGACAGGCTGTATTCTATTTCACACATCATTTGAATTCATAAAAAAAAAGTAAATTGGACTGGAAATAGCGAAGATTTGGAATTTGTTGTTGTGGGATTTTTTCACTCAAGAATGAAACTGAGGAGTCTCTTAAACATTTCTTCGAGTATATTGAAACAGGAAAGAAAGGCTGCAGTATTAATGTCTTTACAAACTGATAAAATACAATTGTTGTTTCATCATTAAAAAAAAGTTAATATTGTCCATGAAGCCTTTCAGGTAAAACTAGCAGAATACAAATATTTTAAATATAGATCTCAGCATTATATCCCAACTATACTGTCATGAAGACCTGTCACACTTCTAATTTTTAAAAATTATTTTTAAAAAAATTTAAAAAAAAAATTTTAATTTCTGTTGGGGTTTGATAATGTAATTTTTTTTTTACAGTATAAATACATAAATAATGCTCTGGATCTTTTTTAAATCTTGCTGTATTATCAATCCCACCCTTTCTTTCCAAGTATCCACTTCTAATTAGAGGAGGGTTTGCCTTTGCCTCTATTCAAGCAGGCCAGGTGTACTGAAAATTCAGCCCAAGCAGTCTGTTAACAGACTGTCTACCAACACCCTAATGGGGTGCATTTAGCTCACACAGAATAATTTTAGCTTTTATCCAGTAAAACAGATTGGATTCAGCATTCAGCTAGAGATATAGGTACGTTCAGGTGAGATTTTGTTGTAGTCAATGGCAGTTATAGTCAATATATTCAGTGCACAGCAGCTTCGGCACAATTATATAACCCCAGTATAAGCAATGACATGTCATCACATCTGAAATGCTTTAGGGTATACAGGACATTGGAATCAGCAGATAAAACACAGGGAGACCTGATTCCCCAGGTCTGGACTACTAGCAACCAGGATAGATACTACAAGGCATCTATCTCCAGTGTCACCAAACAACCCCAGCTAGGCAGAGGAATGAATTCCCCTCGTACCTTCAGTCCAGGTCACTTTCCAGGTACTATTTTTTAAGTCGATATGCGCTGAGTCAACTGATACAACACTTCAGAACTATAACTCCCTCCAGTGAATCTTAAAATCTCTTGAATTTGCATGATCTAGTCCTGTTTTATGCATGGTGGATAATCAAAAGGCCAAACCACAACTGGTACTCGACATTTCAGCTGAGATCAGCACAAAACTTGCCCAAGTTCACACTCTGGAACACAAAGAAATTCCCATGAAGCAGAGTGCTATCGAGGTCACATCACTTTTCTTCTGCACAAAGCCAGGAATGTCCCTCCATTATGTTATGCTACAGGGATTCCGAAGGAGAACTTGGAGAGGTAGTGGTGCTCCACTGAAAGCATGTCTGATATGCAGGAAGAAAAAAGACTCATCCTATTTTTGAATCCAGATAAACCTTGTATCCCTCTGAAGTTCATCTAAAAGTGACAGTCTCTATAAGATGGCAATATCTCTTCAGTGACTTCAGTGATACTGTGGCCTCCAATGAGTCAGGTTCTCATTTCTTGCCTTCAGCTAGGAAGCATAAATTTAACCCTTTGGCTAAAAGATAGTCAAAGATAGTGGAGGGTAATTATGTTTTCTTGTTTCTCCTGCACCAAGCTTGATAGAATTTTGTTTTGGGGGTGCCTGTCTGCATATTTTGATAGAGGTTAAGTTTCAGACAGACACCTGTTTAGTTTTGAGACTAAATAATGAGATGAGCTTTCTCATCTTTGTAGATGAAATGAAAGCCAAGTAGACTGCCACATAACAGATTGTCAGTCTCTTGAAAAACTGTATTTTGCCCATAAGCCTCAGAAGTAATTTCTGACATCTTATAAGAGAATTTCAATTCTATAGCAAATAAATATTTTCACTCACAAAACCCATGTATTTTTTGGCTTATTGTTCTGTCCCAGGAAAAATCCTCCAATCAAATATGCCATCTCTATTTATTTTTTTTAAACTAAGTTGTTTTACACATAGGATTTCTTTATAGTAACATGGTATGTATATATATATCTATTCTGATTTCAAATATGGAATTTTCTACAATTCTTCTTCAGAGACTAGTCTATGGTCTGATATTGCTTACCCAGATGATCAGTAGTAGTCCCTATATACATACTTGAAAGCTGGTATTAGGCTTTTCTTTATACAGTACCCCAAAGCTATTACTTAAATGTAACATTTTTGGAAAGTATTTTGATGTGTTGGAAAGGTTTTCCCTCTGAAAATGTCTTAGTGATGAAAGGTTACACATAAAGATGGAAGCAGAAAAACATCCAAGATATGTTTTTTGGTGAAAAAGGTTATTGTTTCACATTTCAGTTTTGTAATCTTATTATAGACAATAAAAATATTATCCAATCCACTGGTTTTATAGATATTAGGGAAATATCTCCCTGAAAGAATTCATGTTATTTAAAAGACATTGTTTCATATCAAGTAAGTACAGATATATTATTTTTAAATTACTTTGATATATTTCTGGAAATCTATGTACTATTTTTTTCAACCAAAACACAGCTCTGTGTAGAAGTATCTTGCTTCTTGTCATTTAGAAACATATGTGTATTAGTGCACATAATCTCATAAACATTTTTAAAAAATATTCAGATATAGATTTTATTACAGAAAAAAAAAATTCCATGTACCATGAAAAATAACAGAACCACCCCATTCTTGGAAGCAAGAAATTAAATCCTAAAAGAATATCATCTCATATAGAGATTTTACAACTCTATTGGCTGTCAGTGAAATATAATATTTAAGATAATAAGGAAAATTATTAAACATGCCAAACTTGAGAATGCACAAATCTTTCTAACACCATTTGACCAAGAAAACAAACTACAAAGCCAAATTTTTTTATCAGGTTTGAAATACAGTGCTCAAGTCACTCCTAAAATTTGTTCTCTCTTCTTGTAAGAACAGTATTTGAAAGGCTTAAAGGAGCTCCAGCAGGAAAAGCAATGGACCAAGCAGATAGCAAAAGGTATATTCTGCAAGACTAGAACTAAAACATAATTTCTCCTGTCATCACTACAGAATGAGGAACAGAAGGAAGATTCTGCAGGCATTAAAATGTTCCTCCACCCCTGTCTGTATGTGACTTTGAAGCTTCCCATCTGTGCCTTGCTACTGTACTGGTAAACGGAAATAGAAGTAGCTCCAGTACAAAACATAAAGTTAAATGCCTCACAGAGAGGGAAGCTGTTCATATCTTTCTCAAGAGCATGTATACTTGTGCATTTAGTAAACTCATGAATTTGTATTACCTGTCTTATGTTCAGTGACCAAACTACTGTAGTCTTTCAAAGTGTATAATTTTTGGGAACAATTGGAGAAGCCTTATGTGCATTTTTAATAATGCATTATACTTCTTACCCATAAGCCAGACAGGAGTGAGAGCATATCCTACTGAACACCCTTCTCACTTCAAATAGTCGATAATCTGAAAAAACACCTGACAGAAAAGTGAAAGAAGTACGGTACCCAAGCAGAGCAATCTTCACAACCATTAAGTTAGATACTTGTTTATTAATAGCTGATAAAGTATCCAGGGACAGGAGGATGAAGCAGGGTTGGCATAAACAGACAGTCAGAATATAGAAAAACCCATTACATGACATCAAAGGTCCCTGCTTCAACTGTTTCTATTCCTCCATTCCCCCCCAGGCAGGCTTCCTCTCAGAGCTTCATGTGGGTGTCCTCTGTTGTGAATAGAAGGGAAATGACCCCAAGCCTATTCATTTCTTCCACCTTTAGCACACCAGACTCCATTTAATTTAGTTTTGCTTCTTTTCAGTATATTTCCTTGTTGCTTGAATCATACCTGAATACGTGATACCTCATGAATTGTGATTAGAACTATCATTACAAGCATGACTGAACACTTGCTGCCAAGTAGACTTGCCTAGACTTGCAAATTCTTTATACAAGGAGGAGAGGGGAAAAAACCAAACCCAGGGCTATTTACAATTTAGGAAATAACAAAAATAAACAAGCCTGATTCTACTGTATGTTTTTATGTGACATGACCTTCCTTCTGTTTAGACAAGAATGATCTCTTATTGTTTAAAAAAATGTCCCTAATGCCCAACAGATTTATTATTAATGGATTTCACAAACAGCAGTTCTGCATTCACTTTATCCATTCTTCATCATAACCTTTAGGAAAATAAAAAAAAAAGTACTTGGTTGTCCTTTCTTCCTCTGCTTAAAGACACCTTTAGACCATTCCATCAGTTTCGTGTGGTGGGAATTTCCTTTCCAAAAGCTGTGCTGAGCAACTGTTTCCAGAACACTGCCCATATTTTCTTCTGCACTATAGATGCTACAGTGTTACCAGGGAAGGAATTTGAATCTGCAAATAGCTTCACCTAGGAAGAAAAAGAATGGCTGAAAGTTAATTGGGATCACTCATGCTCAACAAATTTTATTTATAAATATACAAAGCTGGTCAGTTTAAGCTTCCATGGAAATTACTTATGAAATACAGTGGCAATTACAGAGAGAGATGTTGGGCTAGTCCAAAAACAAGGTTTCCTTGCTTTTTCTGACAACCGTGTTTTGATCACATTTTTAAAATGAGATAAACAGGCACAGAGATTACCAATCCCCCTTAGTCCTGTCCTGTTTAAAGTGCTGTTTAAAATGGAACTAACAAAATAACTCTGGGGAAAACCAAACCGAGTGGGAATATTCCCTTAAAATACTTTGCTGAAGGCCTTCATTTATAATTATACCAGAGGACAACTGGCCCTAAAGAATTCTTTATTATAATGACAACTATGAATACCACCTCTTCAAATCCATTATGACAGCACTAGGTCAGTGTTCTAACTTTAGGATATATATAAAAAAAAAAAAAAAAGAAGCAAAAGGCAGAAAATTATCCAGATAACTTTACATAGTAAAATTACAAGATAACTTTAATAAGTGACAATTAAATGCAACAAAACTCATTTCTTTCTTTCCTTGATATTTCTCCTTTTTCAACAGTTACCTGGTTTAGACATCCGTAACTGTATTTTCCAACACTGCTGTGAGATTGTGGCTCTAGAGGCAGCTGAAAACAATGTCTTTAACAGTCTCATTCTTGGTTTGATCTTGCCAGCATGGCAAAGAACAGAATGTGAGATTCTAAATCTGCAGAAGGAAAGCTGAAGGTATCTTTCAACACCAGGAAGACAGAAATAATTTTTTGCTTTTACTTTTTTCCTCTCTCTGTTTTGTGTACCTTCATATTGGTGTCTTTATCAAAAAGACTCCAACCAGTACAGCAACACTAACACATTCAGTCCACTACAACTTTTTTACAGAAAGGGAAAAAAAAAGGTCTGCCTACAGTAACATCTCAAATACTGTCATGCGGAGGTCAATGAAAAAAAAAAAAACAACCAGTCCCAGGGGAGGCATGAAACTGGAACCGTTTATTGGACTTACAAGTTCATTTTTAAAGGGCTTAGGGTTTACATATTCAACAGGGGGTTGGAACTATTACAGTTTATTACAAATAGGGGGGTTTGGGGGATGCCAGAAGGGGAAATCTCAGGTTAATAAATTTGGGTTTTAGCAGTTACCTCATCGGGAAAACCCCACTTTATCTTAGGGGATTTTACAGGGGGTACAGGTATTTGGTTCTACAGTATGCAGGGATTCAGGGAACACAAAGGCAGAGATAAGGTACAATAGGATTTCTGCAGAGGTTTGATGAGATCACAGTGTGGACTCTCTGGTCTAAGGCAGAGCAATCAACATCTGATGATATCTCGTTTGCTTCTCAAACGAGGTTTTTTCCCCAGCTTGTAGCCCAAGGCTTTCTGCAAAGTCCACTCAAATCCTTTTGTACTTATGTCATATTTTTGGGATCCAACACTGTCATAACAGTGTTGGATAACCAGCATTGCTATATAAGAAGCCCATGCAGCTAAATCAATGAGAATTAGGAATGTTGTTGAAAGGACGGCCTTATTTAACACTCTATAGATCAAATCACAAGACTTCAATATCTGACTAAACATAATTTGCAAAGGGAACAAATAAATGACATTGGACCTGCTGAGTTAGACAAGCTACCACAACATGAGTTAATTGTTTAACAATAGTTTTAGCAAGAGAGACATACTAGCAACTTTTGCACTCTCTTTTTTTTTTCTATTGACAGTAATGTAATAAAGTCCATTTCAGCTAGCATCTGTAGGCATTATAACTCATAGATTCATCACCATCCTTTAGTACCTTATCAGAAAGAAGGCTGCAGCTGGAACCCACAAAACTTATTAACATTTGAAAAACGCACTTCAGACTCCCCTGATCTAAAGGTACCTAAGCAGTCTATAAATATTGCTTATTCATGGCTGCATCCTGAGGAACACAGGCTATGATTTTACAACCTTGCTTTCCTCTTCAAGTTCACACATAGTGCAATACCTAATGGATGTTATCTCTGGAACAGCTACCTTCACATAGAACCTTTCACTGGTTTCTCTCAGATAAGCCTTGTACAAGCTCAAATTTACACTCATCAATTGTTGTAGACCATTAAGACCTATGGTCATTAGCTTGTTGACTCCAGAGATTCTACTGAACAGTTTTTCAGGTGCTGCAACTTACCCTCCAGGCCTGTGAAACCAGAAGCCCCTACTGAGGACAGAATGCTGTCTGACAGTGAAGGTTTCAGCTGTTTAACTTAGTGCCTAAGCAGGCAGTGCTCACTTCTAGGCATTCTGATGAGGTTAAGTAAGAGAAAAATCACAGCAAAATAATCTGATTCTCAAGAACAAACCTTTTTCTTTCCTTTTCTTTTGCAGAAAGAAAAGATCTGAACCCTGTGATAATAGGACCCCTTGTTTATTTTTGGCTGTTATTTGTCCATTAAACTTACTCTTTCGCATGAAATTATTTTTGGGAAGAATAAATGTCTTCTATTGGGATAACAAACACAGAAGGAAGCAGAAAGGCAAGCTTTTGGACTCAAGAGTGCCTTGGTGTTCATCAGATTTGAAAAGTGAAAAAAAAAAACAAAGAGGGTAACTGTTCCAAGAAAGACAAAATTATGTTAATCAAATAGATGAGTTCAGCAAAAACAGAAAGATAAGCAAGTAGCTGTTAGGTCATATGGAGCAGAGGCAGAAAAGAGGTTTTAGCATCAGTATTAGAGGAATGGGTTAGCTGGAAAACTGTATAGGCCATTAAACTAATGTCTTTTTATTAAGCCTTTTATTTTTAGTAGCAAGTAAAGTTATGAATTTTAGTCTGTGGGCTCATCTTTTGAAGGTACTCTGTAGGACTCCTTAGAGGACCAGGAATGAGCAGTTGGAAACAAAATGAAAAATCCTGCCCTACTGTTAAGTGGCTATTTCTATCCTTTACAAATTGCCTGAGTGAGCTCATTCTAGCACATAGCACTCATTTAATTGCACCCATGTTGCATTCACAAGGGCATTTGTTCCATCAAATGAAGTACATCACAGATTGGGCCGAGAAAGCATAGGGCCTATGGATTTTAATGGCTTTGTTTCAGGGAATATTATTTGCAGTAACTGGAAAGGGTCTTTGCATTCCTCTGACACTGTTTACTTGACTTGACTTGACTTTTATGGATATGTGTGAGTTTATTTCTGAATATAAGATTAATAAGGCAGGGGATGATGTAAAAATCATGAAAAGAGGCGTTATCAGAAACTATGTAAGACAGAATCTGCAAACAGCATTTTCAGTGTTTTGCTCTATAGATCTGTCTGGAGTGGGATGATGTTCCCAAGGGTACATTGTTAGCAGGGGTTTCTTGCATTCATGTAGATGAAACTCACTTTGGCAAACAAATGTCTTGCACTTAATGCATCTCTTAAAGTCAAATTAGAATATGTTACTGGGGAATTATAAATTATTTACTCATAATAGAGTATTATCTTGAGTGATTTGAGAAATTTTGAAAATTAAAAAGGATGATAAGGAATTTTAAGAGCAGTGAAATCCATTTTTTTGGTGACTGAAACTAAAAATTGTGCCAGTAGGAAAATTCTATAGAAAACACTATGCTATGTCTCCCCTTAGTTTTTAGTTTCTACTAGCAGAGAAGCCTAGTTTCTACTTGACAAAGTAAAGTTATTATCAGGCTACTGAGAGACTATAACAGAGTCTCTACACTTTATCAGAGTATAATAGCTTCCCAAATCTTCTCTGTGAGAAGAAACGATTTGATAGTAATGAAAAATAAATCTGATAACCACGGAGAGGATCCTTTCAAATGATCGTGCCAAACTGGGAGTGTTGAGGAGAAGTTGATACAAATTATAATGCATGCTCATTTTAGGTTAATTATGAGCAAAAATTGAAATTGGAAAGGTAGGAAAATTTTAGGAAAAGAAGTAAACACAATGTTGTATATATTCAATTTTTCTGGTGTGTCCAAATCACTGTATCCTATAATGAATATTTACAATTATATGGGATTTATACCTAAACAGTCAACAAAATAAAAAAATAATTAAATAAGCCCTAGTGAATTTTATCACATGATATAAACATGTATGAAACTAATTACAGACTGGTTTTAATGAAAAAAGTTAAATACTTTGATTCAAGTACAGACTAATCTAGATTAGAATAATCCTGAAGCCCACAAAACCAGAAGACAAATACTCTTTGCATGGTCCACTTAAGAATAAGGTAAAGAAAAGACATTCCTATGGTCTGAACATCAGAAAACGGTTCTGCCACAGGGGCACTAGCCATATGAACCTGTAATAGTTTTAGGTGGTATAGAATTAAACTTCCTCATAGCAGTTTTTATGATTCTATGTTTTGGATTTGTGCTGGAAACAGCGTTGGAAACACAGGGATGTTGTCGTTGCTGCTGAGCAGTGCTTACAAAGAGCCAAGGCCTTTTCTGCCTCTCACTCCATCAGCAAAGGCACTGAAGGTGCACATGGAGCTGGAAGGGGTCACAGCTGACCCCAGCTGACACAAGGGATAACGCGTACCATAGGGCCACATGGTCAACATCTAAAGCTGGGATAAGAAAGAGAGGGACATTCAAGTGATGGTGTTTATCTTTCCAAATCACCTTTACATCTGATGGAGTCCTGCTTTCCTGGGGATGGCTGAACACCTGCCTGCTCATATGAAGTGGTGAATGATTTCCTTGCTCAGCTGTGCTTGTGTGTGCAGTTTTATTTCTACCTATTAAACTGCCTTTGTCTCAATCAATGAGTTTTCTCACTGTTAGCCTTCTGATTCCCTTGCCCACCCTGCTGGAGAGGGGAGTGAGTGAGCAGCTATGTGGGGCTCAGCTGCCTACCAAGGCTAACCCCCAACAGAATCCTGACAGAAAAGGAGAAAAGAGATATGTCTTAGTGGTTAGCAAGCACATTCAGATGGCAGGGTAATGAAAACAATTACCTAAAACCTCAGACTGGATATTTAGGTTATCTAGGCAATGCAAAGACAAACAGACAGACACAGAAGACAGATACCCCCAAGGAGCATTCATAGCAGAGACTTGGCCAAGGGAAAATTTACATAGGTATTTCCAAACAGGTTTGAGCTATGCTCTGTGCTAGCTTGCATCCTGTTTCCTCAGAGCACAGAGTGAGTTTCTGTTTCTCCATACATTCTTTTTCAAAAGAATGCTGGAACGAGCAGAATAAACTGATTTATTTCTCTCAGTAAAACTTTCAGAATTTTTGTAATTCACTCAAGGCAGGAAAACAAGTGACATTCCCTCTTTGAATGCCTGCAGAGGACCTTGACATGTACACTACAGACTTGTACATTAGGACTGGGTAATACTACTGGTTGAGATTGGCAGAGACTCTTTGGGTACCTGTGAAACCTAACAGCTGAATCCAGATTTTTGGTTCTTTGTTTAAAACTAATTAATATCAGGAAGAACAGGAAATCCAAAGTCCAAATAAATCTAGAGTATATTATTATTATTATTTTCTCAGGAGCTTTGGAAATAAGAGTTTTTGGATGTGCATCTATACCAAAACATTATATGAGGTGTTGTATTGAGCTGGACTTTAAATTGCTCAACTGAAGAATTATTAGTTTCCTACTATTTCTGTTTTGCAGTGTACCAATTACTTCTCTTCAAGACAAAACATGGTTTAAACAAGACTTGACCCTGAAGAGCCCTCTCAAAAGGCAAACCTCTGAACTCTGCCTAATGCTGTCTTCCAGCTCTACTCCAGGAGACATCAAATATTCCCCAGGATCTCATGACAGACTCTAATGTATATCTGGTATATCTCTAGTCTCATTTCTATAATATACTAGTATTGTGAACAGTACAGTCCTTAGATTGTTTCAGATATTTACAGATGAAAAATAACACCTAAAAGCTGTATCTTCAGGACATGGAGAATAAAATATAGTGCCAGAAGAGAAGCAAGATCAAGTAGTGTTTTAGTTAGTGCTAGTACAGGTAATAGTCACCACGGAGGGTGTGCACACACTAAATGGTGTGGGCACAAGCCACTGGACACATCTGGACTTGGAATGTCTTTAGAACATGTGTCTTTCGGGACAAGGATGCAGCTGTTATGTCCCATCCCAAACATGATCAAAGTCACAAGTGTACATTTATCTTAATTCATTTATTCCCTGTTCTCTTATGGTAGCACTATATATCAAAGGGATAACATGACTTCTAAATCTGTAACAAAAATAATTTAAAGCCTTGATAAACAAATAGGATACTAAACTAATCTTAATAAAATTGTGAGAATGAGGGTTTCTTTTTTTTATAAGTCCTGTGGTGTAACTAATTGTGTTACAGGCAAAAAAGGTTTCAATTTGAGCTAATTAGCACTCAGTTTTGGTTGAGGTCCTGAAGCATAGTTTGTGAACTTTGTACACAATGTGTTGCCCTTAACAAGAGCAAACAAAATTCAATCTTCTGGAAAGAATAAGGACATTAATAGTATTTTTCATGTTGTAAGGAGATACCTTCAAGTCAGAAAATACAAATTTGTATCTGATACTCAAACACTGAATTAAACAATAATATCTGAATATTAGTTTGTAATGTCTTAAAACCCAGATAAATAGAAATTGAACTACTCTTGGGAAAACCTACTGTTAATACCTTCTTTCTCTTTTTTTTTCCCCCTGGGTGTAAGGGTATTACCATCACAAAAAATTTTCTTTTAACCTACCAGAGGTTCCTTACAAATTGAACCAGCAACATTTTTTATAATTTTACATAAACTGAGAACAAATATTAACATAAAAAATGTGTTATATTTACGATTTAAAGCTTCAGGATACTCAACCAGTGTGAACTGATGCCACACAGTGCCACTGAAGCCAACAGTTTATAAGTTCTCTTACTTTAAAAACCAGTTCCCACTCAGGCACAGTGATTATTCTTTTCAAAGACTGCACATTACATACATCAGATATGAAGCGGTTCTTTCCAATTTCATGAAGAAGGTGGTGCCACATATGACGTTTTCAGGATGATAGTCCCATTTCAGGGTGAAAAAATGCCTCAAAACACATGACTTCATAGCTATAGTTTTCATTCAATTGTGTAACTGATCTAATGCGAATGAAAGCTTTTGTATTACTTACAAAGGAAGAATATTGACAGCTTTATGTCAGATTAGGCTTTCACACCAGTGGCTTTTGCTAGCTTTTGCATTTTTTTATGACTCCAGCCTGACAGGAAACAAAATTTTTCATGTTTAGTCTCTCCCAAGCAGCTATTTCTAGCCCCATCTGGAACTGAGCACTTCTTTTTTGAAAACTGCTAGCAAGTATAAAGGCTAAAAGCTCACCAGGGCTCTGGATGCAACCCCATGGGCAAGTGACATGACATAACTAGCAGTGCACACAGGGAAAATTTCCCCACCTACATCCCACCTATTGCTTACAACAAGCTGCCTGTTGGGAGTGGTCATGGCTCACACTAATTTCTAAATTTCAGTTGCATATTATCTTTAGTACTACTAGTCAGCATGGATAAAAACAATTACATCTTATAGATACAGATTGCACAATAATCAAGTCCTGGTCCTAGACATCTTAGTTTAGTAGAATAAGTATAGACAAGGATATCATATGACTCAATATCCATTTTGTACAACAGGGGGACTCGGTGGGATGAATCTTTCTTTGCTTGTTTTTGTTTGAACACAAACACAAAGGGTATAAGATGTTCTCTATTAGTCTTTCTGTTAATGACCTGAATGAAAATAGGCAGTACTTTTATAAGCTTGAAGGAGGACCCCAGGCTAGAAAGAGTTGCTTTCCATCAGTAAGCACATTAGAGGATAGTATTATGCTGAAAAATTGGAAAAAAGGCTTAAAAACCTAAGATACAATCCAATAAAGAGAAGTGATAGATTTTACTCTTAGGCAAAAATAATCAACTTTTGTGGTGTTGTGTGGAGAATGACTGCAAAATGTTTTCTGTTTAGAAAATTATGAAGATAAAGTATACTACTCTTTCTAGAAAAACCAAAACCAAAACCAAAAGCAAAACAAAACAAAACCAACCAAACAATCAAACAAACAAAAAAGCCCAACCTTGCCGATCTCAAATCTCTAAATCTCCAGCAATTAGTATGGAGATGCCTTTAAAATGTCCAGATATGGTTTTGTTTAAAGCTGTTGCATTTGTGTCATTAATTATCAGTGGGTGACAAGATACTGCTACCCTAGATAAAATGTAATTTTTGCCAATGTTCAGGATTTAAAATTGGCTTTAAAGCTCCCTGACTCACATATTTAACCTGATTTATGGGTTGTGCTCTCAGAGTACTACGGCTAAGTCTCACTAAGATCATTTTAAATTACTTTTAAAATTAAGTAAAGAATCAAATGTAACTACTAGTCTAAACACACTGCAAAATATTAATTATACATTTTAAGTGAAGGGAGTAAACAAGAAATAATTTAATCTGTGACATAAAATAAATCACAAAATATATCCTTCCGGGAGGCACTTTCTAAATAAACATTTGTTTTTAAACCACAAAGGAACCAAAGTTGAAACCACTAGTTACAGAGTCAGAAGTTGTTTATTATAACTTTTTTCTTTTGTAGACACCTGTTAAAAATATATAAACATTTCTAAAGGGTAAATACATTGAGGGAAAAGCAAAGGAGCCTAAAATGAAAAGGAACAAAAAAATCTTTATGCTTGGCCTCCAATGTTTATTAATGAGATAAAACTACTTAAGATCTTTTGTTAATGAGATAAAACTACTTAAGATCAATTACAACTGCCAAGCTTATGTAAAGTATATTTTAAGCTCACATAAAGTTCTAATATTTCTGTCAACCTACTATGCAACTGCAAAAATTGAGACATAAATAAAAAAATTACACTTCCACAGACAAATTATTTGTAAGCCTCTAGGTACAAATTCCCCATGTTCTTTTCTTGCAAGAAGTCCCCTGTGCAAATAAGGCTCTGTGCACTGCAGTATTTAAATACCCAATATGCATGCAAAAAAAGGGCCTGATAATGTTGGCTTCTCTTCACCAGACAATTTCATCAGTGTAGAATAAGATAGGTCAGAAAGACCTCCTTGGAGTGCAAATATGCAAATATGACTTCTTCGGGAAGTCCTTGACCCTTACTTGACCTCTCTGTACAATTTAGGTACTTCAAGACTATGTACCATTTTACTATTTAAGAGATAGGGTTTTTTTCTAGTAAGTGATGCAGATATCAGATACATATACTTGACAGAGAGATTTTTAAATTTAGAAGCATTGTAAGTGAAATCCTACTGCCCTCCAAAATATATAAAGAAAAGAAAACAGGAACAAAAACATTGACCTGTGGAGTTTTCCTCTCATGAAAAGAAAACAAGAATAAATACATTGACCTGTGGAGTTTTCATCTCATGACCTTTCTTTAATCTGAGTAACAGTGCTATGTCACAGAACACTCAGCTGGGAGATAGGGAGATGTGCATGTAGAGATGAGAATATTTCATAAAAGAGACACTGGTAACAGTCAGGATGAGAACAGTTCCAACATTCTGCTTAGCTTTTGTCACATTCAGTATTCTTCCTTGGCAGAGCAACTTTAAGTAAGGGCAAGAAGAAAATTGCACTGAATTCAGGACTCAGAGAACTCTTTTTCCCATTCAGAGTTACTACCTTTCCATCACTTACACCCAGGGTTGCTGCCTTTCCATTTTGATCCAAACAGCCCAGCAATTACCAATCTTCAACTTACATGCTCAGTACAAAAATCTTCCCAGGACATTGGACTACAAACCTTCCAAAATTCCCATCAGAGTAAGAGGAAAGACCATGAAGAAATGGCAGTCCAACTTCTTTCCTGAGTATTCTATGTTTCCCTTGCAGCCCTTCATTTCTTCTGCTAACTTACAGTCTCAGTACACACTCACACAGATATACAATTCTTCTATTGAAAATCTGCCCTGTTCTGAGTTTGCTTCATACCTCTCAGCAAACCTTCTTGTCCTTTCTACAGGATCAGAGCCTCCTTTGGGTGTCCACCTGTTCCAGTGTGGGAACTGAAGGGAGACAGCCTTCCTCACTATGGTCTTTCCACGGGCTACAGGAGAACCTCTTCTATGATGTCTGCAGGACCTCTTCCTGCAGACCTTTGTGTCTGAAGGGCCGTTTTTCTCGCATATTTTTACTTACTCTGCTTGCTGATGCTACACAGCAGTTTGTCCCCCTTCTTAAATACATTATAGGACAAGCATTACTACCGTTGCTGATGGGCTCAGCCTTGGCCAGTGATGGGTTCATCTTGGAGCTGGCTGGCATTGGCTCTGTCAGACTTAGGGGAAGCTTCTAGCACTTTCCCACAGAAGCTACTCCTGCAGTCTCCCTGCTACTAAAACCTTGTCACACAAACCCAACACACTAATACACAAATATGCTGTACTTCCAAACATGACACGCAAACATTTTCAGAATGTGTCTCTTGGTATAATCATGGGGAGATCTGACTCTCAGTAAGTTCAGAGGTTGTATTTTCACACCTACATGAGCATTTTAATTTTTTGACACATGCACTTTTACTGGCCTTGTGTCATTAGTTGGATCTAATTATTGTTTCTTGCTCTTTAAGCCATTAGCCACTGAAATCCCTGTAATTCTTAAGTGTAAAATGCATGAGCTCAGCAAAAATTGGACTCAGTCTCTACAATATTTTAACAAAAGACAGGCATGCCAGCAGGAATCAGGATGGTTCCTGTGTATGTATATATTTCCATGTATATTGTACCTTGTGCTATTCTGAAATACTCTAGAAACAGAGTATGTCGAGTTATATGGTCCCTTGAAGCAGAGACATGACACAGAAATACACTGCAGCCTCCTTACAATATGACTTTTTTCCTGTGGACAAAGGGAAGATGGAAAACGTAGGGTGGGGGTGTTTGGGATTTGAAGAGGGATTGTTTGGGTTTTTTTCTAAAAGCTTTTGATACTGCCTCTCACAGTATCCCTGGACAAAATGTCCAGCATACAGCTATACTATCATACATAATCCAGTGGGTGAACAATTGGCTGAAGGGTCAGGCTCAAGGAGTTGTACTACATAGGGTAACATCAGGGTGGTGGTCAGTCACTATTAAGGTTTCCCAGGGCTCAGTTTTAAGGCCAGTTGTCTAATTGTTTGGCCAGTTCTCTAATTTGTCTCTAAATGACCTGGACAAAGGAGTGGAGCACACACTGAGTAGGTTTCCCAAAAACAGTAAATTAGGAGGAGCTGTTGATTCTCTCAAGGTTACAGAGGTCTTACAGAGACATCTTGGTAGATGTCACAGGCTGCATATTGTATGAAATCTAGAAGAACAAATGCCAGATTCTGCACCTGGGATGGTGTAATCCTGAATGTAGATATAGACTGGAAGACAAGAGACTGAAGTGCAACCCTGCAGAGTGATCTTGGGATTTTAGGTGATGGTAAACTCAGTATGAGTTAACACTGGGCCCTGGCAATTAAAAGTGCCAACCATATCATGAGGTACATTAAGCACAATATATCTAAGTGGACAAAAATAGTGATTGCCTGGTGTAGCCTGCCCTTGAGTATTGTGTGCAGTTAGGGGCTTCACAATATAACACATATATAAAAATATTAACATACGTCCAACGGAGGGTAACAAAGAAGGTGAAAAAAATAGAGGCCCTGAATTATGAAAAGCATCTGAGGATACTAGGTTTGTTCAGCTTAGAGAAGAGAAGACTGTCTACAACCTCCTGCTGAGGGGAGTGGAGAAGAAGGTGCTGATCTCTTCTCTATGATTTCTGCTGGTAGGATGCAGTGGGGTGGCTGAAAGCTGTGTCAGGGAAAGTTGAGATTGAGTATTTTGAAAACATTCTTCACTGAGAAGGTTGTCAAGTAGTGGAACAAGCTCAAATGAGAGTTGTCATGGACCCAAGCCAGAATCATTTGGACAATGCTCTTAGATAAATAGTTTACTTTTACCTTCCACACTTTGCCCTGTGTGGAATCAGAATGTGGTGAACCTCTTCAGTCCCTTCCAACTCAGGATATACTATGATTCTGTGATTCTCTGATTCCATCCTCCTGAGGCAACCATTCATAAATGTTTGATAAAGAGGAGTTAAGGTTATTTGTCATCACTACTATCTGTCCTCACTCAATATGTGGCAACATACGAATTGGAAAGGACACTTTCCCTCTGTGGAACATTGAATAGGAATATGGTTTAGTGTTTACACACCCACACATGACAGTTATAATTGCTGGAAACAATAAATCAAAACAGGAGTTCATGGGAAGCGATTGCAAGACTGTGTTCTTAAGAAATAGACACAATTCAAAACATTGTATCCAAACATTACCATCTGCGCTGTTCCATTAGAGCAGATGCTTAAGAGAGGAATCAAGACTTTAGAGGAACAACGCATAGGTTCTACTGGTTGCAGAGAGTGATCTTATAGTACCCCAGCCTTGGCATATCAAAAGGGGATAATGCTGCCACATTTACAGTGTTTGAGTAAATGTATCTTGGAAGGTACTGACATGTAGGGGCAATGTCCACTGAACAGGAGACTGTCCCTCTGAAATGGCCATATCTAATTCAGGACATTACTACTAGCCCTCCTTGATAATACCATTCAGCCCTTAATCAGAAGAAGTGGAGAGAAAAAGGCACCAATATTCAACAATTGTCAGCTGAAATATGTAGCTCATTATGTTACCTAAGTTATGCTGATGTGTGATAAGGCTTACACCAAGAATCAATCCATGAACATAAGAAGCCTCACAGGCATTCAGTAACTAAAATCCATCCAGAAGAATGTGGGACTTGACATTTAGCAACAGTTCTGGATGTTTTAAAATACAAAGAAACGCATGCATGTGTATCTATTTATAAGTGCAGAATCACATATAAAATGGACTGGGTTGGAAAGGACCTTAAAGATCATCTTGTTCCAACTATGGGCAGGAACAGGTTCCACTCAACCAGGTTGCTCAGAGCCCCATCCAACCTGGCCTCAAACACTTCCAGGGATGGAGCCTGCACAACTTCTCTGGGTAACCTGTGCCAGTGTTTCACCTTCTCACAGTAAAGATTTTTGTTTTTTCCTAATATCTGATCTAAACCTACTCTCTTTCAGTTTGAAGCCATTCCCCCTTGTCCTGTCATTGTATGCTCTTGTAAATAGTCTCTCTCCAACTGTCTTGTAGGGTCCTTCAGGTAGTGGAAGGCCATAACTAGGCCACCCCAAAGCCTTTGCTTTTGCAGTCTGAACAATCCCAATTATACATGTGATGTAATGTAATATATGAAAATAATAATAATTTTAAAAATTCCAATATTTAGTGATGAAATTTAATGGGAAAAGTCATGCTGTGCTCTATGCTGTAATCTAATGCATTTCAGCCAGTTTATGAACATATACTACTTTGTCAAGTTACAAACAGACACTCAGTCAAATAAGAAGATTTAATTATTTAGATTTTTATAAAAATATTTTTTCACTGAGTTACTAGTCTTCTGTATGGTGATACATTTCCCACAGCGAAAAAAGAAAGATCCTGTCAGTTGAAAGAGTGGACTTGGGTCAATTTATAACAGACACCTTGAACTATGAAGGATGAGCAATCCTCCTGCGAACACATTTTTCTTTTAAAATGTTTGTAATTTGAATTTAAGTGGTGAAAAGTGATGCATGGATGAATGAGCAAAACATCCCTTTCCTGCTCAGTGATACATAGGAAGACCATGTACACATTCCACAAAAGATATTGCATATCTGTGCTCTTAAAGCTTGGTTTGCAATCCGTCACAGGATACAAAACCATCTTCAGAAAAGAGGGGGGAAAAAAGTCACTTGCATTGTTTTATTTTTCTCCTGTGTCTTTAGACGTTTCTCTCTGCAAAACTGCAGCTGTCCACTGTTACAAAGATTAAGAACACAGTCTCCAAGAAATAAAAGCATTAAATTGAATGCCTCTGACATTTAATCCATGCATGCTTTGCAACACTCAAGTGTTCTATCACACACAATGCACATACCTGTGGTCACACATTCCTATCAAGAATGGAAAATCCTTTCAAACAGCCCGTGCTACAGCACAATCACAGAGAAAATGATCCTATGCTTTCACAAGCATGGCAGAATTCTCACTCAGAGCTGGTTGACCTTTGCCCATGTTCCAGTGGTGAGGTTTTGATCATGCGAATTTTAAAGGGTAATTTGTCATCACATGGAAGACCACACTACTGATGGTAAACATATGAGCTTAGAAATACTGCTCTGCTTGTGCTTGAATCCTTTAAAAGCACCTTTTATTAAGCATTTTAGTTTTTTTGCATTCATGCACTAATTTAGCTTACTCTTCTCAATCAGAAGAATATGCTACCAGTGAAATTGGAAAGCTGTTAAAAGTGAAAAATAGCCTATGATCTATGTAAAGTGATCTGCTTCTTCCATCTGACTTTCCTATTACTCTTGGCTTTCAGCTTAGGCTGATCTATGTGCATCACTGAATATTCGAAATCATGCTTGCTGACTGTAGTGGTCTTAAAAATCTCATACATAAAGTTGCACTCAAATGAGGCTTTGGGGATTTTTGTTTTTTTTCTGTTATCACAATCTCAGGACAATTCAGTAAGCAACACAATCCAACAGGCTGCATTATTGTATACAAAATGCTAGCATGCATTTTATTGCTTGTTTTGAAGAATAGCAACTAGTGATATTGGGAGCTCTCTCTCACTGTAATATGTGATCTCCATTAAAAATGCTGCGTTGTCATAAATATGGCACCTGTCAGACGGCCCAAGGTCATGCAGTGGTATTTTGCGTATGGCTGTGTAAAACTGTGACACAACTTTCCATAAGAATATGTGAAAACAGGCACAGAAATGCAGAGAAAATGCAGCCAAAACCTTAATGAACGGTTTGCTTCAAAAAATGCTAACTGGCAATATCATCATTTGTCAACTCTGCCGTGAATCCAGTCCCATGTAGGTGGGTAACTGTCTGGATATTTGATTTTCACAGCTACAGAAGAGATTGTTTTGTTTCTTGTAGGCTTCTGCTGTTTCCCCTCTTGAAGATCTTGGTGCATCTCATTATATATATTTCTTAACTGGTAGTCTTCTGCTTGCTAAGGAAGTTAACTGGCCTGATGGACTGAGTACGAGGTCAAAGCCAAAATTCCCAAGCTCTAAAGCTGTCTCTGACACTAACTTGCTATGAGGTTTGGGTTTAACAGATGCCATTTTCCCTAAATGAAGGCAGTATTATTTAAGAACCATAAAGAGATAATTATTATTTTACTGATAATTATTATTTTACTGTGTTTTGAAAACACAGAACAGCAAATTTATCCACCAAGCTAGGCCTAAGTCGCTCTGAGGTTTTCAGTTTTCCTCTCATTACCATGAGAGAAGACAGATTTTGCTGGAGATCACGCCATCAGCAGAAAAAAACCAGTTACTGGGGGAATATCCATGTGGGAACTGTTGGCTGAAGGCCAGACTGAGGAAAGTTGTTTAATTTTCTAATCAGTGTGGAACAACCAGTAACTGCAGTAGTCTGAGGGGAGAGTTGCCAAGGAAGCCGTGCCTGATCCCCACCTTATTCAGCACCCATCTCCAGCTGGCAGCTGAGAGCTACCCAGGGACAGCAGGCAGACCTGGCCCAGCAGGGAGGCCAGGATGGAGCAGGAGCCAGGAGGGAGCTGGTATGTGTGGGAAGCTGCAGCTGGGTGACCCCCGCTGAAGCGCAGAGCATCCACCACAAATACTATCATGGGCAGCCTGGCATCATTCTGGCTGGGAACAGCTCAAGGTGGCTTTGCCAGATGCCTCACAGACATCTGCTCCTCACTCCCGCCAGCACAGGGAAGGTGCCAGTCTGTATGAGGAGCTGGTTTATCAGCCCAAAATCCACAGATTGCTTTGGACCTATGTCAGAGGCAGGCCAAGCCTGAGCTCAGCCCCTTTTGGGGTTGAGCCTTGACCCTCTCACTGTGACAATGAGCCTTCAGCAAGCTTCTCCTGTGCTGGACAAATACACTCATCCCACACGACATGTAAGTGTTCAGGCGTGATATGTGCTGTTAATACTTTGTCCAGGGTGGGAGGTGGATGTCATGCTTAGGGGCACGTTTAGGGACATAGTTTAGTGGTGGACCTGGCAGTGTTAGGTTAATGGGTGGACTCAGTAACTGTAGAGGTCTTTTCCAACCTTAAAGCTTCTGTGATTGTAGATGGCCAGGTAGGGGTAGAATACTGGTATCAGCAAGTGAATTGCCATTAACAGTGAGGTCCTCAGGCATCTACTGCATGGCCAGGTGGACAGGAATTCCAGGGGCAGGGAAAATACTCTTTCAGTCTCAAGTAGAGCTTTATTTGACCTTTACATGGACTGCAGATGATTTTCAAAAATTTCACAAACCAGTGGAAACTAGCAACAGTAAAAGCAGACTTTTCTGGACATGGCGGTAACTGCTGAATCCTCTGAGCCCATTAACAACACCCTAGGTCTTAGTCTGTAGTACTCAGGATAACTTATGCTAGGCAGCTTTGTGGGAATGTTTCTCTGTGACATTTCCACTTAAAAGCCATAAAAAAAAAACCAATATAGGGTGTTTCTCTCCCTCCCTGCAGTGTTTCCCAATCAAAAACACTCAAACTATTTCACTATCTGGGTATGTGTTAGGAAGCCAATACACAAAAACACCAATCAAATGCACTGAAAAATAGCGGGAGGTTACAGTATTAACTCTAAAAGCTATTAGAAATCAATCAGTAATTCAGCAGGGCTCGAGGGGCAGACTGATGTAATGGAAGGCAGTCTATTAAATATAAAAGCCAATTAAACAAGTTCAGAGCTCCTGTCCTCCATCACAAAAAAAATAAGGCAAAAGTGACAATGGCAGCTAGGACCCTCATCTTGTAACAGGCTCCTAACCTGAGAGTTTGTTTCTAACAACTGTGGTACCATGGATGGATCCAAGAAAAGGAAAATTAGGCAGGCATTTGTAGGAACTTCTGTTCAGAAAATGATGAAGGTAGCTACCAGCATATCAGGTCTGGTGTTTGCGAACGGTGTCTCAGTGTTATCTGGAGATCACTTTAATAAATCCTTTAAAGTACAATGTCACTGAAAAAAAAAACAAAACCAAAAAAAAAAAAAAAAAACCAAAAAAAAACCCACACAAACAAAAAACCAAACACAACCCAACCAATTGACAACACAAATAAAAACAGCACAAAAGGAAACAAACAAAAATCCCACAAATAAACAAACAAAACCCCACAACAGTGTTTACCAATACCAAAGGAAAGCTTTGGGAAAAATTACTTCTCAAGCACTTCTTCAGTACTACAAACATACTCCCTTCTTTGGAGATCACCTCTTATTGGCAATTAAAAATTTACTAATACTTGTAAAAATATGCATATATAAGGTCATAATGACTTGTTCCCTAAATCTCTACATGATGCAAAATGAACTGGCAGATAATGGGGAAAAAATTCTTCCTCCATCCTGAGTTTGTCATAAGACCTTAATTCCAGCAGCCTGCTTAAGCAGAAAAAAATACAGATGACAAGAGAGAGAGGTCAAAGGAATAAAGAGGCTGTTTCTACTTGCAGTCCTCCTATAGTGGTACAAAACTTTTAGAAAGCTGGGATAGGTGAAACTCTTAGATTTGGAAATGTCATTCAATTCAAGCCACAGAGCAAGTAACAACACAGGAATTCTGCTTAGTTTTCTTAGAAATTCTAAGGTAAAGATCCTTTCTTTAGGAAACGATGTCATAATTTCAAACAAGAAACCTAAATGTTGCCCCTTAATATTTTCCTGAAATATTTTTTTCTTACTTACCTCTCTTCACCTTTTCTGCCACTGGTTTTGTACATCCAGAAACAAGGTATAAGATTTATGCATAGTAATGCCTTGGTGTCTGAAGAGGAGGATTTAAATTGGCTTTAAAAAGAATTTCAAAGAAAAATATGTAAAATCACATACGGACTCCCTCTTGTTTGATATTACCAATGCTGACAAGAGTCACTACTCCAGATAGCTGACTTGAGATTTAGAGGAAGGTGTATTAGCACTGCAGGAAAGCCTAAATGTTGGGTTCAGACTGATGCTGAGTAACCTTCTGGAGTAATGAAAGTCACCAGTTTCATGTATATGTTATAAATACGCCAAATCCTGAGAACAGTGGAAGAAGCAAATAACTGTACTTGGTCCTATTGTGCAAGATTTTACACTGTTAAAATCGCCTATAGTTAGTGGAGAAGAGGAGCGTGAAGTGCTTGAGAGGCAATGCCGTGTAAATGCCAAGGGTGATCTGGAAAATATTTACAGCCCACTATTGCCCTCTAGTGTAAGCTGTGCAAGCGTTTGTGGTACTTGCAAGTGATGAAAGGGAAAAAATTGAAGTACAGCTCTTTATTTTAAATGAAAAGATACTGGCTCTTTCCGTGGATATGGAGTTTTATACAATTTTAAATTAACCTTGAGAGAATCTGGTGTAGGGAAGGAGGGGTGGGGGGGAGTTTGGAAAGGTGATGATAATACTCCACAGCTTCTAGACTCTCACTTTTTGGAGAAAAGATATTCTCCTTGGAAAGCATTTGCTTCACAGACCTTCTGTCTTCTAATTTAGTTGCATCATGTGGCGATGAATAAATTGTTTCCTGACTGTTATAAGGCATGACAAGACCGCAGAAGATACTAATTCCAGCTTGATTTAGACAGTAAGGGGAAAGCTTTTATTTTAAAGAAAACTTGCCCTCGGTAAGTTGTTATATATATGTTTCACTTGGGTTTATCTTTTTTTCACTTAAAAATATCTTAAAGGATTTTAAAAATGTTCTCTACATACCAGCATATGTAAAACACTAGGATGATAAACCTGATCAAATATTTCTGAGAACAGTGTTCCCAAAATGCTTTATATCCAGGGAAGCCATACTGTTTTAAGTGGAATAAATTTAAATTTTATATATAAAAATATGTCTGAAGAAGTAATAATGCAATTTCTTGCACAAAATCTTACGATTACTGCAACTTAAAATGAGAGACAAAGAGATTAGAAATAATTAGTACATTGATCACAGATGGAAAAGATACTAAAAAAAAAAAAAAGACATTTCCCTTGCTAAGCACTTGATTGTCACTAGTCTCCATTTGATCTTAAATATAATCTATCATGTGGTTGTACCAATAAAGGAGACTTCCAGATCAATTTCTATGAATTACTGCTTGCTCTGCCTGTAACAGTGCTCTCTGCTTTCCCTGCCAATATTAGAACTTTTTTCTACTTAGTCCCTGCTAAGGATTCAGCAGTTCATTCATAGGCAAGTGCAACACGGACATGCACATTTTTTGTTTGTCATCAGTGGTCTATCAGTAAAATCGCTTAAGTACTAGAAAGTGTGATTTACCTTACTTTTAAAGAAAGCATAGAAGAGTCAAACCCTGGAAAGGCCTGTGGCTGAGCCCAAGGTGATGAACCCACATGTAGCCATTCAAATGGAAGACTTCTCAAGTCAAGCAAGATGAATCCCTAAGCTTGGTCTCCAAATATCAAGAACATATCAACATTTCACACTGCCCTCAGAGCAGAGATATTTGGGAAATAAGATGCTTCCCTCTTTACCCTTCATTTTTGCACGGCTATAAAGTTCAAGCTTACTTTAACTTCCAACTTTACTCATCCTAACTTCCTACTTCAGTAAAGCTTCCACAGTCAATTTCCGGAATCTATTTAATCAGAGTTCCTTAGTCATTGTGACGATATGAAGTCTTCATTCTTTCAAATATTTTATTGTTAGCATAAATCAAGAGCAAAAGAACATTCGAAACCCTGAGGACTGCATATTGAATGTCAGACTTGTGTGATTTGATGAACTGGGATGAAAGAAATCCCTCAAATGCTAGAGTTTATCATGGGGCAACTGACAAACTCATAGCTTAAGCACTGCTGGCATGGCATTATCATACTGACATCAATTGCCACAATAGATAAGGCATGTGAGTTTGACAAGTTCATTCTTTCAGAGAATCTGATTTGATAATTATTATTTTACAAGGACTACCCTGTAGATGAGATTAAAAATTAAGCAGACATGTTTTGCTCTCTCATGCTCATCAGAGAGTATCCCAATGTACATTCAAGATCATAGTGAATAGTATATAAAGACATTAATTTATTCATTACATGAGTCCAGGAATAACACTTTTATTCTGGATCTAGATCTCATTTGCCTGTTCTCCAGTAGTGTGAGATAATTATGTTTACAAAGCAGCCACATTACTCTGATTGCATACAACTGCACTTTCACTGTATTTCCACTGTCTGTGGGAAGATGAGTTATGCTGGTACTTCATGGAATAAGAGAAAGTCAAATTCAGCAGCTATATATAACTATATATATGTAACTATGGTTAAGGCATTTTTAGATTTGAAGTCGATACCAGATAAAAAAATGTTACCTTGTCTGAACTACACTGGGGGAAAAAAAAATCACAAGAAATTAAAAAAATCTTGTTTTTGAATGAATCCCTGAACAATAAGAAAGGAACTTTACCTTTTGTAAGAAACCATACACACTGAACCTAGATTTAGACCCCCGATTTCAGAGTTACCTTTTAGTAATCAAATAGAAACACTTACTGTCCCAGCTGAGGGGAAGGGTATACTAAGTTATAATCATAGAAAAAAAAAATCCTACCTGAAAAGCTCTAATCTAAGTAGAATGGGGGGAAGGGGAGAGGAAGAGTGCTTTTCCAAATACTCTGTCCAACAGCCTTCTTCTTGCTAGCTTTGCTAGCGAGGTTTATGCTGCCAGAAGGTGACCACTTCCAAAATGAGTCAAGATAATCTCTCCTAGCTCACTCCCCAGGGCCTGTCTGTGCACACATACCTTGTGATAAAACATTGGTAGAAACTTCTCAGAAAACCTGGTTTTGTCAGACTGCCTCTACTGGGTTTCCATGACCAGGTTTTGGTAGCAGAGGGGCTGCAGGGATGGCTTCTGTAAGAAACTGCTAAAAGTTTCCTCCATGTCCAGCAGAGCCAATGCCTGGTGGCTTCAAAGATGAATTTGCTGCTGGCCAAGGCTGGGCCAATCAGAAATGGTATAACACCTCTGTGATAATATCTATAAGAAGAAAAAGAAAGAAGCTATTGTGCAAATGAAATTGCAGCCAAGAGTGGAATGAGAATATGTGAGAAGAAATAACTGTGCAAACACAAAGGTCAGTGGAGAAGGAGCAGTAGGAGCGCTCTAGACACGGGAGCTGAAATATCCCTGCAGCCCATGGTGCAGACCATGGTGGGGCAGCTGTGCCTCGCAGCCCTTGGAGGACCATGGGGATCCAAAGATCCACCTGCAGCCCATGAAGGAGCCCACACTGGAGCAGGTGGGTGCCAGAGAGAGGGCTGTGAATCCGTGGGAAACCCATGCTGGAACAGGGACCTGCAGAACCGTGGAGTGAGGAGCCCACGCTGAAGCAGATTTTCTGGTAGGACCTGTGACCTTGTGGGGAACCCATGTTGGAGCAGCCTGTGCCTGAAGGACTGCACCTTGTGGAAAAGTGATCCACCTTGCAGCAGTTCAAGAGGAACTGATGCCCATGGGATGGACTTACACTGAAGAAGTTCATGGAGAACTGCTTCCCATGGGAGGGACCCCACACTGGAGCAGGGGAAGGACTCCTCATCCTGAGCAGCAGCAGAAACAAGCTGTGATTGACTGTAGCACACATTCCCGGTCTTCCTTTGCCACTGGGTGGGAGGAGGTAGAGTTGGGAAGGAGGTGTTTTAGAGTTGGGAAGGTGGTGGGGGATGGTGTCTTTAAGGTTTATTTTATTTCTCATTAACCTGCTTTCATTTTATTAGTAATTAATACCTCAATTCAAGTCTGTTTTGCCCATGACAATATTTGGCGAGTGAATTCTCTCCTGGACCTTATCTCAACCCATGAACCCTTCATTATATTTTCTCTCCCATTTCCACTTGTGGAGGGATATCTGCATCCCTCTGCAAATCTAGATATAATCCACAAAGATAGAGCAGCTTTGGTGGGTGCCTGACGTCCAGCCAGGGTCAACACATTACGCTGCCCCAAGGCTGCTCCCAGGGAAATAAGGATCCCTGTGTTTAGAGTTCAGACCTGGGCTGGATAGGAAATTTCATTGTGAAACTTGACTTGAAGCAAAAAAAAAACCCACAAGAGAACAAAACAACCAGTTTCATTTATTGCTAACCTAACTGTTTTGCACATAGCAAGAAGATTTGAAAAGAACACATTTTATTTGCTTTCTTAGTGGGGTGAGAGGAGGACTGCTCTCTGCAGTAAAACTAAATTTGGAATTTCCAAATACATCAAAAATCAGAAATTCTAGCTTTCAACTGACTCTTCTTACAGCCAAAGTAAAATGTTGAGCAGTGAAATAGCTGCAGCGGGGAACTCAAAAAAGATGTTATTACATGACCCAAGGAGGGAATAGTATTCTTATTTTGGATGAAAATAAGGAGCCAAGAAGGAAATTCCAAGGTGATTCAGAGACAAACATTGTTTACATTCAATTAAATTTCAAAGCTAAAATCCCAACCGAATTGCTTTCCAGCTACTGTGTGTTTTATGCCATGGTGCCATATGCTACAGTTTGGAGTACCGTCTCCCTCAGTTGGCTTTTAATTGGCTTGACCTATGGGAAAGATGGCAGGAAACCAAACTAATTATATCAATTCACCTTGTGGACTATAAAATCTGTTATAGAATGACATCTCAAATGAAAAAATAAAAATGAAGCAATAGCAGAAGTGCAATTACGGTGTCTTTACATATCGTACATATCATGCATGCATTGCTTATTGCAGTATCATCTTATGGAATTTTAAGGATTTTGTTGACAAATTAAGCAGATTCAACAAAATAGAACTCTGTGAGGAAAAAAAATAAAGTCATAATATTTATTCTCCACAGAATTCTTTTTAAAGTCATTAACAGTACTTTCAAAATGTGCAGGCCTCAATCCAGAATAATTAGCTCATTTTCAAATAAAAATAGATTCAGTATTTTTATACCTTCTACTCAGTATATATCAGTGTTACTCTCCATTTACACTGCTTTAAATTGAAATATCATTTCTAAACTGAGAAACTGGAAGCTGATGTCAAAAAAAAAAAAAAAGTGAAGCAAATATCAGATATGTAAGAAAGTCATTCAAAGACACAATTGCATGTCCCACATGTCAGCAAAATCAGCATCTTATCCAAACTAATGTCATATCCATTTTACAGACTGATATTTGAAATGATGAACAACGGAAAGCTTGTGAAATGCTGTCCCTGGTACACTTTCTAGCTACTGTGGAGTGCATTAGATATAAATGGGTGGTGTCTCAATGACTACTTACATTGAAATGATAAAGTCTGATTTACCTGCTTTTGACCATCTGAAAGGCAGTAGTGTATTCTTTCCCTATTCTTTGTTAGGCCAGTGCCTCTCCCTCTTCATTGACATTGGAAGATGTTGGGATAATTGACTTAACCATCAGAGACTTCAGACTGGTGAAATAAGCACCACTTTAAATCGTAAAGATTTAATCCTAAAGATTAAATCTTTGGAATAGATTTCTGAGAGATTTAATCAATGTTTTTCCACCAATAACTTTGCTTATTTGTCACAATCCGTCTATATATTAGTTTACAAGTATGAATGTATACCCTCAGTATGCATTCAAATACATGCCTAGTTTCCAACATTAGAATACATTTTTATTGATATCTTAGTTTTATAGATAAGAGAATAACCTCCAAGCAAGCCCACTTAAACAAAATAGTTCACAGAATAAACATAGAGGCTTAATGAAACCACTGGGAAAGAATTAACTGTCTCCACTAAACAGCACAACTTAAATACAGAAAGCTCTTGGATATCTGTTTAATTTTGACAACAGAAATAATCACTGCTTAAATAGTCAAAGAAAAGACAAAAGAGTCTCAGCTATGAAAAGAGTTTTTCAACAACGATGTACACAAAAGCTAATGCTGTCCTCCATGTAGTTTTCCTGAAGTGCTAGCCTTTTCATTTTCAGAAATGCAGTACATTAAAAAATTTCAGCACTTCAGAGGATTTGATACTTAGATCCCAATCTCAAACTGAGCTCATATGTTTATTTGGCTAATTTAGTTTTAAGCTCACTAGCAAATTTTTGTTTTCTGCCTGCCAAACTCACTATGAATCTTATCATGGATTATGATGGCACTGTGTTAGACTAGTCCTTATTTTAAGTTATATGTTCCACGGGTTTGTGACAGATGATCTCTGAAAACTGGACAGGGATGATTCCTGCAAATTAGTTATAAAACAGTCCTGTTACTGTTACAGTGTCATAGTGGAAAAAGTTGAACAAAAATTGTCAGTACCAATGAATCATAATAGCCTTCTATCTATTTTTTCTATTTAGGCAGTAGTTTACCCCAAAAGCAATCACAGAAAATGGACCTATCTGAGGGAGAAAAAAAATAAAACAACAAATGAGTAAACAGATAAATTCTCCAAGAAATATTTCTCCTACTCTTCACTCTGTAAGAACACCTAATACGTGCTCTAGAGAGATAGCCTACACTCTCTGCAGACAATATCTATAAGGTGCTCACCTGAGGCATGGCTCTTGTCTGAAAACAGGAGAGCATTCTATAGGGCCTTTTGAGCACCATAGCAAACTCTTCTCACAGATGAGCCTTCTTCACCCCCACACCTCCAGAAGAAGAGAATGGAGCTTTGTTCGATCATATACACAATTTTTGTTTGAAAGTAATGGAATCCAAGAGCTTTTGTAAATTTTTAAAAACTCAGCTCATCTATGACTGATTTGGGCTTAAATCAACATCTCTTTGCTTTTTTTGCAGCTCATCTAGAATCATAATCATCTTATGGCAAGATCATAGCAAACTGCTGCTAAAGACCTTTATGATACCACAAACCTGACACTGCTAGAGCAACAAAGAGCAAACTTCTAAAGAACAAACAACTTGTTTCCATGTAAGGACTTTCAGCAATTCAGCATGCTCTAGTAATTCAATCACAAGCTGTTACGTTATGTGCAAGAGTCCCTGGGTGAAATGGTGTAGTTTGGGTTATGAAGCAGTTCAGCCAGGATGATCATAATTGTTCCCTGCAGCTTTTAGATGTACTAACAACAACAACAAAAAGTAAAGAAACAGCTGAAACTGCCATATGTAGGGAAGGCTGAATTGTTCCTAAATCTTATCTTTCATTTTGTTTTCCTCAAGTGCTGTTCTGACCTAAGATTATATCTTCTTTGACAGAGCTGATATGATCTGGCCAATTAATCATAGGGTTTTTTTCCTAAAAACCAACCAACCAACCAAACGAGCAAACACTGACTCAAAAATCATAGAGATCCCATAATTTTTAAGGTGAATTGCAGGAAAATGATTTGAAACGGCAGATAGTCTGAACTTGAATGTGAATTAAGAATTTTTTCTTTTGCTGGAGAGGTCTCCAGCCCTATATCTTCAAGATGCCTTTTACAAAACAAGACTGACTTATGGATGTATAATATTAGAGATCTCCAGCCTACTTGCAAAACCAGACTGAAAAACAACTTTACATCAGAGGGAAAAAGGGGTTTATAGGGAAAAAAAGAATAATTAAGGGACAGCATGTATGTATTAATATGCATTTGCAAATGCAGCCACCACAAAACTCAAGTTAAAATAACTCTAGAAAAAAATATCTTATCATAGTGGACAGTAACCATTCCTCATAGTGAGAAGAGAAATATAAAATATGGGAAAAGTAGAGAGATAATACTGTGCAGAAGATCCACTATATTTACCCTGAATCATATTTTCTGTTTCTGCTTTCATCCAGAGATGTGCATACTAAAAGATGGTTGCCACTGAAATTTGATGGTCCAGTAAGTATGAGCAAACATAGAATGTGATCTGGAGCATCATTTGTATTGGCAAAATTCTCAGCTGGAGTCCCACAGAACTACAAGATATTAAATAGATTTATTGCCTATCAGTTTTATACCAGAGGGAGAATATCCGCTTCTCACAGTGAAGAGATGCATTATAAAAAAAGTAACTGTGATATTACGAAATCATCATTCAGCCAAGCTATAATAAATTATAAATTCCCTCTGTGGCTGATTTTTATCTGGCTGCACCTGACAGCAAAAGTTTTCACAGGCAGATATACTTGCAGATTTTAAAAGGAGATTAAACATTTCCTGGTATCAGTTTAACCCTCTCCCTCCTCTTCCCCATTTTCCTAAGCTGTTGACTGAAACAGAGAAAACCTTCTATCAACTTTTCTCAACTTTGAAGGCATCTCAAAATATAAGTCAGGCAAAACGTCATGTATAAATTTCAATTACCACTTTACACCTTCAGCAAAGTATAGAAGGCTACTGTCTCTGCTAGAATTTTCTGCCACTTTTCACAGCCTTTAAAAAAAAATAAAGGACTAAAAGGATCCTGATGTCCTACAGCATGTGAAAATTATGATTCTGTATCATATTTCTGTGAGTAACAGAGACTAAGGGAACTCTGTGCTAACATAAAATCCAAGCTCAAAAAGTAGATTTCTTGATTTTACAGATGAACTATAAAGTGCGCTCTCTATTGAACATTTACTACATAGTAAAAGCACTACATTTTGTCGTAATAGAACATTCCATAATTCAGCTCACTTTTGTTTTCCCAGGGTCTATAAATCACAAATTATAGGAGATGGAAGCATACACCAATAGCAGGCACAAACATCTTTTAAGTTCCATAGATTAAATAGGAAAGCCACAGATAAGCAGTAAATCTGAAGTAGTAATCTCATCCTCTTAGCATAAAGCTGGTGTAAAACACCCATTCTTACTCAAAAGTTTTACCCTTTTTATATCAGTGCGAAAAACCAAACAGCAACAGACTAGCAGACATTGCTGTGCTATTGTGATCTCGTTGAGTATATTTTTTTCATACTGTACTCCATAAGACATGATTTTTTTCATGTGTGTCTCTTGGCTGCATGCTTTTCTACTTTTTTTTTTTTTTTTTTTTTTTTGGTATACAGTCATTTACCTACTCCTAATGGATTTTAGAGAGGAATGTGGAGCACACTTCTCCATACAAATTCATTTGCCAATATTGAAACACACATCCTTTGCCTTTCCTGAAATATGTTTCTTCTGAGAGCTGAAATTCATTTTTACTGTGAGCACAAGGCTGTTGTTTATACAGGATTGTTGTCCCTCCTCATGGGAGCTATTGTCTCTGACAGTGAGCATTAGGATTTGAGCAATTGTACTATAGGTTCCAGTGAAACTGCTCCAGTTTTTACTCTGAAGTCCTCAGGGCAGGAAAATGCAGAGGCACTTAGGCCTTCATATAATAGGCAAAACGTCTTGTAAATGACTAAAAGAATCTGCACGGTTCTGGTAAACATGTGTAGACAGAGATCACATCTAAATTAAACCACGACACGTTTCACATGAAGAAAAACAGGGAAAGAGCTAGATTTGACACAGGGTGACTCCTTGTTAATATCTATGACAAGTGACCCTGAAGCTGAAGGGCAATTCTAGTACTCATTGTGCATGTGTGATAGATTAAGCATGAAGGAAACAAAACTGTATCTTTGAGTAAACACTAGATTAAACCCTTTCCTTCTTTTTCTCATGTTATCCTTTGAATTGAATATGTTAATTAATTTAATTGAGAATTTTATATGTGTGAGGGTAAACAAGTAAAATTATTTATCCTGCCAGGAGAAGGTTCCCCTACAATCAGAAGCAATAAAGCTTATTGACATGATTAGACACATTTTAACCTGGTTCTAGTTCAATTTTTCTCCTAATTTCTCCATTCATTATTTTTTTTCTTTGACCAATTCTTCTAGTAAATATTCAACAGTTGAATTCATCTGGAACTGTGTTGCAGGGTGGGGACAGAGAGGATGCTAGAGCCTCAGTCTTACAATTCATTCTGTGAAGACAGAAAAAAAATAGGTTTAATGATTAGCACTCTTATTCAAACAAGAAACCCTAAAAGGACCCTGAGGCTGGCTGTCCCAAAAGAGCATTATCCATGGTCTAAAGCTCCCTGGGCCTCCGAGGCAGGGTGGCCACATTTACAACATCCATGCGAATGCTCCCCAGATTGTGCTGAGCTCCCAGGCAACCCTTCAAAATTAGTGGCACAGTGATAAATTCCCAGGCCAGAGATGTAGCAGGGATTCTTTTCAGAATTAAAGAATACTCTGAATTGGAAAGGACCCACAAGGATCTTCAACTTGGCTACAAAGTTTAAGTACTTTAGTTACTGGTTTTTTTGAATGGTTGAATCACCCATTCTTGCCGGCTGAAGAGACCTGCTTTGCACATCAGCACAACTGAGTTTCATAAAGCACAACTTTGCCATCTGTCTACCATAAGTTCAGTTCTGTGAGGTTTCTAAAAGAACAGTTCATGCCTTGGGCGACTGTTGCTTCATTTTAAATCCTTTGTCAGAGGTCTGAGGATGCAAGGAATGTAAGGACTGCTTTGACAGTAGTACGTGTGAATGTGTGTGCATGTAGTGGGAGAGAAAGATAATGAATGCTCTCTTTAGACTCATGATGCCAGATTTCAAACACCTGTAGAAACTGCATACCCACATTTGCAGAGGGAGATCACACATCCCTGCCAAATCATCTGCAAAGCAAAGGACATGTAACTGCTCAGCAGATCAGGACAGGTGGAAGCATTCAATTAGAAAGGAAAGCCTAGGATTCCCATCCCTCTAGAGATGTTGCTATAAATACGTAAACTGTCCTAGAGAAAACTTACAATAAGTGGTCTTCTGAAAGCAATCCATTACTACTTCCTTACCCTTCTTCTCTGTCACCATCTGGCCTTAAGAAACTTCATTGTTTTTGTAAAAAGGAAAATATTAGAAGCATGGTCCCAGAAAGGCCTCTCTGCAGTCCTTCAGTTAAGGTACAGCAAGAGGCCTGAAGTGAGGTCAGATCCCAGATACACTGCTAATGTCAAATGGTGAGGCACAGATTTCTGTCAGGGCTCAGTAAGACACCTCTATCCTGGAAGAGGATGTAATCTGATACACATCTATAAAACCTTCCACCTAGCATGCAAAATGATGCAGAGACCTGTACATATGCACAACCAGATGCTATAAACTGCTGTACTCTCCTTATTCTGTTTAGAGTCCATACTCATCTCTGGGATACAGTATTGAGCTGAATGTCATACATCTGAAAGTTAATGGTAACGTTTGATACTGCAGTAGCCAAGTTATTTTCCCACTCTCACAATTTACATTTCTGACTTGCATTAGAGAATCTCATTGGAAACCTGGTCATAAATCCATATGGGAATTATATGATGGGGCAGAATATATGTCCTTCAAGTCTCGGGTCAGAAGCTTGCCACTGAAATATCAAGAACCTGCATATGTGAGAGCTCAGAGTAATGAGCTTTCTCTCTCCTTATTTCTCTGCCAACTTTCAGAGTTAAAAAAACTAGTTAAAAATGAAAGACAAAGTTTCTCACATGCAGATTCAGCAAATTAGCATTCCAGAGGAAAAAAAAAAACAAAACAACCACCAAACAACTAAAAAGCTAAAAAAATTTTTTAAGTGGTCAATGTATAAGAAATTTTAGGCTAAAAGAGAACCAGGAATTCATATCCTTTTTCTGTCTTCACTAGGAAAACAGCCATTTCAAGTACTGTCGACAGGTGAGAATTTTCATGTAAATGTGAGTGAAACTAAAATTCAGAAATACTAGCATTCATACACGGGAAAACTACCAAACAGTTCATGTCCCCCTCTGGTTTATATCCTATTCATGTCAGCTGAACATCAGATTTTTACATTTGGGACTGAAAGTTTTTTGGTATTATGATGACATTATAATTCTTGATTTGCAGCCATGGAACTAGTTCCTGGAGCATTCTCAAACAGCAAAATGTCTCAGGAGCACATATTTCCAAGCTGTAGTTTTAGCAAAAACAAAAATAGCTCTCAGTGGATAATATGTGATAGACACCAGTCAGCACATTCCCTGCCATAGCACTCACTGCCATTAGAGTACATCCAAGGTGGAGGAAGGCCAGTGAACAGCCTGTATAAAATACAACGTGCAAGATAATAGAAAGATATAATTTTCTGCTTCCTTTCACTGCATAGTGACTGTAGGCTCTAATGCTGTCCTCCTTTGTCTCACAGTTGCAATGGCCCATGTATAAAGTGGTAGCAAGTTTCTTCCAGTATCCAAAGTGTTTCTGCACATTTTTGACACTACTCTCTCATGCTCTTGAGCTGGTGTACCTGGTGTATTAATACTCATATCTATTAGTGCAGTTTCTCAAATTGTCAAAACTTTCTTCCTGTAAGCACAGAAAATGTGACTTGTACAGCATGCCAGGGTACTTTTCTTTGCCACGCTTTATGTTTGCACTCGTAATTTCCTCTTTTCAAGTGACAGGTTGAGGATTCTTCACCTGTTTCAGGTGTAGGACCCTCACCTGCCCAGACTCCCTGACTAGAGCTCCATCTGTTTTCCAGCTCTGTGGAAGACAAGACAACCAGCAGAGCTGACACTGGCTGATTAAAGACACAGAAAATGGATTCTCCAGGGCAGAATGTTACCTATTCACCCAGAGTATATAATACACACCACTGAGTGTCAAAACCACTTAGTGTTAAAATGTATATTTTCTCTAAGAATACAATAATGTTTCCTTGGAATATATGTGAGGTTCTCTCAGTCAGGCTAAGAGTATCAGGTTGATCTAGTTATAGCAGTTACCCGACATCTTTCTGTAAAACAATCCCTCTGAATTTCAGGCTTATCTTCTGTAATTTAGTCCTATTAATTAATCTGGCATGCCTAATTTAATATTATCTGTAATTCTGCATATTTAACATAGATAGACTATGTACTAAAAGACCAGCTGTAGAGCTGTCAGGTTTAAAGTACTCCTACAATAGCTCCTCCACTTTGTTTTAGATACTTTCCAAGTGAGAATCACCTTTAACTGCCCCTACTTTCCTCTTAGAATTGTTTGAACTGTGCATTTCCAACAGGTTATTTTTACACGGGTAATTAGCTAGATCTAAGACATTTATTAAAACACTACAAAGAATTTCCTTACTCATCACACACAATAATTTGATATTCATTATGAAATTATGTCTCATAATTTCACTTCTACCCACACCACCTGCTGCTACTTTGTGCTAGTACATGCCAATGAGAACAGAGGTTTCCTTACCACCTTCAGCTGCTTTTCCTGACTCTGCTCACCCACCTTCCTACACTGGTTTATAAATGCTTGCTACGGAGCACCACACACTGTTAAAGAGTAATATAGATGAAGCTTTCCTTCCCCTTGTTCTCCCCAGAGTTTTAGTTGCTGTGTGATTCCCTCTGTGGCTTCTCCTGCGTTGGCAGCAGGGGACTGAGGACAAATCCCCGTTGTGACTGAGGCTGCTTTTTTTGGTAGGATTGCTGGTTTGTACCAGTTAGATGTACGCAATACCCTTAAATCATGGTGAGAAAGATTACCTAGGTCAGCAGTATCATAATACCCTTAGCTAGTCAAGATAACAGTGCAGAAAAGATAAAGAAGTGAAAAGTGAAGACAGTTGCTGCCCTGAATATTTATGAATGAAAATCATGACAGGAAGATTTTATTAATTTCTGAAAAACTTGGATATTGCTTTAAATTTCCTTATAACACCAAAATATTCCATTTAATTTTCATTTGCAACATGTTTTCCTTTCATGCACTATTATCTGGTAAATTGGGGTAAAATTCTTCAGACAAAAAAAGAATTTTTTAAAATCTGCTTTTTTCCCCACACCAAATGGCAAAGTATATCGATTTCACTGTGGTTGGAGTAGAATATATACATTGACTTTAAAGATTATTGTGCTTTCAGGGTCATTTGAAAGCAAGTGCTCGCAAAGATAAAATTTCTGAGGGCTTTAAAATGCACCATGTGCCATGAACTGCAGTAAATAGTCTTAATTATTAAGTGACAGCCTCGAACATATATACACAGCTAAGTAATCTCTGAGAAATTTCTAGCCAGCTGAGTTAAGGTGCAGGGATTTGGGAAGCACACCGCTTTTTTTCATAGTACAGGACAGAGACATGGAGTTATACTAACCACATATATTAATATTTCCATGCCATGAATTTCAATTTCAACTAGAATAGCTTTGATCTTAGGGAGGTGGTGGGCTGGCATGTCTCCAGGATGCAGGACCACCACCTCCCTCAGATCGTGCTCTATGGGGAACTTGCCACTGGCTGCTGCAAGAGAGGAGCCCCAAAGAGGAGATACAAGGACTGCCTGAAACAATCCCTCAGCCCTGGCCTGATTGATCACCACCATTGGTCTACCCTGGCCTCCAATCGGGAGGCCTGGAGACACACCATCTATAACGTTGCTGCTGCTTTTGAGAACACACGCAGGATCACTCTCGAGGAGAAAAGACAATGCAGAAAGAATCGTGTCTCATCGATATCATCTGGGGAGTCTTTCTGCTGTGCCTTCTGCAACCGGACTTGTCTATCTCGCATTGGCCTTTTAGCAAGCGTGGGTAGAGCCCTTCTCAAATCTTCGTTCACGAAGCCTAGCCATGATGATGAGAGTAGCTTCATCTACTTGATCCATTCTTTGATAAAAGGGAGTGGGGGTAAGAAATCTCATGCAAAAAACCAGCATGCAACACTAAAGATAAAGCAGCAGGTACCCAAATTTTTTTAAAATGCAAATGTAGAACAAAATTTCACATTTAGCCTATTTATAGTCATATGCAATTGTTACAGTGTCCATACAATGATAATTACCTCATTGCTAATGCAATACAATATAGATTGATTTCTCCTAATACATCTACTCCCGTATAATTACCCTTTACTGTATTTCTGTGTTGTGAAGAAAGGATGAAGCTTCAGTGCTTCGTACAGCACACGTGGTGACTGTCCATATTGCAGTCCCATCACAGCCTGCTCTGCAGAGCATGGAGACTATGAGATTATGATGTAATAGAGTTATCCCGGCTGCACAGTTCTTGGATTTTATGTGTTTTTTTCAGATGTTTAGTTCCAAACTGCATATCTCTTCAATCACAATGGCTTTGAAGTGCATTTATGAATATTTATTTATTTTAGTGCTTTCAAACAAATCTGTTAAGGAGAGTGGAACAGTTCCAAGAAACTAAAAGAAAAATGGCAGACTGTGTATTGTATCTAGAGTCTGGGTTTTCACTGAGATCTTCTCAGTAACATTTTCTTCCTTCTTTCCATTTAGAGTGTTTGCTCTAGGACTGAGCAGCTTTGATGGCTCTCATTTTAGCAGCCTGGCATCACTTGAGCAAAGCAGAAATCACAGTAGTTTTCATTGAGAAGGAAAAAGAATATTTTTTTCTCTCTAGGGGTGTTTTCTCTTGGGAAACCCAAGCCAATTTTTTGTTTATTTTCTTTCCTCTTCTTTTTTTGATTTTAAATCTCTTTGAATTGTTCCTGCTTATTGCCTTCTTTCCTAACAGCCTCCCACAATAGTAAAGTGCAGAAACAAAATAAAACAAAATGGACTGTTAGAGAAGGGGAAAGAGAAAGAGAAAAATTAAAACCAAATTTGGAATCATATAATTACAAAATAGAAACATCTAACTTTTCCATACACTTTCCAACTTTTTGTTTGCCTTTCCCTGATCCAAAAAAATAAATATGAGCATGGTTCAACTGATTTATACTGTCCCCTTCCTGTTATGCAACGTACAATAAGTCATACTTGGGGCATAATGAGAGAACATGTCTCAGGTTTCTTATCCAGGCAATCAGAGGCACATAGCTGGAAATCTCTTAGACACCCACAAGAAGATTGTCTGAGATTTCAGTATTCCTTACCCACTACAGTCTGGTGTGTGTTGCTGAAAATTAGGACATTTAAGAGATTCGTTTCTTACTTATGTAATCATAAGGAGTAAGTTTATTGCTATTTCAATAAGAATGAATCACTCTCCACTAGAAAAAAAAGTTTGAAGGTCAAAAGTAATGTAAAATAAATTAGCAACAGTGTAGATTACTGTGTATTTGGTATAAATGGGGTCCAACTAGCTGTGAGTAGCTTAGTAGTTTGTTGTCTGTGTACAGCAAACATTTTAAACAGATGTCTGCTTTCTACATCTATAATGCCGGAATAAATCTAGCACCCAGTGATAAATGAATGTTAGTTTCAGCATCACCACCTGGAAAGTCTTATATGAAGCACCATAAGTGTGTTAGTGACCTCATACTATATAATTTTGTAGTAGTTCTTTCTACATTTTTATATGATACAAATTCCCACTGCAGTGTAATGTTTTGATATTTCAATAGTTGTAATCATTCCATAATATTACACAAATGGTTATTATTATTGTTAATATTTTTTCCAGATCTCTGACGACAGCTCTTATCCAAAGATAGCATTACATTTGACTAAGACTGAATAGTTTTGAAACTTTTGTAGGCAATCTGAGGATTAAACATCTGTAGAAACAAACGTGAGCTTTGTCAGATAATTCATTCTGACCATAGGTTAATTCTTCTCTTTATTTTCACTGTCTTTTATTTTTAGATTTTGTGTACTTTTCAATAGCTAGTTCTCCTCCCTCCTCCCAACTGTTCTCACAAAAAAAACCCCAAATTGCAGTGTTTGATTTCATCCCATCACAACGCACACAGGGTAGGAGCAAACTAAGGTATGTTCTCCTGCTAGATATTTCTAAGCAAATTTCCCACATCCCTTCTTACTGCCTATAAATTTTTCTTTTTTATTGAAGTTAGCCTTCAGAGAGGTTCTGCAGATACTGTGTGATCTTTGCCACAGACCATGCAACTCCTGCCATAACCAAACATACAGCTTACCCGGTGGCCTCCCCAACAATGGGCAGATTCCCTATGTGCACCAATGACTGCTCTCATGGAGGTTAAATTCTTTGCTAGAGTAGCACTAAATTACCAATTTTTTTAGCTCCTACATGTGATATAAAATGACAGCAGGTGTCCATTCTGTCCCTTTTACCTACGAGGTGTAGTGGGGCACCAGTTATTTTTTGTAGGATTTTCCTGAAGTGGTGTCTTGGGGGTTGTCTGGTCCATCATTCCTCATGACAGCAATAGCGGGCTGGATGGAGACATTGAGTAGGTTAGGTGCCATCCTCAGACTGCCACTTTGACCTTATGAGTTAATGCTACATTGTAAAGAGGTATAGATACATAAAACAGTCACTGGACTTAGGGTTTATAATTGTATATTCTGCTTATGAAGCCTCCAAGAGCACTTTCGAGATCATGAACTTTTCCTGTCTCTGGGATGTTTGGGGTTATTCAAATCTTCATTGGGAATTGGTGTGTCTGTCTCTGTTATGAAAGCATGAAATACCTTGACAAAAATTTTTGAACACTTAAACTCTGCTGATACAAGGCGATGCATACAGCAAAACTAGAGTTCAGTATGCCACAACTTCTTACAGATTTTTTTTTTTTATATATAGGAACAGGGCATCTACAAATTTGTTGGCCACAGAGGATTCACACACTAACTGGCTACAGACAATTCTCACACCTGTTTTTAAATAATGCCTTTGCAAACACAAACACAGTTCAAATTACTTTGGCACCAGAACAACAAGCAGAAATGAATGGACAAGCATGGTAATGAGTCATACTGTTTCACAGAAGGTGCCTATCCCAGAATTCTCAGCAGATAAAACTCAGACTATCTTTTTCCTTTCCTCAGCCACTGCTACAACCTAAATTAGCAATGCCAACACACTGCAAGCTGAGAGGCAGTAGGACTTTGCTGAGTATGGATCAAAAATAGATTATCATTGTGTTGATTAAGAAACAGAGATCACCTATCAGAAACTGAGCTGAGTTTTCCTGTAGCGGAAAATTTAGCAACCACAAGCCATCCCCATTTCCAGGTTTGCTGGATCGACTTTCCATAACAATCAATGCAAATTAGCCTTTACCTGACATTCCCAAGTATTCCACTCCATATGTACTCCTTATTCAGGGAATGAAGTGAACGGGACCTCAGATGTTGCCTAGTGGCTTCATACTGAGACTTTATCTGTTTGCTTGGTAACTATGATTGCATTCTTTGTAGATCTGCCAAGCCCATGGCTAACAATATATGCTAAAAGTTATTCCATTCCTCCCTTGAAATGTCTATACAGGATATATATGTTAAGTACCATTCAAAATATTCCAGGAATCATGAACTTTTTGGGATAGACAAGATATAGGGTTGTAGGTACTTACATTCTTTTTAACGCATCTACCTCTTTCAGAAGTTTTGATAATAGGTTATACCAGTGGAATCTGGAGAGAGGGTCCAGAGCCTTCTATTTTACCTTAATTAACAGGGATATTCCAGGAGCAATAATTCTTTCAAAGAGAGATATTATGTGCAGCAGTGTACTGATGGGATGAAGCCACTACCACTGCATCTGTCATACCAGCCTCAGACTGCAAAGGCTCTCAATGGTTTCATCTCAGTTCTCTGGGTTTATGCTTTCTCAAGTGTTACAGCATAATAGTAGTACAATTTATCTCAAGCAAAATAAAATTATCAGCTTTCTTGACTGTCATCAACATCTTAATAAAGAATGTAATTCACTGAAGCAAATGTTGGAGTGATTTTGTTTTGATGTTTGTTTTATTTTTTTCTCCAGAGTAGCATCATAGACTGGGATATCATTGATTTGCATCTCTAACCAAAACCAGAATCTGCTAAGATCAGAGTTGCAATAATATTATTAGTTTCAGTTGTGTGCAGTTGGCACGAGATTTACTTTTCTGTAAAGGGACACAAATTATCTCTTGTTATCAAGAGTTTTAAAACCATTTTCAAACATGATGCTAAATAATTACATATGTCAACAGTCCTCCAGCAGATAACAGAAGAATTTAAAATGTCTATCTTCTATCAGTCCTTTTCTCTCACTGAAAAAGAGCTGTGTAATACTCAGCTCATAATTTGATAAATCCAGCCCAGAGGAGAGAGAGGAAACAGATGGTTTCTTTCAACATGAGAAACATTTTTTTTCTCCACCATTATGTTATTAGTATAGATTCAAAGGCACAAAGATGATAATTCTGGCCTGGAAAATGAAATTCTTCTCCAGGGACCCTTTTCAAACTGATTTGCTCAATCAGAGCTCTCTCCTTCTACCTGATCTTGGCTGTGGTGCTTTAGAGAGTCTAATCAAGAGATGATTACAGATGATGACATTAAGGAGGTTCAGGTTTAGTGCCATCATGGTGGCCAATCAATAATGTGATTGTCCAACTCAGTACTCAGGGTCTGTGTATAAATCTTGTTATTTACTAACTCTTCATGTCTTGCTATGAAAACAAAATTGATGTGCTCTTACAGGGTAGAAATGCACAATCAAAGAATATTTTGTCTGGCATAAGCATTCATGTCTCCAAGACAATTCTTTCAGTCTCCTTTTGGCTTTATTATGATTACAAGTGTTTTCATCCTTCCAGTGATTTGTTATTTTATCCATGGTTCATATGTTTCAAACTCAAATTAAAACCTGGCTGTAGTTTTGTGCATATCCAGATCTCATCCAGAAGATGCCTTCTCAACACTTAGACCCCTTTGATTCTGGTTTTGGAAAGACAGCCTTTATCAAAGAAATTCAAATTCTTAAAGTTATTAAAAAAATAACAAAGAACCTCCAAGCAAACAAAAGGCTTATTGCGAAATAGCAATAGGTTTCCCTTCTTACTTCATAAAAGTAAATCAATTTCTTTCTCCTGATTCAAAACTATTAAAGTCACATCTTGGTTCATAAATAATTTTACCTGGAGAATCACAAGTTATCTAATAGTTCTGACATTTCTATGCATTAGATCTTCCACTTCAATTAAAGAGTAGTAGAACCCAAAAATTCTTTCAAAGTCCTTTTAGACAGAAGGAACTAATAAAAATTCACACTGATTAATTAATAAAGACTCAGATTCATCAAGCTTTATTTACTTCGCTGCACCATAAATTTTGACTTTAGAACAGTGTTCTTATAATTTCCTTCAGGATTTATCCATAAATAGACAGTCTTGCCATTTACTTTGATGGGTGGCTACGTTCTGGTCATAGTCACTACATCATCAAGTCCAAGGAATTCTGTGTTTTGACCGAAGTAACTGAAACCTGGATCTGGCAGAAGGTTTACCAAATTTTGATTTTGATAGTTTGATTTCTATTCTGCAGTGCTTCAGAAAAAAGCAAGGTAATACTGTGACCGTGTAGTTAAATGTCTGTAACTGACATCAACTTTCTCTTCTAGAGTATGTGACTGTGCTGTACCCCAACCATGTGAGAATCCCCAAAATTGCTCCACTTCAGAATTCACCAGGGCAGAACGAGATCATGAGGTGTTATGGGTCAAACACTTTGAACAGAAGCACTCTTGGCACAATAATTTCATCATTCACCATTTAATGAGAGAAAAAATAAATGTTCAGTTATTAGCTTTGTCTTGACATCATGGACAAGGTTTGTTGCCTTGGTCTATCTTTATTGTTTGAAGTTTGATCATCAAGTGAGATCAAGTACTTCTCATTCATAGATCTTGCCAAAGGGTTTGGGTTTTTTTTTTTAACCTGAGGAGTCAGACCTAAATATTTATTGATGTATAACATCTATGATGTGAAAGCCAAAAAAAACTTCAAAAGGTGAAACTAGAAGTGAGAGTTGAAATTTAAAGCTACCAGATTTAAGATGCTTCAAAGATTTCAAGCCGTGATATGTAACAGTTTGCAAAAGTGTTTTTTGAAAGTAGTTTTCCCTAACACTTTTGGGCTATGAGTTAAATCTCTTCTGTTTATTATTTCCATGATGTTCAGACTCTTATCTGATACATTGTGAAGGATTTGCTCCTGAAAAAATACCTGCAAAAGTAAATGAATCAACCTACAGTGACCAGGGTTAGCTAACAGGAGTAAAAAAGAAATAAGTCAGCACTTAAGTTCTGCACTGCAAACAGAGCACATTTAAGAACATAAATGGAAAGGCAACAGAGGGAGAGAGAAGAGAAAAAAACAGAGATATGATTTTGAAATAAAACATAAATGAAAAGCACATTTAAGATGCATCACTATACCAGGTTAGAAAAAATTAAATACACTACCCTAAAAATAAGAAGGAACCGAGGGAAAAATATTTAGAACTTAATGCTAATCAAATTAAATTAGAAAAAGAACAAAAGGAAAATGCACAAAATATATAATTCTCTAGAACTAGAGACAAATAAATGGAAGCAAAATAAAAGGGATAACCTGCTTGGCAAAACCAAAGGTATTCAGTTTGTTTTAAAATAATACTACAGAACAATAAAGCTATACAGACAATGAAAAGAACATTAAAGTTATCTGTATTTGAGACAAGGATTCTGGCCTCAGGTGTTTGCAGGAATAGCTAAAACAAGATTTTGGAGGGTTTTCAAGCCACTAGGAGTTTTACTTCCTTGCTTTACTTATTTTTACACAAGCAGCTGCAAAGTGATAAACTACAGGATAAGCACCAAGTGATAATAGAATTTGATAAGACAGAACATGTTCAGTGCAGTGTAATTCATGCCAGATGGTGAAACTAGCAAAAATTACAAACAAATAAATGATATTGATCATTCAAGTCCAAAGCTGACCTCCCGGAATTTGCAAGGGGGATGTCAGATAAAAGAAAACATCTTTGTCCCAAAGCACAATTTGACATCAGCTACAATACAAGAAAGCTCAGCATGCCTAAACAATTACCTGTCTTCTTCCACTTGACCATATTTTGCCCCAACACCAAGTCTACTCCAGTTCTAGGACCTCAGTACAATTGGTACATCCTCCCATTCAAAAGATGTATTTCCTTTCTCTTCCCCTACTGCTTGACAACTCCTTTTCATAGAGAGGAAACATTCCTGGTCTAGCCCTAGTCCCAAGACTTATTGCAGACCACTGATAGGCTCTCAGGGGACTAAAAGGGGAGAAGTGGGAGGAACAGCAAAACCATCAGAAGCATTCAGTCTTGCAGCTAACAAATAGGCTTGATTTGTTAAAATGCAAGTAATTCTATTGCTAAAGGGGAATTTTTATAATACAGACTCCTGCCATCAAATAAATACATCAAGACTATTGATTGCCATCAGAGAAACCATCATCTGCTACAGTTTTGCCATTTCTAGTCTGAGTAGACTTTAAACTAGCAGCTAAAAGATTCTTTCTTATTCTATGTCAGCCACCCGCTTCACCCGCTTCCCTTACAGGGAGGATAAGATTTGCCAATACTTCTGTAACACATTCATGGGCATAATAATAAAGAGTATTGCTATTAACTGACCTCAGTACTGACACTCTGTTCCCAATTAGCAGAGGATGCCTGTTTGTATGCTTCAGGCTGCCGTGTGCATCACCCTCGCATTGAGTTGGATGTGTGGCAGTAATTGCTCCAGCTGCAAAGCTGCCATTAAGGTCAGAGGTCCCTCCAGTCCCAGAGGCTTCCTGCAGCTGTGCATCCTCTTGTCAGCCTAGGTGCTGCATTGGAGTCTCAGCCCTGCTGGGGTGACTGCTCTGCTTCCACTGCTCTTTTGTAAAGAGTAAGGGCCTGACTCCCCAGGGCCTTGGGCAGCATACTGTCATTTACCTCTATGCAAACTGAGTACAACACACTGCTGGAGCAGTACATTAGGCGGATGAAAACTACTAAGATCAAGCTAACAACATGAGATGGTTTCCTCTCAGCAAGACTTCAATAAGTCTCTTTCAATTTAAGTGTAAAATTCTCTGCCTTTTGCTGTACTATAGATTCAGCAGGGGTCGATTCTTTCAAAAGGAAGCCTCTGAGTTGGTTTATTGTTTTGTTTTGGTTTGTTTTGTTTTTAAGATTTCTTGTTTTTCCTCACAGCTCATCTAACACAATCAAGGCTGCCACCGTAAAGGTATCTTACCAGGCTTATCTGATTCACACAGCAGGCTCCAATGATGAGAACAAGAGATCTGATGTGAAAGCAGACTGATCCAGAGGAAAGGAATAGTAATCAAAGATAAAATTTTTAATGGAAGGGAAAAAAATTTTAAGGAGCTACACAAGCAAAAAATAAGTAAAGAACAATCGAATTGTTAGCTTTAATTACAGAAGAACAAGTGAAAAGAAAAGGAAATAAAAAAAAGGACTACTGTCTCCCAGAGATCAAAGTTCCCCCCCCCCCCCCTTTCACATTATAAGGAAATATGCCCTTAATGTAGAAGGCAGGATGGATTCAGCAAAAATGCAAGAAAAGGAGGCAGGGCCATCAAAGTAGTAAAAAGGAACAATGCAATGCAGTACACATTTGTGCCTGTAATCTTTAATGGTCCAGAAAAGAGCCAGACCTATTTCCTTACTTCTGGGCTTGTTTCTTTTTTTTTTCTGTGGTTACTACTTCTCCTTTTTTTTTTTTCCATTTATTCTCCCTGTAATTTAACACAATATGTCTTTACTACTAATTTTATAACTGAGTGGTTTGGGTTTTGGTTGGTTTTGTTTATCGGGTGTGGGGTTTTTTGAGGGGGTTATGTTTTGGGTTATTTTGTCAGATTTATCATCTTGTGGAATAAGAACACACTGCCTGAAAGAAAGTGTGGCTGTACAGCATCTTCCCCTCTACCTACAGGGGCAGGAACTGTCATGACAGTGCCTAAGTAGCTCAAACATCAGCGATGTTATATATCCAAGCATGTTTGAATTGCAGTCAAAAGCAGAACTGTACAAGCTAGCTTTGAACTAGACAGCTTGTCTGCCAACTGCAACGTATCTCAGCATCCCCATGGTTCTTCCTTCACTATTCCAAACTAATTTCTTGATGTGATACATATATATGAAGAACTGTAGAGTTCAGCACACCTGTCACTTCAGTCTGGGCAATACTAATTATAATAGTATCTCTTTCTTAGTAGAATTAAAGTGATGCATAAGGGAACACACTTCATTAAAATAAATTTTAAAAAATACTTTTAATTAATCCTCATTTTTTTTTCATGGGAGAACACCATTTTTCTTTCTCTAAACATCAGAAAAATCTATTCATTGTATTTGATAAGTACTCTATCCATCCATCCCCCTGCACACAAGAAAATCTCACAGTATGATGCATTTCCATCTCTCTCCATGGAATCCCAATATTTGCTGTTAAATAAAACAGAGACAGGGTCCAGTCTCTGGGCAAATGGTTTGGCTTAGCTATATCCACACTACACAGCACTTAGTATTCATCTTTCTCTGAGCCTCAGTCACCTTAAGTCATGCTTATCATCTCTACATGTTTTTTTTTTCTCAGTGGAACGTGTCTAGACTACTGAGAAAACTGTGTTGCAGTTCATCAGTGTTTCACTGCCTGAAATTTGAGGTGTAGCCCAAGTGTGGGCACAGGGGAGTGCTTGTGGATGTCAGTCTTGCTGGGATACAATTGGAGGACTGTACAGGACAGAATTGTTACACTACATATCCCTCATATGTGTGGATATGAGAGCTCCCTGACACATGCTATGCCCCAAATTTTACCCAGACATTGTTTCAGAAAATTCTGGTGCCAAAAGCATGACTGGGAGCATGATAACATTTCAATAACATGCATGATGACAGATTTATTTAACAATGTAGATAAAGCTTATGATACACACATTTCTGACTAAATTTTCCGCCTCCTTTCTCTTGTTCTTTTATTAGAGTACCCCTGGCAAAAGGATTGTACAATGCAATTGAGTCAGTGGAATTTTTTAACAGGACCCAGAAGTCAGCAAAGAAAAGAATAAAGTCAGGAAGCACTTTTAAAGAAACAAAAACCTGATTACACCAAGACATTACATGCAATTAATAATAATCCAAAGGAAAAAAAAAGCTTTGGATAGCCATGTCAGCAGTGCTTCCATTGATGTGATGACCTATTCAAACACGCAAATTATTCTGTCCCTGGTGTCACAGATCACAGTAACAGCAAAGCTACAAAGGTTTTCAGGGTCTGTGGCTTGTTTGCTTTTATTACCCTAAAACAAAATTATGAAAGAGGAGAACAAGCTAAAAATTCAACTGCAGAAAGAGACAATAACAACTGCCTTTTACTGAGAGGCTGTTTCAGCTGTTCAGTTGGGTTCCATGCTACTTTGCAATTAATTATAAATTTTTTAAGCCCTTTTCTCTTGCAGAAGACACAATGGAGATGACAAAGGCTAATGGTGGTGTGTGAGCCAACACTTCCATTAACAGGCTCTGATGTAGTCACAACTCTGCTAACTGCATCTGAGCACTGATCAGTCTCTGCAAAGAAAACCTGAAGTAAGAATAAATGTAGACTGCAATCACATTTAGAAAACCACCTACAAAAAAGTCAATGAATATGTGAAAAAAGGATGTGTCCTGCTCTTCTAGGGGCATTCACATCATGACTTGTTTTGCTGCAGTTAGTTTTCAAGTAAATGAAAGCAAAATCATTATCTGCTGACCAGTATAATTAAAGAAGTGATTTCTTTAAGAAGTAATTGGTAATAAAATGCAGAACTAGTAATCAGAAGCACAGACCATATGTTTTTAAATATGACCAAATCATCTGCCTAGTGTTTATGTGCAATAAATAAAAACCAAATGAAAAATCTGCTGACAGGAAATAAGTAGCAATAAGGGTAGAGCGATATGTTAAATCCTTCATTCCAGATCATTTAGGCAGTGTTCCCTTCATTTTAGATTCATGAGTAGAAGCCTTTTACAGATTGGGCATGCATACCATAAATCTCAGGTTATCCATTATTAGGTGGCATTCTGCTGTTTGAAATTGTACATGTTTACTTTGTGCATAATTAACTGCATAATAGCTGTCTGTGTTCCGCACAGAATTTACACTCTGGCTCTCATCAAAGCGAATGACTCTAGAAAGTAGGCCAGTTCCATTAAGCTATCTACAATCTGCATTTTCTAATGCTGGTTCTCAGAAAACAAAGTTGGAGCTTTGATTTTCCAACTTCAATTAGAGTAAAATCCAGTCTTTCAAAGGCCCTATGTTTGTGTTTTCAGGATATTTTATTAAATCTTACAGAAATAGTTGGAACACCAAGAGTTGGAGACCAAGTGAAGCTGAGTATACCTAACAGAAGCTGGGATGATACATTTCCATAAAAATAATAAGTACAGCACAGATCTGGACAGCAATTGATCATTGCACAACTCCATGATACGGATCAAAACCTTCACCCTGCATTTCTTCTATTTCTGTGCATGATTACCATTACCAGGTCAACTACTTCTGCCATCCAGTTTCTTTATACACTCTATGTCAGCAAAAGTTTGCAGACTTCTTTCTCCATAATGCAAAATTATTCAGGAAAGGAAAAAAAAAAAAAGTAAAATGAATTCATGCTGAAAGAAAGGAGGGAAGAGGAAAAGCTACCAATAAAATTAAGAAAGGCTCAAAGAAAGAGGAAAAGCTGCTAATTTGAAGGCCAGCAGTTACAGATTAAAATGAGACAAAATGTAGATGAGTGGAACTTGACTGCTTCATGGAACCGCAAGATGAAGAGTCTATATTTTCATATTATCTAGATGCTACATAAAGAGTATTTAGTACAAGTGTGGTATGTAGTGAATATTATTTTACAGATGATCCGCCACATAAAGGAAGTGTTTTATAATAGGAGTTGTTTGAAAAGTGATTACTGAAAATATGTGGGAAGAAATCTTATAACCTACCCTACCATCTGAAGGAAGAATTGTGATAAAATGTGACTATTATGGTACAGAATAATATAAATATTCATCACAAATAAAAATATCTCTCAGATTGGACGGCTTTAAGCTAAAAAGCATGAAGAATATAAATGGCCCACTAATGCTAATAAGCTTCCATTTTTACCCCATGAAATGATGAAGGGCTACTGTTGAGGGAAACAAGTTATATGCAAAATTAGTTGCAAAGATAATAATGTGTTTTATATAAATTCTTTTTTCTCTGTTGTTTTACAGGTTACCTTAATGTAATTTGCTATTTTTTTCTCACAAACAACTATATTACATTCATTTGGGGAGGAGATGGGGAGGGAATTGTTTGTTTCCTGGTTTTCTTTTTTACCTTTAGAAGAAGATGTTGTTCTTTCAGAAGAGCAGTGGAGGGGCTCTTTTATTTTTCTAATTGCTTTGCTTGGGAGGGATTCTGCTCAGTCTACACCCTACATTCCCCAGAAAATTTTGATATATCTGATTTGTGTAACATCAGAATGTAGGATTTTTCATTTGAGGAAATTCCAAGATATTGTGAAGCAAATGACAGTGCCTTTCCAAAAATCACATTAAACCAGAGATATATTTCTACAGCCTGACATGGTTTCCTTTATTTATTTTTCTTTCCAAACTCTTCACTTTTAAAAATTACATATCAAAACATATCAAAATCAAAAGAAAACCTGCCACATTCAGCAAGCTGATGTCGACATATTCTTAAATTATCTAGATGCCATGTAAACAATAATTAGTATCAGCTCAGGTACGCAGTGAGTATTATTTTATACTGATCTGCTGCATAAAGAAAGTGCTTTATAATAGGAATTGTACTCAGTCCTCATGCTGATTAGTCTTCCCTTTTTGTTTTGAAATACAAGGAATGAGGAGCCAGCAAACAAGTCCCTACTGCAGGATTTTCCAGGCTGAAAATTATTTATTTCTTCTCAACTCAGATGTTATAACATTGCTGCTTTATACCCTTCCTTTTGGCAAAACATCTCAGTATTTGGGGGTTTTTTTATGGGTGATTTATTAACATATACTGTTATCTAAATTTATTAAATAAGATCAACAAAGGCTCTTAAGAACCTGGTGGAAGTCAAAAGAACTTTGTCCTTATTTCCCATTTATACCTTCGAGAATCCCTGCTCTCACCCCTGCAAACGCCACTATACAAGTTGAAATAGAAGTCTGCATTCATCAAAGAGCTACTCTGGTAGAATCATCCTTTTCATTTACAAGACCCTGTCGTCTTTCTTACAAAAAAAAAATAAAAATAAAAAAGGAGCAAGAAAAGAGATGGAACTCTTCAAAGAGAAGTAAGATAGAACTTTAGACATTAAATGCCACCAGAACCCATGCGTGTTCAAGGCTTACCTGCATCAAACCATGTACAGGTGAGTCTTAAGCAAACTCTGTCTGTCTCTGCTATGATCAAACCCAAAACTTCACTTTGAACATCAGATGCCCCTGGCTTTTAGGAGGCTTGTTGATATTCACTAATTGATCACTTGATTCTTTGCAATTTGTTTTCTCTTTTTATATTTAGATAGTGGATACCTACTATATATGTACAAATGCATAACAAGAAATATAAATAAAAGCAAGTTTGTTTCAACAAAACTGATCTGTTTTTGATTTTAACATCCTCATGAGAATATTTTGTGCCATGAGAAAGGTAAAAAGATACTTCAGGACTTGTATTAGTTTTATCATTCTGATTATTTATTGCACAGTACTGAGAAGCACACTTGAATGACATGAGAGCGTCTTATGAGCTTTTAAATGTGCCTATAGTAAGAAACAAGAAGCTTTCTTAGGTTAGTACTCTTCTTTTTAAGCAACATCTGATGATTTCAGGGTGAAAAAAAAATTCCCTTGCTTTATAATACTCAGTGGTGCATTAATTGCTCCTCTGTAAGAGCTCCAGAGATCTGGAGGAACAAAACTGCCCAGTCCGGTACTTTCTTTTTCCTGGAAGTAAGCAGTGAACCATGGAGTATGAAAATGTATGTCTGTAATTTATAATCAGTCAAAATTTAGCTAGATGAATTCTGAGGAATAGCCAGAAAGGGGAAGGATAAGTCTGAGCAGCTTTGAAGAGCTACATCTAACTTAGGCTACAGTTTGGTTTTGCCCATATCAGAGAGGAAGGATGGACTTCTCAGCTCCTCCTTGACCAAAAAGGTTAGAGCCTTCTCATCTGACTGACCATAATCATTGACAATACAGGCATCTGTGCATGAATGGGCAATGCCTGGTTCCTCCCCTGGGTGATGAAGACAAAGAACTCTGAGGTTCAGTGGTCTATTTTTGATACTTCCCGTGCCTTGTACCCTAGAAAATCTTTCTCTGAAAAGGGAGAGAACTGAGGCACATACCTGGGCAATAAGCACACACACTGCAGATGTCTATAATTTGGTCAGATTAATCCAGCCTTTTTGCCTGCTCTAGTTCTCACATATTACTGCTGTTTAAGGCTTGTCTTTAAGAGTTGTAGCTTTCTGGCACAAATGTTAACAAGGGTTTTTTTTCTGCAAATCTGCAGATCCTTCAGCTTTAGGATTTATTCTGGTCTGGTCAGATGAATCATTCTAGAAAAAAATCTAGGTCAAAGCTCACAATCTGGGTAATTGAGCAGGTAATGTCTGACTCCTCGATCTACTTTTTGGTGACTCTTCTGTCTCAATAATGCCTCTGTCAGATGTGATCTATCCTTTCAAGCTCTTTCTATTTTGTTGAGAGAGATCAAGCTTTTTTCTGTCTCCTGAAGTGCTTTGTGTTGTGATAGAGAACTGTCCTACTCTGCCTCACCTGATAATCTGTGTTACTGGGAAAGCCAAGCCACAGAGAAAACACATTTCCCTATCTGAGTTGGTGGTGTGAGACTGTTGTGCATTGTCCTATATGAAGTCACACTGCAAAGGGTTCCAGTGGTTTCAAAGGGTTCCACAGCAAGCAGGCAACAAATTTTAGTCGTGTTACAAACTTATCCTAACAATATTTACTTTCAGGCTGGTCTTAAGATCTCTAGAATAAATTCTACTAGAAGTCCCGGATTCCATAAAAGCCTAGTTTTAGTCACTTTCATCTACGCAAATGTACATTTTGTAGACAATAAGAATGAGGTGTGCATCTCTATTCACTGGGTAAAAAGTCCCATTCCCCTGTGAGGCAGTATATTTTTCAAGAAGAAAGAGAATCATGAATTTTTAACATATAAAAGCAGGAAAATTAAGGCAATAATTAAATGTAAATTTGTTTCATCCCAAACCTCCATTAAAAACCAGACATTTTTTAAATGAACTGATTTTACATCATGCATGTCTAATCCATCATCTGGCTACAAAGGAAGATCCCAGTGAGAATATCAGTGAAGTACAACCTGAGCAACAAAAATGGCAACATTCCTGTTTTCTGATCGGGTTTTCATTCTTGCAAATTGTACATATAAGCTCAGAGAACAAAGCCAACTTCTCTAGTGAGTTGTAAATATTTAAGGTTACTTGGATACCATACTGGATACCATACTGGGTCACTTCTACAATTACTGTGCTGATTTTTCTTATTCTAGGATTTTGATCAAAGATTCTATTGGGAAAAGCCATCTTCCACCCTGCTGGTTTTGTTTATTCAAGGTAGTAGGATTTTTTCTAATGATAAAATGTGTTCTCCTCTCTAAACTGTGCTAAACTGATACATGTGAAAATGATGACTGCTTAGATCTATATCCCAATAGATGTATATGGATGCAAATAAAACAAATAATATTTAAATTTTACGTCAAGGATTCCTCCTTTAGTAGGAAGAGGAATTGTAATGCCCTGGGCATTTATAACTGTCCTACAAAGGATTAGGTTATGAAAAAAATCTACTAGCATTGACAGTCATAAGAAACTTTTCACAACGTGTTTTTCCACAGTATTACTTAGAACTTACTTAGTGTTTGTTGCTCCTGTGTGATTCCTCCACATTTTGCAAGTCAACTTGCTCACGCAATCATAGAAAATGAGCAATCTACAGGTTATTTGATATAAAGTACCTATGAAATTTTTTTAAGTATTAACAGAGGTTGTGCATGACTTTTTTTTACATAGTTATACTTGAATCCACACCTAGAGCTCAGTTTAAATTGCTTTCAGAACATGGTTGCAGTTAATACAACAGAAACATATTTTTAGCATCAGGAACTATTACAAAGCTAGCTTGAGCCCCTTCTTCAACCACTTTTATAAATATCAAATCACTAAAATAAAAGAGCATAGTCACCTCCACTGTAAACACAAACTTTTCTTAAATGTGCTGCCTCACAGTCAGATTCACTGACATTGCAAGTGCTTTTCACAGCCATAATCTCTTAACTGTTGCACAATGAAAACACTCTGAAGTCCAACAAGCAATTTCTTGCACACTTGTAAAGTAAGCCCAAACCAGACCCTATATTAATCATATCACTAGTATTGACTGCTTCATTTATTTTCCCATCTAAGTCTTTCAGACATAGTTGAATGAAAAGCATGTCAGCCCATAATTCCCGGTTTCTGTTCAGTAATGGGAATGACAAATGTATAGTTTGCAGCAATTTGTGTCAAACCAATGTCACGTTATTTTTAAACTGCATTTGGTAGGGAGTTTGAAGTGTTGTGAGTAGGGCTATCAGTCTCTCTACCACCTACAACATCTTTGGAGACAATTTTCATCACATTTGAATAATGTTTTGTCACAGGAACACTTTATCTAAGATCTGGAAGCAGCATTTACACACAATTTTCTTGCATTTATCACGTCCTATATAATCTGAAAAAGTTAGAAAGAAACACGCCATTTTCCTTTCCATCTGTCTGGAAGTCCCATTAGTATTTTTCATCAGGAAGGCAAAAAGGCCACCAGAAACAAAGCTAGTCATTCTGCGATGGCTTATCCAAACACTAAGTCAGAAATGGCACCCTCTCTTCCCCAAGAAACAGAGGCTATCCCATTCTAACATCAGTGCCTGCTATGTCTGTAAGAGTCATAGAAGAAGGTTAACTTTAGTGTCACCCACAGCCTAGCAATTCATGAACAAAGAGTCGTATGTTATATGTAAGGGAAGATGGAGTGCATACTCAAGAAGAGATTTGATTGACAAAAGAGAGGGAACTTTATCAAAACCCAGAGAAGACATTTCCCTAAGGTTTGAGAGACCCTTTTATACACAACAGTGTGAATTACTACTGCCTGTATTCTCATCTGTGCAGCAGTCAGGGGCTTATCTGCAAAGAGTGGTAGATCAGCACAACATCTTACGTCAGTCTAGATGTTTGTGTTTTATTTTGGTTTTGGTAGAAGTTTAAATTCTGTTCCTTCCTTAGTAATCTTAGCACATGAACACTGAACTAAGAGCCTATATGTTTACTTTTTTTTACTATCATATGCCTTTTCTGATAGCTTTCATTGGTGACCTGGCCTATCTTAACTTGCATTAAATTTCCACTAACAATAACATGACTTAGGCATTGCAAAAGGAACCATGAAAATGGAAAAAAAAGAAGTTTAACACAGCAACTTTTATAAGTGCTAATACTTGATAAGCCATGACACGTGTGTATATATAGATATATATATATGTATGTATGTTTAAATAAACAAGAAAAAGAGAAAGCATGGTAAGACTAGAGATAAGAAATTTGTTGTATAGTAATCAGAATTCATGTACTGTTTCCTTCTAACGAAACATTAATCAACCATTAGTTGCACAAGCCAAATAAACCCAAAAATTACAAATATAAAGAAAGATGTGAATTACTCTGTTGTAACTGCTAATAATTTCAATTTTTCCTACTGTTGATCAATTGCTTTTATAAACAAACTATGCTTCTTTCAGTTTATTAGGGTTTATTCCCTAATTCATCAGGAAAGCTTTCCTATATTATTATTTAATACAGAACTCCATCTCTTAGAATTAGTGGGAAGTGCTTGGATCAAATGAAATCAGTCTGCTAATCCCAAGGATCCTACTGTGCATGCTATTTTCATCTCCTTACTAGAAATGGAATTACTGCTATTTTGAATGAAGAGGGCAACGCTTCACCACATTAAACACCATTAATCACCATTATTTAATAGTTAGATGAGTCAGATTCTGTCTTTCACTTCTGTTTTGACACATCCCTGAGTACAACATGGAGCTTTAATGTTCAAAAATAAATTTACAAGAGATAATATGAAGTATTTAAAGTAACGGTTACCTGATCAAATGCGTGTAACTGAAAACAGAAAGGAAATAGGAAATATTTAAAGTCTCAGTATCATAACAATGTATCACTATACCCAGGCTCCTTTTGAACTCCTAGTATCTATGTAAAAGCAAACTGTGAAAGGGAATGAGACATCTAAAAGTCCATCTAGGTCAGTGCACTGTCTTTGAGTGTACTATCAGTCTTTTAGTCAACAGGATCAGGGAAGTGATCATTCATAGAATCATAGAATCACAGAATCAACTGGATTGGAAAAGAGCTCCAAGATCATCAAGTCCAACCCTTGATCCAACACTGCCATGGTTACTAGACCACAGCACTAAGTGCCACAATCTTAAAAACCTTCAGGGACGGTGAATCCACCACCTCCCTGGGCAGCCCATTCCAATGTCTGGTTGCTCTCCATAAATTTTTTTTCTCTAATTGAACCTAAACCTCCCCTGGCACAGCTTAAGACCACGCCCTGTTGTCCATTCCCCTCTACTTGGCACTGGTAAGTCTGTACCTTGAATACTGTGTCCAGTTTTGAGCCACTCACTAGCATAAAGACAATGAGGCCCTGTAGCAAGTCCAGAGAAGGGCAATAAGTTTGCTGAAAGGTCTGGAGCACAAGTTCTGTGGGAGCAGATGAAGGAGCTGGAGTTTATCCTGGAGAAAAGGAGGCTCAGAGAGGACCTCGTCATTCTCTACAGCTACCTGAATGGAGGCTGCAGCGAGGTGGGGATCGGCATCTTTTCCCAAGTAACAAGTGACAGGACAAGTCGCACCAGGAGAGGTTTAGATTAGACATGAGGACAAAATTTCTTCACAGAAAGAGTTGTAAACCATTGCAACAGGCTGCCCAGGAAGGTGGTGGAGTCAGCACACCTGGAAGTGTTCAAAAAAGGTGTGGATAGACACCTGGGGACAAGGTTTAGTGGTGAATATGGTGGTGGTGCTACACTGATGGTTGAACTTGATGATCTTAAAGATATTTTCCAATTATTCTATTCCTCCTTAATGATTCTATGATTCTAAGAGTGAAAATGACGTAAGCACATCTGATACTTTCCCTTATTTTCAGCTATTTTCAGCTCAGTTCCTGATTTGAATATAAGAGATCTTTTTTGTGATAAATATGGCTTCAAAGGTAGGACTATGCAGAAGGTAGTAGTATTCTTTAGAGATTCTTTAGAGATTGTAGTATTCTTTAGAGATAGATATGAGTATCAACAAGCCAGTTCAACTATCAAAAGTAATTTAGCCTATGCAGGAAACTTTGCATAGGTTAATTTATCTTACTGAATTATGTCATATGTGCTTGAGCCAGTTGGGTCTCCTGTTCTTGAAGCTGGCTAATTTAAACTTAGCTCTACCTTAATATTATGTTTTTATGCTGACTGCAGCATAAACCAGTGTGGGTTTTTGCAGAAATACTGCAGTGTGAGGTTGAAGATCCATAGATAGTTTCACCAATTCCCAAATGTATGCCTGGAAGAGACAAGAGTTTCTTGTCTTTCTCTATTGACTATGGAGGAAACCAAGCCATATCTCTTGGATGCCTAATGAGTTAGGGTTGAAGTGACACACATCCCACCATAACCACCTCAACATTTATCACTGTTTTCCAGTATCATTTTCTAGTCTAATTTTCTAGCATGTGTGGTAATCTCTATAAGCTTTGTTATTTGGTGGGAGACAGAATATGCTGGAGAACTAAATGGGAGACATTTTTTTGGAACAGGGAGATCAAACTTTATTCCTAGGAATTTCAATGTTTAGTGCAAGGGCAAGCCTAATAATTTACCATAAACCGAGTCAAAGACATTTAACAATGAACAGCACTACTGCTAACACATGATGTCTGTAATATTACCTCGGATTTTAACATTCCAAGAATCTAGGAAAAATGTTATAATATTTTTCTGACAAATATTTACTACCCCACTACTGCGGCTGTGTTAAGAGACCTGTGTAGACACAGGTCATGTCTGTGATGGATCAAAACATTGGCACTGCTAGTATTTAGCCTTCTCAAATCTATTTAAATGAGATATAATCAGAAATGCCCTCACCAACCTTTTCTGGTTCATAGCCTGGGCATGGGGCAAGTAATTACTGACTTAATTTTACTGTGTTCTCTGAAACCGCTTATTTAAATGAACAGAGATAATCTCTTCTCTGAGGACACCAATTTTGTAGATATTATATGGCTGATCAAGTTCACTAACTTGTTGCTGAAGGCACAACATTATTTCTGTGAAGCCAAATAAGCAAATCACTAACCATGGTCTTTGGCAAGGTACTGCACAGTTAAGAGTTGTTATCCTTTCAATGAGGTGTTACAGGGAAGCCACATCTGCTTACCCCTCTTGACAGATGGAAGTCAAAAGACCCCCAGAAGCACTCTATTCATGCTTATCCTGGTGTCCTTGCCAAGGTTCTTTAACCCAAAAGTCAAAGAAGTCCTGATCCTGAGTCACTGCTGAACATACCATATATTGCAGTAGGCTGCATTGCCATTCACAACCCACTTATAACTTTTTTATTGAAGTATTGTCAATACCAAAGATGTGAATTCGACTTTGCAAAGACAAACCTTTGAATTTAGAAGAACTTTTATTTCCACACTTTAGAATAAACTTTCCTGGTCCAGTCTCTAGAAACTTTCCCATAAGTAATTTAGGGAAGATAATAATAATTTACCTCCTGCATTGTGAAATGATGTGAGATCATAGGCAGACCCCTTGAATCATCTGCCCTTCAAAAGTACAGATGACCCAGCATCCAATCTCCAGACAACTGCATCCTGATCTGAATTCTATGACTGAAGACTGATTTCTAATATAAGTCAGACTATGCTGTAACCCAGCATGCATAAAATGAGTAAAGGACTTTATTTACCCTTATCTCTAAGTAAAGCTTCAGCTCTTCACTCTTTCCTAATATACATTTAAATGACTTCAAGTTCTCTTTATGTTCCACAGTTAAAATGATACTTGATTTATTTCTGCTTTCTGTGGTTTGTGCTCAAGGAAAAAGAAAAGAAACTTCATTAGATATTCACTTTGACATTCTGGCCCCAGAAGAAATAACATTAGTTTCATACTTATCCATCTGCTTTCCTGTTTTAGCTGGAAAATCTCTGCTTATAATTATTCTACGGACATGTGGGCAACCTTCCAGTTGTGCCATTAAAATCTGTTACATCCTAACAACATGCTAATTAATGATGGTTCTGCATGCAAAACTGCAGTGGAAAATGTGTCCCAAAATGAAAAGTTTGTAATTCACATGCATAATTCAAGTGATGTCTCTTACTTTCTTTAGCTGATATAAAATCTTAGTTTAACACATATGCAACCATATTTAAATAAAAATTCTTTGAATTTCAGAATACATAAAGTACTGTTTAAAGCCAGCTCTCACAAGAACAAGGCTGACCACTCATGTTGCCTAGCAACTCCATTTTATCACAGGAAATCTAATATTGTATTGTAATGATTTGAGGAGTACTAGTTAGAAGTAATAATTTGCATGAGAAATATATAAATGCTTGTTCTCATTAGGAAATACACCTCTTTTCTAAAATTGGTCAGCAGTAGTTTGGAGTCAGCCATCTGCCTGGGAACGCTTTTCTCTACATGAAATGGCAGACGAACATTGTACTATCAGCAGCACATTGATGGAACAATAAAGTGGTTCAGAAATTAACAGTGAAAAAGAACAAAATCTTGCTTGGCCTTTCGCAATGCCAGGGTAGTTACATATTGTGCATTTAATAATCGTCCCATTCAAGGATTTCAAGGACCTTTACAAGCATTCAAGTTAGAAACAGTAAGTTATCATCAGTACCCATGGGCAGGACCTCCACTGACCGCTTCTAGCAGATTTTTGTTTTATTTTTTTACAGGATTTCTTATACTGGTTTAATTTTTCCCTACTCCACTATGTTTTTACTATTTTTATTACTTTTTATTTTTCATCTTTATTTTCACTAGAGCAATGATAATTAGCACTTGGGATACAAATTAGGTATTAATAGAAGCACTGAAATGTGAAAGTTGTACATATGCTCCAGCTCTATGTTCCTACATAACATTTCAGTGGGCAGAGCCATTTTAGACAGCAGGTTCAGAGACAAATTCACTGGAAAGAAACAGATTCTGGTGGGTTATTGTATATTTTCAGGTTTTTCTGGATGTTAAATTTGGTTTTGAATATAGGCCTTTAAAAAGCTCATGAAGACCAAAACCACAGGCACTGCATCAGCACATCAATATTAAATGATTATTTACATTTGCTGAATTCTGACTTTTTATGTCAAAATTTTAAAATGAGTTCTGTTTGCAAAGTTTTGTGTTTATGTCTGTCTTTTTTTTCTCTTAAGGAATTGTATTTATGAACTTCTTAAACTTCTCCCAGAGGAATAATTACACTCTGATATATTGTAAAAAAATAGCCCCTTGTAAGCCTACAGTTCATGTTTATAATGAATACAAGCACAGCAGAAATCAATTCCATCCAGAGTGTAAGAAGTTGTCTTGACTTTTGGAATCAGCATTTTCTTCAATCAAGAAGCACCGATTAATATGTTTCATTTTAAACTTGCAGATGCCCCCATCGGAATATGATGTCCCTTGAGCTCTCCACAGCAAATTTCTATCAGAGGTTAGAGAAAGACCGAAAAAATGAATATGCTATTGTACCCCCCCCCATGGTGTTTCCTCTCAGCTAGTATTAGTCTAGGCTAAAGAACATACTGAATGAAAAGGTATTCCTGTACCTCCATATTAAATAACTCCTTTTAAAGTTCTCTTTCTTTGGTTCATCTTACTGCTTTCCACTTTTTCACTTTTAGCTTCTACAGCCATAATAGATTCACATGTTTGTGTTATGTAAAGAAGGAATTCCTTTTGCTGACTTTGGTACTTTCTGATGTAAGAAATAGTCACCATTTCTTCACCATGTATCTTTTGCCAGACACTTCAATATCATGGGAAGAAGTGGTCTGTCTCTACAGACTAAATAGAATAAATATATTTCCTAGTATCTACCATAAGATCACCTCTTTCTTTCCCATATTAAAATATCCTCTGTTTAATGTTTGTACAGAAATCATGCCATAATTTGATTGCATCTGCCACCATTATCTTTATCTCTTTTTGTTCTACCACCTAGTTTTTTTAGTTTTCTTTTTTTTTCCTAGTAGAAACACAGTCACATGAAGCATTTAAGATTTAGCTCACCATTAATTTCTGACTGTTTCTCCTTGTTTTATAGTGAGGAATTCTCAAATTCTACTGACAAGTTGACTTCTGTAGACGTAAAGATAAGACTATTGAACATAAAGATAAGTACTCATGGATTTTCTGCATCAGAGTTCAAGGACCATTGCATATTTTCCAATATCAGGAATAAAGAAAGGCTCTGGCTAATTCTGATTAACTGCCGAGCTATAAAGATCATATACTTTATTATTTTGGGTATTTATATTCTACTTGATAAGTTTAAAATTTAAGCCTGAAAGATTCAAAAGCATCAATCATTCTGGGAGATTGTTTGAAGACCAGCAAATATCACAGAGTATCTAAAATGCCAAACCAGAAATGCTGAGCTGGTAGCAACCAAACACATAATCCCACGCAACTGAAATATGTTCAGGGACAGATATTTTAGGGAGTAGATTGAAGTTCATCTGTGCATACCTTAGAGGCACAACTAAAGTATTTAATGATGCAGCTGAAAGGCCTGTTGCTATTGAATGGTGCAGTCCAAATATCTTATCACCGGACAAATGAATCATTAAGGAATGGGATGTGTTGCTGATTAAAGAGATGGCTAATCTCAGAGCAGATCATAATATGTACCTTACTATATGGTTTCCATTCATCATACTCATTGAAAAGATCAATATTATAGGCAAAAAAAGCACCATCTCTGTTTTCATTTATCAGGATAAACCAACTGCTAAAATACCAGGTCACTATTGTTCCTGTCTGCATTCACATGCTTTCTCCAGTGACAAATTTCAGATCTGAAACTTTTTATGGGAACTATTGGTAGAAAAACGGATCTAGTTCAAATACATATAGTTATTTTAAAATTAACAAATGTACAGCTTATGGCTCTTGATGCCAGTGTCCTGATTTCAGCTTCTTTTTCTGTCCCTGCACCAGGGAAACAGGAAAACACTTATATTACTTTGCCTACTATTAAAGCAGTCATTGTAATAGACTGCACAGTGTATATATTCAGAGCTTTCTTATAACATGTATATTTTTTAAAAAACAGGTTATCTACCTTGGGGCAAAGCTTATGTACAAAAGTACTAGACATTTCCCAAGTTTAAAATGCTGATGAATAAACATACATTTATCTTCACAGAAGTTCTTTTTACATGCCAAATTTTTTAAACGCATTACTGGTGTGTCTTTGCAAAAAGCTTTGGCACTAGATGTTAAAAACCCAAAGAACATTAAATTACATAGATGAATGCACTTTATAAAATTCATAATGATATTATGGATGGTTCCAAAATAGGGAGACACACATTATTACTTAAATCTCAGCTTCCTCAGTATGGAAAAGCCTCAGAATCCATTTTCAGAGGACAAGAAAAATTTTTAATATTATCAAACACTTATTATGTATTGCCAGCTGAATTATAGGAAAACATAGAAGTCACAAAGACCATAATTTTAAGTCCTTTACATGGTTTTTTTTTTCACACTAAAGTTTAGAGCATCATACAGGGGGTTTTGGGTTTCTCAAGAAAATCTTTAGGTTTGGCTTTGGTATTTCACATAGTTAGCACCAACATTTTTATGGTGGAATTTCTCTAGGAAAAAAAAACAACTTAGAGGATTGGAAAAATAAGAGATGTAACTAAGACAGATGGTAAATCTGTCCTTCTGCAATGTTATCAAGTGAGCTTATTTGCTTAAGCATAGGATTTTGTTAGGACTTTGTTACTTTTAGACTGTTCAGAAATGTTAGACAATTCAAATAACAGTGGAAGACTCCTACTTATTCCAGGAGTGTCTAAGCAGAGACCCTGACATTGAAGGGATTGCCTATCCCCACCTCCTACCCAGGTGAAGAGAGAAACCAAAGAGCACTCTCTTTCACAGTCAACAACCCTCTTCTATTCTGATGCCTCACCTTCTGTTGCTGCATCAATCTACTTTAAAATCATGTTCCTATGTTCATGACAGAATGGGTTTTCTTGAAAACACTGAGGTTCCACAGGTTTTTTTTACAAACTTCCTGCATATGTGGGATGAGTATATGCTTATATAGCCTGCAAATATAGGTGATATGGGCTAACATAAGAGGACAAATAAAGTAAGTGTTTCTATTGTCACCTCTTCTTGCAAAAATATACTGAGACTGGCAGGAACATGTTGAAGGAATAAAAAGAGATCGTAGACTGTGTTTTACCAGAGCCCACTTCACCAACCATGTAAACTGTTGCCTGGATCTGAACCCAGGTATGCTAAGTAGATACTTAACAAGCAAACCACAGAAGTAACAATGCAGTCTCTGCTGGGCTCGAGTCTGCCTGCAGCCCTGGAGTTCTGCACTACAATGGAAAGTTCTGTTATTCCCAATAATGGCTGCAGAGAAGGTCTGCCCAACTACAGCTAGGCAATACAAATATCTTCCAAAGCAGGCTCTCATTCCCATCAGCAAACCAAATATGTTCAACTTCACAAATCCTGCACCAAGGGAAGCCCTGTCTTTTCTTTGGAAAACTCCTCTGGAGCTCAGTTGTCCCTGCTTCTCACTTTCTCTCCAGAGGACTGTAATATTAATTAAACATTCTCTAACTTTCTATGCTTTAGCTTGATGCATTTCATGTATTCCCAGTGGACATGACTTTCTTCAGGATTAGACAAACAAAATATCTTCTGAAAAGTAAAAAAAAAAATGCTTTTATGAGAGATCACTTGTGTTTTAGTCTTTCTGTGGGCAACTGTTGTGGGGTTTTTCTTTCTGGTACATTTTCTAGTTGCTGAGAAAATTATATATTTGCTTCAAAGATATAATGGCAAAAAGTTTCTCAGTGAGGCACGAGTCTGGATCACTGACAAATATATTCCCAAACATTACACTACCAGTGTAAGCTCCACACTACTGTTACTAGCAGGTATTGATTCCTTTCTCATATAAACTCTGGAAAAAATTAATTCCTGATTCTCCCCTAACATCTCTGCTCAACAGCATGTATTCCTTATACTTTCCATGGTTATGGTTTCAGCTAGTGAAAGACTTGATTTTACTCTTTTTATTTTCTGACTTTAATGTGCAATCCTCCATCTTGTATTCTGACCTTTATTTCTCTCTATTAGTAATGATGTTCTACTAAGTACTACTGGATTTTCAATCACATGGAAACTAGATACTCAAATCCCATTAATGTTCCATTAGACAGACAGTTCTAACAGAGAGGCAGTCAAAATCTCAGTCATTATTTTTCACTCCGTTCTAATCCAACACACTATGGCTCATTCTTCAACCTGGAACTAGGATTTTTTTTATCATTTTCTTTGTTTAATAAATATTGGCAGGGCTACCCATTTAAAATCTTAATTAGGCATGTATTTGTGCCATGATCTTCTTGTGGTTTTTAAATGGTTTACCTGCTCCTTACAGACAGAAACACTGACACTATATTTGGCTATATTGTAATTAATATATTTAATTTTTCACAACTTTGTTTTTTTCCAGTCATACTGAAACTGTTGCAACAAGTCCAAAATTTGCTTCAGTGGAAATCACATGACAGAGTTATTATTTCCTCATTTCTTAAGGTGAAGAAGTCTTCAGTCCAGGCTGATACCTTTGTGTTGTTTGCCTTAACAGAGAAAAGGCGTAGGAGGAAATGTATCAAACTGAATACAAAGAAACACTCTTTCAAAACAAGTTTTGATATGTACTTTATTTCCTTTATCTACTTATTCCCTAAATGTTTCTTTACCTTACAGGCTAGAACACTGTGGTATCAAACTTCTGCTGCCTATTTCATTCACTTGTTAAATTTGAATTTTCTCAAACATACCTCACCAATTGTTATCATATTGGAAGTCTAAAATAAGATAAATAGTAATTAGCTAACTAAACTTTATCCTAGTATTTCTTTAACTGAATGGACACCTCATTTCTTCATTTTTCTTTCTAAAGGAAAAGATCATTTTCGAAATAACAGAGAATTCTCAGTGTTTCCTCAATTAATTTTAATTAAGAATTCAATTCAGCCCTATTATTCTCAGCTTGCCAGGTAAAAAAAAAAAAAAAAAAAAGAAAGAAAAAATAAGTAGAAAGATACTAAGGTCATAACAGAATAATCTTACATGACATAGAATATTCTCTTCACTTTGCTGTCTCTTTAGCAAAAATTCTTTCACATTTTTATGTGTTGTGTCTAAGTTGCAGCCTAAACTGGAATCTATTCTCTAATCATTATAATCTGCATCCTGCTCCCATCACTGTTATTCTCCATTGCCACTCCCCTTTCCTTTTGATATTTTTTTGACTCCTTCTAAAAAACACTAAGTGTATTTCAGTACTGTAAAAACTATAGTAAAAACTATAACTGTAATAACAAACACTAATTTATTTAGACTGGGGGGTTTTAGGTGGAAAACCACTTAGTTGCATCTTATTTCTGGAAATTTCTTACTGCTGATTGCATGAAGCTGAGTGGTGCTTTTGACACACCTGAAGGACAGTATGTGTATGGGCCCATGGTAATCTCATGCAGTTTAAAAAGATCAAGGGCAAGCTGCTGCACCTGGGTCAGGGCAACTCCCAGTATAAGAGGCTGGGGGATGAATAGATCAAAAGCAGCCCTGCCGAGAAGCATTTGCAGGTGCTGGTGGATGAGAGGCTGGACATCAGTCAGCAATGTGCACTTGGAGCCCAGAAAGCCAATTGTATCCTGGGCTGCTACAAAAGCAGTGAGGTCAGCAGGTCAAGGAAGGTGATTCTGACTCTCTACTCCACCCTGGTGAGATCCCGCCTGGAGTATTGAGTTCAGTTCGGGGGTCCTCAGCACAAAAAAGATATGAACTTCTTGGACTGAATGCAGAGGAGGTCACCAAAACAATTAGAGGGATGGAGCACCTTTCATATGAGGAAAGGCTGAGATATTTGGGATTGTTCAGCCCGAAAGGAGAAGGCTTTGGGGTGACTTAACTGCAGCCTTCCAATGCCCAAAAGGAGCCTACAATTAGGAGGCATCTTTTAATCAAAGTTGACTTTTTTGGGATGTCTGTGTCCAGGTGCTGGAAGTGGGTGGGCTGCAGAGATGGCCTCTGTGAGGAAAAGGCAGGGACTCTCCTGTGTCAGACACTGCCAGCTTCCACAGACTCACCACAGGACACTGCTGAACCCATAAGCATTGGGGTCCCTTAGGGAAAACCTATTTAAGATGATGGGGAAAGGATGCACAACAGTGAGGAAAATAGCAACAATTCTGTGAACACCAAATTAAGACAGGATGGGGAGGAAGAGATGCTCCAGGACCTGGAGCAGTTATTTCCCAGTAGCCCATGGAAGCTTTGGAATTCACTGCAAAGAGCAGGTGGATATCTCTTGCAGGAACTGCAGCCTGTGGAAATGAGTCCAAGAGGGAGCAGGTTTATCCAGAAGGACTACAACCCATAGAGTAGACCCATGCTAGAGCAGAGAAAAAGTGTGAGGATGAGGCAGTGCCAAACAGGAGCTCAGCTTCTCATTCTCCATCCTCCTGTTCGGTGGATTAGGAGGAATTAGAGGGGTCAGGAATAGAGGAGGTGAAGAAGGCATTGTTTTAATTAGTCTTGGTTTCTCACTTTCCAATAAATTGACAGTCAATTAAAGCAATTTTCCCCAAGACAAGCCTGTTTTGCCCGTGACAGTAGTTGGTAAGTGGACTCCCATTCCTGTGTAGGAGAGGGAGTGCGAGAGCAGCTGGGTGGGTATCTGGCAGCCAGCCAGATACCAGCCAAGGTCAATCCACTGCAAGCTTTTACATGTCCTTGGTCCATAGAATTTGGCAAAGTTAAGATTCTAGATGAGGAGCAAGTTTGTAAGTTTTTCCCAGATCGAGATAGTTTCTACTTTAGGGGACAGAACTTTAAGAGTAAGCTGCAGACCCCTTCTCTCTTGGTTTGTTTGGGTTTTTTTAAATCAGTTGGAATGTTGGTTTTGACTAGTTTAATTAAGGATGTTTGAATCATACAATGTTTCCCTTTTGCTCAGTAGCATTATATAAGTACATAGCAAATACGATTTATTGTACATCAATGATTAAGTAAGCATAGTGTGGTATAATCAACAGATTTGTAGTATTAGCAAAGGGTAATTTTGCACATGCTGATGTAACACAAATCTTCAGGATTCTGTGTTTAAGAAATAAGATAGTTATGAGCTTCTCATTTTTACCATTTTATCAAAGTGCATCCACTGGAACACTGCATGCAAGTGGAAACCACTTCTACTGGAATGTGGCAGTATGAAATATTGTTCACTAACCATTCCCATTACTCATGTTAGATAGAAGCAGGATGACATCAAAGGAATCTAACTGCAGAGACTCGAGTCGTGAATAAAACTAATTAGAGTCACATTTAATATCTTTATGTGGTTTATGTCAAACTAACAGTATGTCTGTACTTACCCATGGCAAGTAATAAGTCTCTTAATTTTTCCACAATAAATCACTATAGTTCTCCATCTCAGATAATACTTGAATAATGTGAAATTACAGGAATTTTTTTAGAGAAGTACTTTAATCTTCAGTCTACCTTGCCAGAAGGAATGTTAATGTATAAAACCAGTTTTATGGTTAATGTTTCAGTCTGAGGTGTGAGATAATAATAACTTCTATTTTCAGCCCCAATATAGACCACTTAGATAAAAAAAAGGACCATGCTACTTATTATGAATAGACTAGTTTAAAAAATAATCACTCGTAATGAGAGAAGGTTTTCTTTCATTCTCTATTGTATATGACTTATTCTATGGAAAAGGAAAAATAATTCATCAGAATAAATGAAGTCACTGCTTCTATAGTGGGCTTAGACCATGTTAAGTCAGAGTAAAACTTGGATCATTGAGTATAATACCAGGAAATAAACTCCAATATCTTTCTTCATGCAAATTCAGGTGATCTGAATTACTGACTTTTTTGGTGAGAGTAGCTTCCTCATGTTTAAATGTGTACAAAAACAAAATCATAAGGGAGTGTGCCATGTAAGATAGATGTCAAAAGTGATCTCAGTTTACCTTTGAAAATCCAGACATTACATATTATGAAGGAATTTTGTCTACCTCGAAGTACACACGTTAATGTTAATCATTCAGTTGAAGCATAGGCACTTCAGATCCATTTTAAAGATGATAGAATCATAGAATATCCTGAGTTGTAGAAGACCCACAAGGATCATCAAAATCCAGCTCCTGGCCTTGGACAAGACAGCCCCAAGAATCATACCATGTGACTGAGTGCAATGTCCACATGCTTCTTGAACTCTGTCAGGTTTGGTGCTATGACCACATTGAAACAGGCACAACAAATCTGTCCTAAAATAGGATAGAAGAGATGCTCAAAATAGGTGAAATGAAAAACCATGTTGATATTTTTTCCCTTCCAGATTTAAACAAAAGATTAAGAAGTCTGATTTACAGTTAGGTAAGACCAGTTAAATCAAATTATATCAATACTGGTTTATGTAATTTCTTCTAAAAAAATAAATTAAAACAAACCATGTTCACTTGGTTTATTATTCATTATGACTTAAAGAGCACACATATAAAAGGGAGATGTCTAGCAACACCCACATAGCTGTGGGTCAAGAAAATTATGTTTGCCTCCAAATGCAATTTTATAAGCAATGATAACAGCGTCTTCATAAAAGATGGTACAATTTTACTCCAAAATGCAGAAACTTTAAGTCAAAATGAGTTCCCAGCCATTTTTAAATGATGGAAAAGACATCTATATGCAGATATATGGCAACCACAGCTGTTACAGATTGTTATTTAATACAATTTCTAGTTGTATTCCTATTTAGCACTAGTAAGCATTAATTAGTATTACTATTTAATACAAGAAAATATTAAATGTCTGCAATAATAGTAGAATAAAACCAGCTTGCTTATAATTCTCACATAATCAGAAAACAATCTACATTTATATCTGAGCAAATTGTATTCTGGTTGTAATTACACTAACGAATGTTGTGGATCAAATCTTCCTCGTTTAGAGACATTATCATTGTTGGGAGGGAATTTTCTTCTGTTTCCTTCTGTTCACCCACACACAGGCAAGTATGAGCTTTTGAAGTGTTTTCTCCTTATAAAACACAACAATTGTGCATTTCATGAAACACACAAGCAATGATCTAACACAGTCATTAGCTATGTATATGTTAAAGAACTAACATTATTTTTAGAAACTTCAACAGGTTTCTGTATAATGTTTTGCATGTCAAACTGCCTTATTTCAAAATTATTAACTTCTTATACGTTACCTAATGAAAGATACCACTAGTGTTTTCCTAATATATGAAATTGGAAAAATAATCATCTTCAAAATGTCAGTTACATTTTGCAGGACAACTATGTATTGGGCACATGGGACTGACATTTTAAAATAACCATAAAAATTAATTGCAAACATTTGATTAAATATAGCCCAACTATGTAACTAGCACTTAATAGTGTCCAATAAGAGCCTTATCTATAGTCAATCACTTTCTAGCACCTAGGTAACATCTTATTCTGATTCATTGCCTACAAATTACTTGTTTTAAAATGTGTGAGGCCATTTTTATGAAGTTCTGCATTTCAAACTGAGACATATTTATTTCAGCAATGCTGGGAGTTGAAAAAGATGACCTTGCAAAAACGAGAATTTGTATTTGTCAGTAATGAAATTGCTATGATGCTTTCTTGTTTGAAGGCAGTGAACAGCAAGCTAATTTAATAATCCAACATTATAGATGAGACACGCAAAAGTTGTTCAAAATATATTTGCTGCATTAAATGAATTTTTCTGAAAAAAAGAACGAAAGAATGTAGTAATAATTCATAAAAAGAAAAACTCTGGTATCCTTAAGAAATAATCTTATTTCAACTAATCTTATTAGCAGGACAGATATTTTTGGATGCTCATGTAAGTGCATTACTTCCAGATGCATTCTACAGCATTGTAGTATGTGTGGAAAACTTTTGAAAACCTATTCTTACTCAAACATGCCAGAGTTAGGCATGAGATCTTGAGAAGACAAAGTCAGACACAAAACTGTTCTTGCTGTCAAAAAAAGTCCATGAAACCATTATGGGAAACCGTTTTTTTAAGAAGTCCTTGAATATGTAAGGTAACAATATGTTTATTAGGCAATCCCTCAAAACTAACTAGTTTTCTATTTGCTTGTTTGTTTTGTCATTCACGCTAGTGAAAGATGCTTCAGAACCTCACCGTGTCCTGGAACTGTTTAAGCATCCATTATTCTAATTGCCTTTTTGGTGAGAGCTCTCATTCAACAACTGAAATACATGTTGGTCTGATTTCTCTTCTGGTTGGAGATGTCTTAGAGCAAGTTGGCACATACTGATCATTTTCAAAAAAGGGATGTTATATCATAAAGCCTACTGGAAGGGTTTGGAAGTCTACAGAGGAAGTAGAACTAATTGCATTCCACTGTCCATGAGACTCTAGACATGACACCCAAGTGAAGAGCCCAGATATTTATCTTTGCTGTTGAGTACTACTCTATTCAAGCTTCTCCTAAGAAACTGATCCTTAAAAGGATCCATCTTCTGGAGGTAAAACACCAATCTCCTGAACAAAACTCAGGGGAACTGGCAGTTTGGATTTTTTACTCTTTTTTTTTTTTTTTTTTTTTCTTAACTGTAATAAATTACCAGATCTAGATATTGACATCTGGATCTGGATCTTGAGATCCAGATCTGGTAATTGTATTACAGTTAAGAAAAAAAGAGAGCATATCATGATGTTCTCACAGATGAGCAAATTGTAGGCATGAAGACAACTCAAGACATTGGAGAATTAATGGAGAAAAGACTAACAGTGAATTCTGGCCATATCCTTTAAGTTCTTTATTTTGATTATTTCTTAGCAGGCTATATTTTATTTCAGTACCAGGAATATGTGACTCACAACTGGGAGAGGAGAAGGAGAAAAGTAAAAGAATCGAAAGTAAATAGGTTGGTGTGTCACTCAAAGATGAAGTGCACTACATCAACGCAAAGGTTAAAAAATCTTAACAGAGTTTGTCTAGCAAACAGGAGTCTTTAAAATATTAGGTGCCTAATGGTGTCTCTGATAACAGATTACAAAATTGCATTCTGTTATAGAAAAAGTGTTTTGCAATATATTTACTTGATGCCTAAAACTTTGTTTGCTGGCTCCTGTAATAAAAAACCATCTGCGAATGATTCACAATATGACTCACCATAGCTTCATAGCTTATGCTAGGTGAACTGTAGCCCATCAGAATTACTCTCTAATCAGTTACTTGAATCTATACTAAGCAAAATATTGACTTTGTGTTGCTCTTTTAGAAATCATTACTACATTGTACTGATCCTTCATGTCACTCTTAACCAGTCTGTTCTATGTCTACACTTTTTAACTATTAAAGACAACACAGGCATCCATTTTCTTGCCATTTATTTCCACCTTAAATATGATTGCTAAAGTTTAGACTGGGATTAAAATCTTTTCTCATCTTTTTGTCATTTTGTCTTTCGTTGGGCTTTATGAGCACACATTGCCTTAAAGAAACACCTCTCGAAACGTCTGGAATTGATCTTGACAAAACAGGGGAAAGTAAGTATTACTATCTCATTTTGCAAACAGGAAACCTAGAAAGATTAACTATTTAGCATGGGGTGTCACTCCTCTGACCCATGAGATTCAGTTTCTTGCTTCTTTGAGCAAGATAAATAAAGCTCCTTTGAAATTCTGGGATTTCTAGCATTTGCTCCTTCTTCACAATGTCAACTCCCATAAACCAATTCCTCATTTGTAAGGGGCATTTAGTGGATTTTTTTATTCTTTCTGATGTGAAAGGAGTTGGGGTATTTGGGGTCTTTTACCATTGTGTTCAGTGAGTCATAACACCTTGAACACCCTCTAGTGTCATGAGTATCATCTTCAGCATCTAGGGTATTACTTGTGTTAAGGGTAGTGTTAAAGAATAAGGCAGAACTGCTGCCACAGAATTTTTTCACAGGATAAGACTCAAGCTGTGCAAAGTCAATTCATTTTCCCTTTCTCATCTTGTCAATATTGACATAAAACTTTTTCATAAGGAATATGAGATAGACAAGACCTACTAATTGGGAGGGGGAGGGAAGAGGAGGTCTTTCATTATCAGCACAAGCTGTGCTGCCTCATAAACAGTGAGTGATCAAATCTAATAAAGATAAACCCTTGAATGCTTGCTGCTCCACTGCAGCAACACACTGTGAAGGCTTCAGGCACCGGTTTGGGGGAGACTGAATCCCAACATATGGAGGGACTGCCAACAGGCATGTAGGAGAAAAACAAAGCTGAACTCCTGCATCTCTGTTTCCTGCTGCCTCTCTCTGTCCTTAGGCTGCAAAGCCATTTCAGATGCTGATTTTTAACAACACACAATCAATGAAAAAACAGCCTTAAAAATCAGTCTTGGAAGATATTCTCTTTAAAGAAGCCAGACAATTTGGTATGGTGTAAAGTGTGACAAGGAACTCAAGGCAGAGAAAAGTGTAAAGTTAGGGTGATTAAATACCTTTTCTCAGCATAAATTTCCAGATTTAGGATTCAACTGTGAAAACTTCTGTATGTATGAAAAAAATCATATTTCCAAAGCTGAAAAAACATTTCCCTGAGAAACAAGGTATTTTTCTACTGTTTCTGTGAGGCATAGATTGCATGACACTCTCCAAGACATGACTGGGGGAGACCTGAAAACAAGTCTTTCCAGAGTTGATATGGTGTCAGAATTTAATTTAATCAGTTCTAAGTCCCTAACAGTGACTGATGAAAGGAAGGAAAAAAGGAATGAATTTCAAAAAGATGGAAGAAGGACATAAGTCAGGATAAATGTATAGTCCCTGCATTTCCTTCTGTATTTCAATGGGAGTTGTAAAACTGGAAGCTGAATTATTAAAAAATCAAAAGAAAACACAGAAAAAGAAGGAGGATATTTGGGTATCACTGACTATCTAATTGCATCAAAATACAGGAAAAAAATCTAGAACAACAAGAGTGTGATTCAACCAGATATCTCTATTCATAACAAAGCAGATGCACTGAAGTAGATAATATAGTTGTTTGAGTGTTCTCCATCACTGGAGGACTTCAAGATGCATAGAGCAAACATCTGACTGTAATGATCCAGAGACAGTTGATCCTGCCTTCAGAAAGCTTGTCTGTTTCAAAGTTTTGTCCACTCTGATTCACTAAGACACATTGTTTATTAAATGCACTCTTTTCAGAAAAATGTAAACATATTTAGAGCTGTACCATGCTAAGGAGTCTAGCAGTCTGGCTGCATGATATGTTTAGGCACAGTTGCCTTCTCATTGACCTCAGCAAAGAAAGGAACTGCAAAACAGAGTTCTATTTCTGTTACCTATCTGTCTTCAATTTTTTATGATCCATCAGCCTCATCATGATGTTGTATGACAGAAACAACATAGGTCAAGTGCTAACTGTTCGGTTTTGTGACCCCAAAAACTAAATGCCTCAATATAAAGAGATGTGCTATATAATGCAGGGAGGCTACTGCATATGAAGAATTTCACAGGAGAAGTTAAAAATCATGAAATGACACTACTTCAAATATTGTAAGACACTTAACAAGTGTACCTTTTAAAACATCTTTGAAACTAGTCACTCACTGTTCTGTGTTACTGAATAAGAGTCTCGCACTTCGCAAAAACTTTTAAATGCAAAAGCTGTTTCGTTATGTTGTTGTGAAAGAAGCCTTGGGTTCTCTTTGGGATTTTTTTTCATTGTTTTGGTTTGTTTGTTTTGCCCACAAAACCAGTGAAGTGTTGCCATGTTCTCTAAGTTAGATATGAAGATTTTAGTTCCAAGTGAAATAAACCTCAATCTAATTACATTTAAGGGTAAGCAGAAAAAGGAAGGGACATTATGAAAAAAAAAACAAAACAAAAAAACAACAAACTCTTGAATCTTAAAATATCTATATTAAACTGGCTTTGCTCATCCCTAAACACTGGTACCTACTTATCAAGTCTCTTTCTAACTAAATACATCAAAGAAAGTGGAGCACTGCCAAATCTATATACACTAAAGAAGATATACTTGACTATACTGAGACAAGAGAGAGGATTTTGAGGGATTTTCAGAAGAGATTACATCCTCTAATGCCACACAAGAACATCGTGATTTACATTACTACAGAGCAGTGCCAAATGAATTAGTAATCACCAGACATTTATTCCTAAGTGCCACGAGAAACTCTTTAGCAATCACCTTCCAGAAAAGCACAAGTTCAAAAATTTGTCACATCCAGAAAATGTCGTAGTACATACTGAAAAAGCGTAGTTATCTGCAGAGTAGTTAACCCTGTGCTAACCCATCACACTACAGGCTTGAGCTCCACTCCACTTGCTGCCTGTGATGGCCTGGACACCAAAGCCTACAGCTGATGCCACAGCTTGTACGGTGTTGTTTGTTCAACAGAGACAAGAAAGGGTGTGAATCATGCCTGAGTATTTGCTGTCATGTTAGCAAATAAAAATTGATTCTCACCTGGCAAAAATCTTGTTAATTTTCCTGGGGTTTGATGTCTCTTTTTACTGTAGGCTGTTACCAGTTTTGGATTGGATCACTTCTCATCTTTCATATTGTCACAGGATTGCAAGGAAAGAAGGATTCATTAGGGAAATAGAAAGAATGAGAGCAAAGCAACATAACTGAGTGATTTGCTGGGAAAGTGGCTGGCCCTGGGAGTGCCAAGGGGCCTTACTGTCCCTATCCAACCCCTCCAGGGACCCCCCAGGAGCCTTAAAGGTCAGTATCCCATTTCAGTTCCCCAACTTCTGGCTGGCAGAGTGGGGCTGGTCCTGGCTGTCATGCCCTGCTCTGCTAGACCCCATTGGAAAACCCTACCATTCCAGGTCCTCAGAGAGTGTCTGTCACCTGGTAGAGATGAGAGAGATCAGGGTCCAGGTTCCATTCCCCAAACCAGACTGAGATATCTTGTCCAGTTTCAATTTACATTTTTGGGAAAAATGCATCAGAGACAAAGATTTGTATGCTTGACTCTGAGCCCCAACCTCTACCTCACACAGTTGTGGTACCTTTTCCCCCTTTCTCTGCTTTTATACTTTTAATTCTGTGTTGCACAGTGTTCAGCAATAGTATCTAAGAATTAAAGATGAGCTTTTTCCTAAAGTTTACTGCACAGGATTCTGTATGTTGTCCCTGTTTTAACCATTTCTTGCAGACAGCCTGTCCAAGGGATGTTCGCCGCTCTGGACCCTCGCTTTCCCCAGGCATTGCACAGTGTACAGAGCGCAGGTTGGCATGTGCAGGAACAGTTTGGTCTTTCTTCTAAAAACACATTTGCTAACGTGACAGTAATATGTCAGCCAATGTCTGGGTCAAAATGTTACCCAATTCAACATATCCTTTATTGGATTTAGCCCAAAAATCATTGTTTCCCAGTAGAGGAACAAATCACTGGGACCCAGGTGTGCAGTTGGTGTCAGTTGTTTTAAGGAAAATGCTATAAAGATCAAAAGGATATGATTTTTACCACTCTTCTCTGCTTGTTTTAGCAATTATGTTTTCAGTGTCTTGGCTTCTGGAGGAACTATGGATACCAACTGTACTCCCAATTTTCAGTGAAGAAAAAAATATTTATATCGGAAAGGTTTTAGCAATTTATTTATTATTCATGTAAAGCCTTGAACCTAAATACCATTGTCACTTCATTGCACAAATTCAAAAATAGATAATCTCATTTAAACATTTTGTTAGGTATTTCAATTTGATCTCAAAATTGAGATTTAACTCTTTCTTGGTTAAAAACAATGGATTTCCAAGAGACTTTTAATTTAATTCAATAGGGTATAATTAAACATATGAATTAGAAAATACAGTAGTACATATACAGTAGTATGTATAAAATACTTTGCATATAATCTGACATCATTATGGTCAAAGTTGTCTTAATACGGGCCCCATTTCAGTCTTTAACTCGCTATTTTCAACATAGTAATGAAAATAACTTTTCAAATAACAGTTATTTTAACTGGATGTATTTGCTTATTAGAAACAATTATATAAAAGCCCTCACTGAAGCCTATACACCACCCTCAGAGAACAACACAGTGCTACAAGTTTTACAATTCCAAAACAGAATTTGATGCTGTGGTTTCCACTAATTCAAACTGAAGCATCAGGGAAAGTAATACCAAAGCACTCAGATTTGGATTTAAGGAAAAACAATTTATTTTCAGATTAGATACCTGCTGGGTTTAATTTAGATATTGGATAAACTGTCTAAAATGGAAGCAGCAGAGTAAAATTGAGTGTTTTCCAACCTCTGCTAATTAAAATCATCTAGTTCATTGCATCTTTAATCAGAATCACCACTTCCTTGCCTGACCAGTGTAACCTGCCAGATGGGAGGGGTGAATGTCATCAAGGACCATCACAGACTCTCGATAAGGAATGAAGGTTTTGAAGAAACTGTAAACACCCTCTGAGGAAGAAATTAGACCGGTGAGCTTGAAGTGGAAAAAACACTGGCAAATTGTTTAAACAAGAACTTACTGCACAGGTCAACAGGGATATTTCTGACTGGAAATCACCTGCTGGAGAAGAAATTAGTTTTGAACACCTAACTAAAATCAGTAGAGTAGGTAGCAGACATTTTAAATTATTGATCTTTTTCAGGAAACCCTGGTTTCTATCTTCCATGGCCTCCTCTACTCAAAGTGTGTCACTAGGAAAGTATAACCTGAGATGAACTGCAGTCTAATAATAACATAAAGCAGAGAAGGAAACAGTGCCTCTGAGCAAGGTCCATGTAGCCCATTTCTTAAAAGGGCCTGTGCAAAATGTATGGTGAGAGAACTTAAGAATAGCAAAAGCATAGATTGATACTTTCTCTCCCTACTTCTTTGGTTTCCAGCAGTCTGCCATTTGGGGATTTTTTTCAGTTAAAAGCTGCATCTGCATCCTGTTTTGTAGCCCCTGATTGATTCTTCTTCTATAAATTTGCCTAAGAGTTTTTGAAATCCATTTGCAGAGAGAAACTCCATAGGAGCCTCTGGTGATGAGTTTCAGACTTTTCCTTCATACTGTGTGTAAGAGCACTTTCTTTTCTTTGATTTATACCTGCAGCCTGACCATTTCATCTGACGCTCCATTGGACTGTTGAGTGGAAAAGGAAGTAATTGTATCCTGTTACATTTCTCCATGCTAACCTATCATGTCGTCCTTCAGCTTTTTTACAAACTGAGGAGTCCTCAACTCTTAAGACACTATTCATATTGTACTGGGTCTTGCTGGCATGGAGTTAATTTTCTTCATAGCAGCGGGTATATTGCTGTGTTTCAGATCTGTGACCAAACAATTGAGAGCTGCACTACGTGATCATTGTAGGCCCCTTTCCACTGAAATACTCGATTTTATTCTATTCTTAAAACAACACTGATAACACAGCAATGTTTTATCCATTGCTGAACATTGTTTGCATGGTGCCAAGACTTTCTGTTTCACACTCTGCCCTCACAAATAGACTGAGGATTAGCAAGAGACTGGGAGAGGTTGCAGGCAGAACAGCTGACCCAAACTGACAAGAGAGATATTCCACACCATATAAAATCATATTCAGGAATAAAACCAGGGCAGAATTTTCCCCAGGTAACCACTGCTGGGCATTGGTTAGCTCATCGTAAGTTATCATGTTTGCACTGCTTGTTTTTTTCTTTTTCTTCCCCCCTACACATTAAAATGTCTTTACCTCAATCCATGAGTTTTCTCACTGTTGCCCTCACAATTCTCCGCCCTGTTCCATTGCAATGGAACGAGCAAGAGAGTGCTTAACCTTAACCTGCCAGTTGAGGTTAACTCCACACTCACATGAAAAGTGCTTCCTACTTTCATTCATCTTGCAAACCCCATGCATTTTCTCATTTGCCCTCTTCCATTTCTTATTTTGAGGGTGATCTAGGTGAGAAGTAGGTTTCATATTGCAGAAAATCATTTATTCCAAGCATCGGATTTTCTGAGACCAGAAACATTGTCAAATGGTTTGAGTCAGAACAACAGAAAGGGAATGGCAAAAGATAGTCCATTCCCCAGCTGAGCTATCGCCACATATCCTCCGTAACTTCCTACCTGTTAACTCCAGAGACAAGATTATAAAAATAAGTAACCTATTCTCTATGGTGTAGCTCATCTAGTTCCAAACCCCTGCCACGGGCAGTGGTATCTTTCACTATATTAGGTTAATCAAAGCCCCATCCAACCTGGTCTTGAACACTCTCAGGGATGGGACATCCTCAGCATTCTTACACAACCTCTTCCATTGTCTCACCACCCTCATAGTAAAGAATTTTTCCTATCTAATCTACATCTGCCTTGTCTTTGTTTAAAACCATTACCAATTACCCTATTGCCACAGAACTGAAGCAAAAGTAGATTAAAACAAAATAACACTGAGGAGATTATGCCAAGTAGGGAACAGCATTTACAGTAATGTGTACTATGTAGGATACAAATCAGAATCAAAAATCATATTTAGTGCAAATCAACTAAATTTACCCCTGGGATAAAAGCTTATCTGCTAAGCAACACTGCAACGACCTTTGTGATCAAGTTATTGCCAGACTGGACTTCTGGTAAGGAAAGCTAACATTTCAAGAATAATCTGGTTTTAGAAAAACTGTTAATTTTGGGGGGTTTTGGGAGTGAGGAAGGGCAGTTAACCAAGAAATGTCAAATCTGCAGTTTCTACTTGTTTTTCATCAACCTTTTCAGAATATATTGTGTTCTATACCTGACATAAGTATGTACATTCTTTAACTATCAGTTTTACATCATTGCATTTTACAAGCATTTTAGTTTAGATATTGGGCGCTCTTTTGAAGGACATGTCCCTGTATCTTCCATTAACTAAAGTTCAGATCATCACAGGGTGAAGTGAAAGGACCAGAATTCCTTTCAGGTGAACCTAAACAAAACTTATATATATTTCCGGAGATTTTTGGTTCTCCAGTTTATGGGCATTCAGTCCGCAGGACCAGATTATAGATAACATGAAACAACCTCCATAACACATAAATGCAGGGAGTGGGAACATGACATCCTCATCTCTTCACATGCTCGCTTGTGCTACATTCATTAATGAAGACATAGCCTAGAAAGACAGGTAAATGTAAAAACTCACAGTGGAAGGATTCTTTCAAATACATTGGCAAGATTCACTTTCTGATGAAAACTTTTTATTCAACAGTTTTTGAGATGTTCCTCACCCACAGTATTTGCAAGCATTATTTTTTTTAATATAGGCTTTCTGGATACATGGAGATGCTGGTCCATTCTCTAGAGCAGCTTAAGAATGTTTCTTTGAGGCTGTTTTATAGATCAGTTGTGTAGCATACCCTGTAAATGCTTAAATTTTGAATGGCTGCAGTCAGTCATGGCTATTGAAATTATGGAATATGTTTGATCTAGACCCATCTACAACTTGCAAAACTCTATAGTCAGCATAGATCTTCCAATGTGAAATGCTAGAAGCTGCAAAACCTGATGCAATTATAAGAAAGTTACACTGTAAGAATCATATTGCTTTTGATAGCAATATGAAAAAGCACTTAGGTTAATTTTGCCTAATGTTAACCTAAAGGCCCCAGACCTTGCCTATTAGGCCTGATATTAATCTGTTATGAGAACTTTCTATGTGACCCAGGCATTGGTACCTGGTGTCCTTTGAGAAGTTAAAGCACAAAATGACAGGAAAGGGCTTAAAACATGATTGAATACTCATGACTGTAAATTACTCACTAATGGCAACTACTGGTCACTGAAGAATTGCAGCCTTGAGAAAAGACTGTTATGTACATGACAAAGAGGAAGCAGCCAAGCATAAAAAAATCCATCTGATTTTGCAAGATAACACACCCACCACATGTATCACATAGTAGTGTTGCACAGTATGTAGTTTGAAGAATGGAGGGTGGATGACAAAAGTTTAAAAAATCGCCTAGAAACTAACAATTTATGGAGGGAGAATGGGAATGGGAATTCCACATAAGAAGATCATGGGAATTATCTCATGGAGAAATTATCCAAACTATGTGCACTGCCTACTTTTTCTGCCTGATTTTCCTGCCTATTCCAGTCTCCCGTGTTCCCAGTGCCTGATTTCTCAATGTCCTTTTGTACTGACAATCTATTACCCAGCACAGGTTACAGTTTGATGAGAGACTTTATGTGTTTGTTTGTACATGCATGTGTGTGTTTCTGTGTGCATGAGAGTGTACATATTCTGGAGGTTTACAGAAGAATAGGAATTTATTTAAAGTAGCCTACACAGTAAACTACTAACCAGCTCACAGGGGAAGGCAGGACAAAAATCTGTCCAATACAAAGACCTAATTCCTTCTTAACAAACCTAAGTATCCATTTAACTAAGCACATGAGCAAGACACTGATGCGACTAATGCTATCACACTTTGTACCAAGCAGCCATGGTAATTTCCCAAAACCTGTTGAAACAGTAATGCACCTGCAAATGATCTCCTGTCTGGCTATGGCCATCTGCAAGGCAGTTAGAGAGGCTTGCAAAACATCAGGAGGCTCAGACTCAAGGTTGCTCACACACTGGAGGGAAAGAAAAAGGAACTCTACCAGCGTCCTACAGATGCCTTGAACCATGGAGGAGAATAAAATTAGTTGGAGCGATTAGTTAGGAGTTAGAGAGGACAACTTTTTTTTTTTTTTTCATGAAACAAAAGGAATAATAAGTGCCCTTGCTCAGTCAGACACTCTCACAGAGCTAGACCAAGTATGTTTGTCAAGATTTTCATTTACTGAAGCTATAGTGAGTCTTTCCCAACATCCTGTGCTTTTCCATTTGCACAGTAGTCTTACCTTTTAGATACAGAAATCAGATTTTCTGCTCTGTAGTTTCCAGGTTCCCCTCTGTGGCTCCCAGACTTTTTTATTTTGTAATGGGAGTTTTAATCTTCTAGCACAATAGAAATTGCCTTGCCCTGTTTACTGTGAAAGTTTACAAGGCTTTGCCAGATGCTCTGCAGTTTCACATCTGAATTACTCCAAAGATGTCTCCCAAACATCATCCAGTCCTGGAGACTTTACCTAACTTTTCTATTTGGTCTAATTCCTCCTGTATACTCACAACAAATGTATTTAACTCCTCTGATCCCTCTCCTGTAAGGAATAGTGAGGAAGTGGGAATTATCAAAGACTTAAGCAGTTGATTAATACAAAAATCTTTTGCACTACTCTGCTCTGTCTTGTTCATTCCTGAGTACCCTGCTATATCCCAGTCATTGATTATCCTGTTTGTCTTATATATGATGAAGGAAACAAGTACTTACTAGCAACTTGAGCATCCTCTGCAAACCACTCTCTAATTCTGTTCTAGTCTTTGGACTTTGTCTTTAAGCTCAAGCTGCCATGTTTTATGGGCTTTCTTTGTCTTCTGATTTAAGCAAGCTTTCAATCTTCTATAAGGCTGACCTTTCCTTATGACAGCCTCCTTAAGTCTTCTGTCACGTCAGGCAGAACCAGTAACAACTGGACCTTTTTTTTCCTTTTTACTTATGTTTTACTTTGTAACTTTTATATGATTATTACTAATAGCATACATTTTTATAGTACTTTTCCTTGCAGATATCAGAGTGCTCTAGGAAGGAGATAAATAGCACTAGCTCAGCTCTTGAGAAAGGGAAACACAAGCAGTGAAATAGCTGTCCCTAAACCTTCAATAGACCACTAGCAAACCAGAATTAAAATCCTCCTAAGTCTCAATAGTCCTTGCATTGTATATGCCAATAGGATGGAATTCATATGCATCTTTTTGTATTTTTTTTTTACACACTTCAATGTGTGTAATTTATACACTTCAATGAGCATCCATCCAGCCATTTTTAGATTTGCTATTCAATAAGACCTCTACAATCATACATGATTTAGTGAACACTAACAGCAATGCAGACAAACAGAAAAGTATTGTCTACTATAGATTAACAAAAGTAGTCTTGAATTTGAAATTTAAAAATATATATATTATAATAAAAACTGAAAAATTAAGCAGTTGCTTCAAACTTCTTTCAGTACTAATAAACTGTGAACTGCAATGACTCAGCTTGGATCTAGTAAAAACTGCATTTACGTTTCTGTACTGTGACAGGACAGTTTTCAGACTGGAACAGTTTCAGACTGGGACATGTAGAACTCAGCTTTGCAATGTTCCTTGCTCCATATCATTGAAATATCATTCAAAGTGAAGCCTTTAATTAAAAATAACCATAACAAGCACTGAAAAGGGAAAGAATATGACAGGGATTTGTGCTAAATGACAAATACTGACAGCAGACTGACCAAAGTGCACTGAAATGTGTTGGAATTCAACTCACTGGGCCTCATTCTCTATTGCATGAAGGCTCTTTCATACTGCTTGGCTGGAGAAAGAGTCATAAGGTAAATAAAAATAAAAGTTATTTGCATTAGGTAATTCTTGTCACTATCAGTCAAAATGGTGCAGGTAATCACTTCAGTGTGAGATCTATTATAGCATGACTCCTGCTTGAATTTAAACAGACAACAGAGAAAAAGAATCAAACTAAGAATGAAGAAGAAACTGGTGTGCAGGGAAGATTTCAGTGTGTTACTTGGTATCATTGTAAAAAACTTTGTGCAATAAACAAAGACTATATCTTTATTTCCTGAAATTAAATTCTATAGAGTCACAAGGTCACACATGCAAGTAGAATGTCAGAAAAAAAAAGGAAATTTCTGCAAAATTCTTCTTTAAGAAAGTGAGCAGTTAAGTGTTTTTCTTTTTTTTTTTTTGTTCCAAACCCAGCTTAAAGAATTGCAATCATTACAACAGGCCAGGCCTTTTTTTCTGTGCTGGCAACTTCTGCAGAAGTTCTATTTCTAGGAGACCAGCTCATATGCTTCTGGGACCATTATGATCATGAGTGCATTACAGCTTCATTCTTACTGTTTAAAAATGTTTATATTCTTAGAACACACTCATCGGCAAGCAATAAATATTTTGAGCCTAAATTTATTTGAAGACAAGACGCTTGCAGTTTTGCTGTGATTTCACCATCATTTATCATCACACCCAAAAATGACTGACACTATGAACTCCCTCAGGTACTCCTAGAGAACCTCTCACCAGACTACCTTCTTCATTTCTACTTGCATGCAGCTTTTTCTTCTGAATTATTCCTAAATAATTATGAAATAGCACATACAGTATTCCCATCATGTTACAAATGTCTCAATGTGCTTTGCATGTCTTTAATATTTTTAAACTATAATATCAGAGAAGAAAGTTATCTTTTGATAGCCATTAATTTCATGATCTCTGTAAACTCAACAAAGACCAGAATTAAATATTATTGCTGCATCAGTCACGTTGTCATAAACCAAAGATGTGATAAGTTTTACTGTTAGCTTAGCAGTTTTTCCTTACTAAGAGTATGCATACTCATCATTTTTACTTCTTCCTCAAACTATTTTTCTTTCCACAAGGCTATTTACAATTGCCATTTTAAATTCCATTGCTTCTGTGAGCTCCTGTTCCCGAGAAACATAAACATGTACCTCACTGCAACCAGAAGTGATAAACTGCAGCATGATTTTTTTAAGTTTTGTATTTTCAAAAAAATACTTGGTATAAATCAAATCTTGGAGTTTAAATCCAATTCTGACTTTATGTTATTGCCTTTGAGACTTAGTAGCAATGAGAGTGTTTGACTGATACATCACAAGAATCATTCTTTTCTGTTTGTGATCACAGCAGCTGTGCTGAGAAGAAACACTGAGGCTGATGGAGCCCATGAGGAAAAGCTGTTACGTTATTCTGCATTCATTACTGAGCCTAATTACTCTCAGACTACAATGCAAAATGCATCTGCTTTGAAAGACATTCTCGTAATAGACATGCAGAGTGAACCAAATAGTTCTTCCTAATGTCATACAAGTGATTTCTTCTTTAAGAGGGTGAATGACATCAATGTGCACATACATATTATTCACAACAATTTAACAATTTAACCCTAATTATTCACAGCATTGGGATGGGTTTTTTTTTTCATGTATCCAATAAAAAATCCACATTGTAAGTGGCATCTATAATATTGCATCCAGGAACATATCCATGTTGTCTGGTCCAGGCACTCTCATGACAATGAGCTTGCAACCCAGCCAGAAGGACTGGTGGTGGTTCAGACTTTCCTTTCACTCCATCTCTGCAGCTCCCAGTTTCCATGCAAATAAAATACAATCATGTAGGCTAAATGGGAGCAGCAGAGGCCTTTAATGAAATTCCAGATGAGGGCAATGGGGAGACTGTTTCATGCATTTGCAGCAAGAGTAATGGATTTATCTGGACAATCTGATAAGTTAAAAGAGAAATTGAACTTATCGCCACTTACCAAGTTTGCTTCTGCTCTTAGGTTTGGTTGGTTGGTTGGCTGGTTTTGGTGATTTTATTTAGTTTTTTCTTTTTAGTTATTGTTCCAGTTTGCCTGAATAATAAATTTCAAATTCCATTTTTAGAGGGATTTAGAATGTCTTCTAGAATATTCAAGGGCCAGCTATTCTACTACTACATTAGCTACTATAGCTAACAGAGAAAATAGAAGTGATGTTTTAGAAGGAATTTTCTTTCTCTTTTTCTATTTTTTTTTTAATAGAAAGATATCATGTCTCAAAGAAGGCAGAAGAACAAGCAGCAAACAGTGTCCGTATCAAAATTTTTGGTAAAAAAGCAATCTACTGGAAGAAGATTATATTTTTTGATAAAAGCAATCTACTGGAGGAAATGTTTTCTGTGGATTAGAAATATAGGTATACTATATATATTATGCATATATGTATATACTATGTATTAGAAATATATGTATACTATGATTTAGCCTACATTGAATTTGTACTGATGAATTATAAACCACTTAAAATAATAGTGTAAACAACTGTAATGAAAATCCTGATTTTGGAAGTTTACAAGCATATGATGGAGTACTACTGTAATAAGAGTTTTACATTTGCATAGCTCTTCAATATTTTACTTTTAAAAAATTAAATATGCACTAATAAACATAACCACTCTTAAGACTAATATATTGTGGTGGTGTTGTTGTGTTTTTTTTTGGTAAATAATTCTCCTTTATATTAAAATTATCTAGGTTATTTCACCAAATCTCACTTCATACTTCTCATAGGACCTCTTTCCACTGAAAATATTACCCACTGCTCCTTACTTTCTATAAAAATCTAGTGCAGACTTCCTATTATTAACTCAACATAGAGCTTGAAAAAGACTATTTTTTGGGGGTATAACTGTAGAACCTCGAGGTTCAGCACGGAAATTTGCCTTTTTTTTTCCTGTCCTTGGTATCCAATTACTATCACTTCCCTCTACAATCTTGGATTCTAAAGATATGGGAATTAGTCCTTTCTAATTGAATCAATGAATATTGCAGCTGTAAAAGTGGAGAGGTAGAACACTGGCTGTAAGACTTGAAAAGAGTCAGTAATGTGAAAAAGAACAGATACAAAAATAGTCAATATAAGAGCAAGATACTCCTACAGCACATATTAGTTTCAAAAGGAAATACAAGAAAATCTCTTGTCATGCCTTGGTAGTAACATGGGAACACCTGAATGAAAAGAATGTTACAAATTTCCCAGCTCAAAACAAGATTTAGTAAACTTGAGACTAAATGCTTTTCCAGCTCAATTTTCACTTTCATTTGACATGTCTGGAAATGCTGAAAAATTACCCCATGTATATCTTTGGGTTACACAGGAGACATGGATAGAATCAGATGTTTCTGCAGAAGATGGAGTACTAAAAACACAGATAACAGTTTTCTGTCATTCATAGATTTTAATATCATATTTTTATCATTAATATCATATTTTTAATACCAGTCTGTTCTCTTTGAAAGGACAAAAAGAGGAGGTGGACATCTGAAATGCAATTTTCAGCATTACTATTTGGCAGCAGAAAGGAGAGAGAGAGAGATCTGACTGACAATAAAACCTTCTCAAGCAGTGCAGTGTGGGGGACAACTGTATGAGGTTTACAGAGTTTCACAATAGAGAAGACTGAAAAGGGAGTCTGTGATAAAGCAATCCTTGAGGAACATCCTTCTAAATGCACATAGGATGTGACAGTGTGGCAAGGATACTAATTCTGAAGATGACATGGCATTGGAGCTGAAGAGGCTCATAGAGAATTAAAATGTTTCAGAGAATATTTCTCTTGAGAAACAAAACAGCAGCTTTCTTACATATAATTCATCATACCACCTGGTTATTTATAGCTGTCACAGATATCTGGTAAGCAAAACATTCTGGATTCATTGTTGACTATGCAGCATGATTGCCTAGTGTAGTGTCACATATTGCTTCATTCTTCCACTGATTAAGAGGACTTGTTTGTTGAATATTTTTAAAGAATTCTCAAATCAAGAAAATTGGAAAAAACAGTCAAAAATATTTTTAGAGTGTTTGGCTCCAACAAACTCAGACGACTCAGGAGCATGCACTTATTTATGTATCTAAATTTTTTTCAGTTAATTTTCAGGAATATAATTCAAGAATTCTATATATTAAAAACATGGAAAGGAAGAAAAATAAACAAAACCCCTAAACAAACAAACAAACAAAAAACCCCGAACTGCAGGGGAAAGGCTGTACATGGAAGTGGAAGAGAATCTATTTTTTTCCATTCTTGCTCTTATCTTCCAACTAGATTACCTCTTAAATCACTCATAACAATTAAAGGTAGTATGGTGATATGTCAGGTTTGGCAGATATATGAGTGAATACACACATATACAAAATATAATAACAAAGTTCTAATGGTGATGATACCTGGTACCATCATTATGGCATTTTAATGTATCTTCTCATTACTACTCCTATTGACTTGAAAGTAAACAGTGTCTTCAAGAAGCATAACCCAACCTGAGGTCTTGTTGGAGGCATGTATTTGCCACTGTAAAGAAAAAGCTGTTGTCAATACAGGTATTTCCTTTCAGATTTGGCAACAAATTGAGAGCAGTCAAATAGTGTTTGCATTTAGGGAGCAAAGTTTCTTGGCAAGAGAGACAGAGGAGAAAAATCAGTTTTACCATTACAAACTGGACTTAAAAGTACTGTTATCTCTCCTCAAATCCTACCATCTGCTATTGTCTAAGTTTTCTTCTGGGTTCCTTATAGATTGAGCTCCACATCTATGTCTTCTTTAGACACCTCCTTAAATTTGCATATGACTGAAGACAAATAAAAAATGTTTAAGTATACTATACTTTTTGTTATTTACAGAACAATAGGGCCAAATCTTGGTCATGATGACTTAAACTGTGCCTAAGCCACTGATGAACAGATGCTGAAAAATTTGGAGAAGAGTTATAACCATGTGAAAAAAAAATATATTTGTTGATTGTGAAGTATAGAATGAAATAAGAAAATTTTCTTTTTTTGATTTGCCTGAGTTTATTAATCAGCTTGCTACAATTAGAGTTTATGCTAATCGTATATTTAGCTAAATTAGGGGGGAAAAAGGCAATCAGACAGTCAGAAGGAATGTATCCAGCTATACAGTAGGGGTTTTTAGTAGAAAACCACATATGAAATACTTGCACTAGCCTGAACTGCATGCAGTAAGGACCTTGAGAGAAAAACACCCCACAATCCCTGCATTGTTAGGGAGAAAGAGGACATACACTGGAGGAAATTGATGATTGACAGATTGATTTTTTGGGGGTAATTTTAGTATTTTTTCCCCTTGAACTACAATGCAGATACTTTTCTAGAGGAGAAATCTAATTCTTTTATGAGGCATAAGCGAATACAAAGTCAGCAGAAGTCTCTTAAGGATTCATGTTCACATCATATCAGCAGAGAGAAAATGTTCCCCTTTGGTCCTTCTTTTGATATCTGTTCAAAATGAGTTCACTGATTGAGCCAGGGCTGCTGTCCTCCACTCCCCATGCCAGGATAATTGCTTTAATACCGTTATATTTGAATTAAGCCACATTGCCCACAGCTTGTCTCTTTTCTTGTGACATTAGGCAAGACCTGATCTCAGCCTGAGGTATTAGAAGTAGATAAAACCTTACTGAAGAACACAGTTTTCACACAGGTTAAGAGGTCAAGCTCAACACTAGAAGTGAGCTCCAGGGAGAAACTTGGCCATTGACATTTCAGCACTGCAGTTAGCCACCCAGGCCTGAAGGGACTTTTTTATCATGTAGGGAGACTACAGTCAGTATCCACACAGTATCCTATCAGTCACGTGCCTTGATTTAGGTTTTGGGGTGACTAAACTGCTGCATACCAGGAATGAGGGGTTTATCCCTAAGTCTGTTTCTCACTTCCTCTCAGTGTCACTATGAGAGTAAAAGGATTAGCCTAGATATAAAAATCATGCTTTTCAGTACAGAGAGAAAAATTTGCTTTCATTTAAATCACTCCTATGGCTTGTAAACATCTTTTGTATATCAAACATGTCACAATTGTACTTTGTTAGCACAGTAAGTCATCATAGGCCATGTTTTTACAGCTTTCCTGGAATGAAAGATTGCATTCACCACTAAGATTTAAAAAAACGTGCAGAAATGATTTTATTATTTTATTTATTCAGAAATACTATGGGCAAATTTGCACAATCATGGCTTTTTTTTTTTTTTCCTCTCAGCTTTCTACTAGTTTGTTACAAATCAAAGAAAAAACATTTTAGAGTACAATTGAGGTAGATTTACTATTTCTCTGCCTCTAGGAAAATGCAATATTTAAAATCTACAAAGCTTTTCAATACTGCCTCATGAAAACAAGCTTGTTGAAATACATAGTATTTCTAGACTCTAAAGCAAATTCCGACTTTTTGATCTTCTTGTAATTTCTACAGTATTTTCTTGAAATCTAAATAAAAAGGGACACTAGGAGATTTTACTGTCTCCTCTAAAAATTAGTTGATATATTTCTTTTGGAGACACCAGAAAATCTCACTAAAAGTAACAAAGCATGAGCATAAACTGTCCAAGTTTCCAGGTACTGAAAACCATAAAAATCAATCTCCTGTTTCAGCTGTTGGTAGCTTATACTAAAGAAAGTTAGTCCACACCTAAGTGTAATTTCTATTCAAATAGGTCATGTTCAAAAGCGATCCTATTTCACTCTGTACACAACAGTAATGAGCTAATCCTGCCACGGGAAGGAACTGCTGTGTCTCTATGGTATCTTGCAAAAAGGCTTGGTGTCCTAAAAACATAAGAGGGTGGCCAGGAGCTAGACCAAAAACTCTGAGGCCACACACAGCACTGGAGCTTACAGTAGGGGCAGCATCTCCTCCCCTGACAGGTTTGAGGCAAAATCTAGCAGTTTAACTCTGTTATTTTATACACACACATGCATTTATTAGAAATATGCATCATGCTCATTTCCATCTCACCGAAATTTTTTCTTTTAATAATGGCCCGACTCTCCAGCAAATGTCAGTAATTCTTGTAAAATACTGAAACATTTTGAATACATGAATATATAGAGAACAAATACCAAGAAATGTAATGCTATTCAGTGTAAGAAGCAACTCTGTATTCACTTGCCACAATGGTTGGGGTGCCCAATAGTCCCATTCTGGTTAGGAACAGTAACAGCCCTCATTTCTCTTCTTTCTCGGTCCAAAAGTTCTTTGACTCTGTTTTGTCTCTGTAACTTTGAGAACTTAACAGAAAAATAATTTTATTATAGCTGTGACTGAGCACATAGTATGGTACCTTTGATTTTCCTTTATTTGAGATTTAGGGCTGATCCCGAAAGGCACTGGGAATTAATTTCATGAAAGTTGCTTCAAAAACCTTTCAAAAAAGCTTTAACTTCCACAAGATCACACCATCAACACACAAACTGAAAAGAAATGTATTCTTCTTAAGGGTTTTCTACAGACTTTTTTTTTTTCCATTAGCATTGAGCTCATTTTCTGTCTAGTGAAGGCTTTGAACCTTTTTTAGCACCCTTATTATCAGAAAAAGTGTGGTTTTCCCACCAGCTCAGCAAAGAGATGATGTGCTGTTCAGAGCCACAGGTGGAGCCTGAAAGACAGACTGTGTATCAGAGCTCTGCTCCCTGTCATATCTCTAACCAGTCCAAAGGCTAGGGAGGGGGGAGATTAAGTCAGGCTACTCAGGCATTGATCTATTTCTATATTTACACAGGTTACATACTAATAATTTATATGATAAAATGTTTATGCTTCATATTTTTGTCCGTTGTGCCAGCTAAATTAAGGGGTCCAATAGTTTTAGCATAAAATAAGGTCCTGTTCTTAAGTGTCTGATGTCAGCTTGATGTAATAGACTTCATAAATAAAGTAATTACTTAGTCCTTCGCTATATGAAATTTCTAACCTGTTACTTGACTGTATATACCTTACTTCTATATACTTTGAAAGCTATTATACTCTTATATTACATAAAACAGACATTCAAAATGACACAGAAGCGCTTAAAGAAAAATGTTTTAAAAACCCGAGGTCAAATGATTAATATGATTGTAGCTCTACATGCTAAAAAAATATAATGGATATTTGCATTCTACTTTATTCTAGTGAAATATTTGTATCTAGGTCATCTGCCCAGGACTGACAGAGCTGACACAGAACTCAGTATATATCTACTCCTTGCTAGATAAAGAACTTGATGCCAGACCATTCCTAAAAGGACAGCAGAAATCTACATCTAAATAACTTTGTTACATTTAAGGGAAACATTTCTTTTGTCTGCTCTAAATTTGTATTCTGGAAGCAACAGCTAGCAAGAATAGAGTAAAAAAACAATGGCTAAAGAAACAAATAAACAAATGACCCTTCTCCCAGGGAGATGAAAAACATTATTTAAAAAAAACAACAAAAACAAAAACAAAGAAGGAATAAGCAAACAAACAAAAATTCAAAGCCAGAAAGAAGTTTCTACACATCTTAGTTTTAAGACAGGAATAAAAACCAGCTCATCCCAGTGTTGCTAGGAGAGTATATAAAGCATAGAAGAACTTGCCCTGTACTTCTTGAGTTTCCAAAGAGGACTGTTGTGACTGCTGAGCCAATCCCACTTAGGTCCAATTTTTAAAATAAAATACAATGAAGTAGAACATATGAATACTAAGATGCTGTATGGAATATTTGTAAGAATATTATTGTGAGCTAGAATATACCAGTATTAGCTGGAAATTCTTAGGTAAGAAAAATTTTTCATTTCTATTTCTTTCAGAAATTAAGGATTCATTTCAATAAATTTCCTCTCTTTAAAGTAACATTAACTTATGAAATAGAAATAGAGGGAAAGGTTTTTCCAATGAATAAATCATTTATCTATGAAATCACAGAACCAATCACAGAATTGTTGAGCCTGGAAAGGGCCTCAAGGTTGACAAGTCCAACACACTGCCCAAAGCTGGGTCAGCTGGAGCAAGTTGCTAAGGATCATGTACAGATGAGATTCGTAAATCTCTATGGATGGCAACTACAAAGCATGAGTAGTAAATGTCATCTGGTGTTGGTTCACTCTCATGTCTCATTAGACTGAGATTATGAACTTTCCTTATGATCACTCTTATTACTTTTAAGCAGAATTTGCTTTGTTTAAATTTGTTTCCTCTGCCTCTTGTCCTGTCACTAGGCACCATCAAGAATAATCTTTCTCTTTTTCATCCCCACCCATGAGGTATTTATAATATAAAAATATATAAAATATAAAGATGTGAAATCAGATTCCCTCAGGCCTTCTCTAGGCTCAGGAGCCCTAGCTCTCTCAGCCTCTCCTCATAAGAAGAGATCCTCTAATCCCTTAATTATCTTAATGGCCCAGCACTGTAAGCATTGGTCTAGTAAGTCCACATCTTATTTGTACTGAGGAGTCTAGAGCTGGACCCAGCACACCAGATGTGTCTCACCAGAGCTGAGTAGACTTGACAGATCACCAGCCCCAACCTGCTAAAAACACTTATCCTAAAGCACCTTAGGATGGCGTTGACAGTCAGTATTGAAATGCTATTTTTGTTTTCCAAGTACTTATTGTTATTTTGGGCATATTGTCATCTTTTAAATTTTCTGTTATATTAATAATTTTTTTTTTCCTGAAAAGCCTGCTCTGAATTTCCCTTTGCAAACTATAGATCTCTATGAAACATGCTATAGAGTGTTCTGTGTTCTGGGTGGCAGTACTAAGTTTCCGCACCAGCTCTGGGTCCCTTAGACATATTTTTAACTTGGCAATCTCCCTGGGATTCCCAACTAAAACACAGTCCAGATTCAGAAAACTATCAAAATATGAATTTAATTATGTATTTTAAAGCTGATTAGACTTGGCTTTTGTGATAATAAACATTAGAGCTAACAACATTTCCTGATTATCATTTCAACAAGTGATCATACATTTATCTTTTCTATTACCAATTCAAAATAGCTTTCCAGTTCCTCCTTAAGCTGCACTCTCTACAAGAGGTTTATGCCCTCTGTCTCAGCAGGTGGAGACACGCACAGTGTGTCATCAGTTTGCGAAACTGGAGCAACACGCCAAAGGAGCAGTAGAGGAAAAAGGAGTGAATAGCTGAGAAGAGGACAGAAAAACTTGTTTCTCTATTGCCTTCTGAGTGCATTCAAGCAAGGTGTATTTGCCTGATTAGAAGTGGTCCCCTTTCCACAGCCATGTGGTTCCTGATAATCAGTTCTGCCTTGACTTTGTCTACCATCACCTTTTCTGCCAGTGAATAATAAGCCGCTCAGTGAACATTACAGCTAATCCTGTTGCAACACAAGGAGGGAGATGATGCTATGATGTATTTTATCTAATTAACAATATCACTGGGAAGATCTGGTGAACAAATTGAAATTCTGACCAGAGCATCCATGAAGAATGATCACTCTTTAACAATGAATTTTGTGGGTGACAGTGCACAACACACTTGATGGAAACTGAAAAAATAGAATTGGAATATCTGTTTTATTCTACAGTACTTTCTTTTTCTCAGTGTTTCCATTTCAGATGAACCTGCAGAGTCCTTATATTGAGTTTTGATCTGCCAGACTAAGGAAACAAGTAAAATAATGACAATTTGTAGGTTGAATTGGGGCATGAACACAGGATGGACCTCCAAACAGTTTTTTCAGCTACTCATTTGAAAAGATTTATTGAACTTTCCAAATGATCAGTGAAGCATAGCTCCTGCTTTTTCAAAGCATAGCTACTGAGCAATTTTAGCTGGACAATCTTAACAAGATTGGTCAACAAGGCAAATTCAAATAGACTAGCAGAAAGTACTGAAGGAGAATAAGAGCCATGACTCAACTGAATACAACATTCCCAGTGGTGAAAAATCAGCTAGACAGAAAATATATTAAGGGCATAAAAAGATCAGTGGCATACTATAAATTCATAATGCCATGCTATCTTACAGACAAGTCTCACTTTAGGATGTGTACTAGGAGGTCCTACAGAGCAGAAGAGAGGCAGCTATCTTTGCCCTGTTTCCTGATAGTATGGAGTCCCTAGCTGGAGGATTCAGGCTCATTGTGGATATCTTTCTCCTCAGAACCATGCTGACAAACTGCAAATTCCAGAGGGGAAAAATGGAGTAAATGTGGAAATGTGAAGGGTTTTAGAAAGCATGACTTAGGAGAAAAAAGTAGAAGAGTGTTTGGTCTGAAAAAAAAAAAATGGTCTGGCTAGCAGAAAACATAACTGCTTCCATTACTTAAAAAGCATTTATAAAAAAGGAAGATGAAAATTTGTTCTTTATGCACATAGGGGGAAGGACAAGTAGAAATCAGCAAAGACTTTAGGTTCAGAGCAGTAAAAAAAATGTTCTAATGAAGAGTAATGAGGCACTTCAGCAGGCTACCCAAAGATGTGATGAACCATTCTTCACCATTTTTAAGAACAGATTAGACAAGCATATGGTAGTTTTACACAATCCAGCTTCAGTGCAATAGATGGAAAGAAATGCCTTGAACTTTGGAGATTCTTTCTGACAACATATGTCTATGATTCTTTCCTCTTTTCCCCCAAATTGTACCTTCAAAACATCACAGTGATTACATTTCTTTGAAAAAGAATTATTATCAGTAATAGCATATAATGACAGCTTAATTTTGAAAATAACATGAGCTATAGTAATGTCTTATGCTTCTTCTGTAATATACTAAATGATTCCTTCATTTGCAGTGTATAGGGAAAACTTTCAATGCCATACGTTTACCTACAGCATATCTTCACTACAATGCCCTTTTTCTCCTCTTAGCTGCAACAAGAAAGGATTTTAATCAAATATCCATAAAAGGACATCTGATGAGTAAACCGAATATATTTAAATAGAATAGAAGCAGGCATGATTAAGTGCATAAAGAATTGAGGTTGAAAGTGGCTACAATGAAAGGTTGAGTAAAAATTAATTTTAGCATGCACTTTGTATAATACTGCATGAGGTATTCTTTTGTTTCGTTGCCTCTTTTTTGGGACCTTAATTTTCAGTCAGTCACTGGCTTACATCTTATCTCACACCATAATGGCAGAAATTAATGGGATAAAAGTACTCCATTCAAAGACAAATTATCATTTCACTGATCTACTTCACTGAGTACAAATTCCCTCTGCTCCCAATAAAAGCTTTAGAGCAGTAGAAAAATGCTAGTTAACTAAAATTGTGTTTCTTTTCTTAGACCATAAAATTTTCATTTATTCTGTCAGTAATACCCTTGTGTAAATACAGTAATTTTGAAGCCTTTCAGTAAAGTGTGATACGTATTTTGGCATTGTTGCATGTCTGGATTTCTTCCATGCTACTTCAATTTTGTGGTTCAGTGAACAAAACTAAAAGTTCTCCTAAAGGGTTTGTGCTTAAAACAGTCAGGGGCGTGTTGTTTGCTGAAGCAGTCAGTCTTTCCCCTTGATGTGAGTGTCCATCCACTGTTTTTATGAACTGCATCTTTTTTTAAATTTGCATCGGTTCCTGTCAGCAACTACTTTCAGGAAAATAACAACATGAAATAGACAGCTAGATGAGGAAAAGTACTTTTAGGATACGATAAAAAAATGTAAAGTTCGATGGAATATAAGGGGTTTCAAGACTTGGAGAGGAAGTTTGAATATAAAATACACTGAGAAATGTCTTCAGCTGTCTGAGGTTGCAGCTCCTCTAAAATGACAAAAGTGATAATCTTTGTACGTGGTTTAAGCTTGAAGATAAAGATTTCCTTTGAAGGAACAGAGTATAGATTAACTATATTTTCTTAAATATGGGAATTTCCTTCTACTGTTCCGAGGAAAATAATTGTCCCCAGTTGGGATTAGAAGAGATGAGATTTTTGATAATCTTAATCCTTCAAATCAATCCATAGAATGAAGCATTACTTGATAAAGGTTTTACCAGTCTACTATATTATCCTTGTTTTAGAGAGAGCTTAAAACTATTCACATGCCTCATATGATATAGAACTTCAAACCACAGAACAAAATTTTCCTGCTCATTAATTGTTCCAGATTATTCATTTTCAAGGTTTATTATATGAAATTTCCATGTGTAAGTATAATAATGTGTATCAGTAATCACAGCCTTCAGGGCAAAGTAAATAAATCAAGCAAAACACCAAAACAAGTAAAAACACCAACACTTTTTCCTCAAAATCCAAAAGCATTATATTTGCTAGGATCATCATGAAATAAATAATTTTAAGTATTACAAAAAACATATCTATATTTTCTTATAATTTTTACAAACAACTGATAAACAACTTCTTTCCACCTGGTTGTAAGCTCTCTGCTAATTTTAAAAGTATTTATTTTTCTTTACACCATTCACCAAAATAATTATAATTGAAGTCCTGGAGTTTGAGCCCTAACCAGAAAAAACATTTAATGTAAATCTTACAAAAGTGGCCCAGGATTGCTTTTACTTAAAATTTTCTCTCCTCTATAGCTAGAGCAAAGGAGGATATAGAAATGGCCAAGGCTGAAAAAGCAAGAACAGGTACCAAGCCTTTACCTTTTCTACGCAACTCATTTCAGTCAAGGTGCATTGGAAAGTCACCAAGTGAATTGCCAGGTCAATAAAGACAAAGAAAGTTTTAGTCTAGGAAAAAAAATCAGAATATTATCAATCATTCTCGGTGGTCCTGGAAAGATAACCACTTTCCATAAACAAGACCTGCAGGTTTGGGAGTTCTGTGGGAACAAAGAAAAAGCAAAGATCCCAACACAGACAGTGTCTGAGCTTTATAGGCCAAGCAGCAAAAGAAAATACCCACTGGACTAAGTCCATTTGAAATAAAGTTCTTTCATTTCAGCCATAAAAGTTCATGGAACAAGTCTGCAATTACAGTGATTTAATTAACAGAGCACCCCTAAAATATGAACATAATAACATTATTTTTCTACAGTCAGATAGAGAAAGTATAAACTTTTGGTGAATCCCAGAGGAAGTTTTGAGTACAAAGAGCAGTTAATGTGGGGACAGATAATAAAAGCATATTTCAGAACATGCAAGCTGGGAGGAATCCAATCTTCTCTGTATAATAACCTTCTACCTTCTGGTCTAGGTGAAAGTGGATCGGTGCAGACAGAAGACTATATACTTGCCAATGAAAGGCCTTCAGGCTGTTCTTCTTGAAGCAACATTTCCAAAAAATAATGCAAATGGGTAATATATACTGCGCTTCCAAAAAAAAACCACATAAATTCAGTCTTTATAAACTATTAATCAAGTCAGATTTAATGGGATCATTATATGTGGCATTCTGCATGTGCTAATAGCATCTAATGCACAGATGCTTTTTTTGACTGTTGAATGAATAATGATCTGGGATTCAGGTTTCCTTAATGCTTCCTTAATATCAACCACTTTGGCTAGAGCTGCAAATAAACATACATGACATTTATTTTATATTAGCAGCATGGAAAATGTGTACATTTGTAATCAAGGTAAAATTTGACAATGTAGACTTAATGACCTTACTGAAGAGGAAATGATTATGAAGAGCACTGCTTCCAGCATGTATATGAAATGCTGTCACATTAAAAAGTGATGGGAGAATAAGCAAAATATTGATAAGAAACTTTGAATTTACACAGCAAAAATGAACTGCTTCTTTCTGAATAAATTGCTCCTTAGAAACTGAGCAAAAGACGACATCAAAGCAAGGACAGAACCTGAATTTCATGTGTTTTTTCCCATGTAGGTAGAGAAAAAAACAGAAAAAAAACAACAGAAAAAATTCAGAGAACCGTATAGCATATGTATAACTATCCTGTTTATTGATGAAGTTAGTAAAATTAAGTCCATTAAACTTATTCCTATACAATTCCTATCTGTGAAGTTTGTGTCTGTCATCTGTATAACACATAACTTTTACAATCCTTTGTTGGATTTTTTCCAGTATGGAGAAAAAGATGTAAACAAACCTCACCAAAAAGTGAAAGAGAACACAGATCTATTCTGTATTGCCATAGAAATCCAACCTCAGCATGCACAGGCATGTAAAAGAGCTTGAATATAGCTAGACTAGTAGGAACAAGCCACCTGCAAATGAGTCAAGAGAGTTCAGCTTGTATGTTCTCAAACCCAAAGTTCAGTCTCCTGAGAATTTATTACTATAGGAAGTTCTTAAGTAAAAGTTAACATGGGTATGAATACTTGCAGTAGAAATACAAGCTGTGTTATTGTACACAGGCACTGATATAATTTTAGCAAATGTTCCTAATAATTACACTGTTTTTATGCAGAGACATGGTTCAGAATGAGACAGGGTGAGCCTATACTGGTGGACAGACTACTATGTAAGTACTTCTCAAGCTTAGTCTTAATGGTGCAACTCTGATGCTTTCAACTGATCTGCCCGTTTTGGTTCGTGTCAACAGCTCACTATGAGAAAGGAGGGAAATTAAATATCCTTTAGAAATTATTTTAAAGTGGACTTAACTCTGCAAATACTCTCACACTCATTAGTGACAGTGTCCACACTATGACATTTCAGAGTCATTGAGACAGCAGTGGCAAGGCCATTTAACTTAAAAACTCCATACAGGACTGGAGTTGTCAGTACTAGGATGGGACTGGATATACCATCTGTGTTTAAGTTACAGATTGGTTTAGGTTTACTATAAGTAAATACAAGACCTTGATTATGTTGTTACTAAAGATATAATCACAATAAATCCTTGGTTTTGTCACTTAAATAAATAGCTGTGACAGTACCTACAAGGAAAAGATCAAGTAGGAAGTATTTTGGAAAACAAAAAGCATTAATACAAATAAAAATATCAAATTTAGGTTGTGAAAGTAGAAATTAGTCAGGTTTGGGAGGTTAAAGCTGCAGTCTAAAAACAAACTTCTTGAAAAGTTGAGGAATGTTCTTATCTTGGGGCTTGATTTCACATACACATACTCATCTCATGAAAATATGTTTTAACATTAACTAATTTTGTCAGACTGAAAGATTGTTCAGTCTGGCTTCTGTTAAATTTATGGATCATTAGTCTCTTATCTTTTCATTATGGTCTCCTGAGAGGAACCATCATAAAGTTAAATGAACACAGTAGGAAATTATTACAAGCCTCCTTTCACCCTACCTCCCTCACTGAAGGAGACGGTATCAGTTCATTCATTCTATGCAACAAATAGTAAATATCTTATTTGATTTAAGTCTTTAAAGATCTGATTTATTTTGTCATTTTATAGGTGATGTGGTTAATGAGCAAGATGTAATACACAAATTTTCCCCAATACCAAAAGTATCAAGCCCACATTAAAGCTTGGCTGCCAATGCTTAAATAAAAGAAAAAAAAAAAAAAGGCAAATGTTTTAAAAGAAACAAAGTTAATGATTTTTTGTACTCTAATAAATGAAAGTTAACACCCCCCTACCCCAATTTCATAGCTAAATCTAAAAATTTCTGCACTCAACCTAAATGTTTGTGTCTAGAAATGTACGTTTTTTTTCTTTAGCCCTAAGCTAATTTTTGTGAATAACTGAAAGACCATTCACTACTTCAGAGAAGTATGCAAGTATACCAGTAATAACCTAATCACAAAATTCATTTCTTGTAAATCATACTACCAGAAAATAAATTGTAAGAAACAGAGATCATTCATGGAGTAAAATATGCCCAGAGCACTTCTTGTAAATGCTGCAATACACAACTTGTATTCACTCTTGGAAAAGAAGTAGCTTTTTAAAATGCAAAGCTCAATTTTCTTTGGAATCACATTTTCACTTACCAGACTTTCCAGCTGTACTCATAAGAACTGTTTCAGGGTTTTGTTTGTTTGCTTCTTTTATTGCTTGTTTCCATTTTTGTTTGCATATCTTGCCTGCTTTAAAATATATTAAAAGCATCTAAAAATAGCACCAGAAAAGTGTTTTGCACACAAGAAATTCAGTGGCCTGAATGTTTGTGCATCTGCACTTTATCTCCTGAAAACAGTTGCCTCCTTGACAGGAGGCATAATTCACTAAAATAAAAGGATACAAAGTGCAACTGCTAGTAATATGGAGAAGAAAGCAATTAAGTGTTCACAAATGTAACTTGAAAGGTCCATGACACATAAAGGGGATTTATAGTTAATACCAAACCAAACAGACACCCTTGACTGGTGGATAAAATTAATGGCATTTTATAGTCATAATTTCTTTCTGTTTACCAGATGGGATGGGAGAAAATTCAATTTCACTCATTGTCACAGAGATTTTAACGCTGAGATCAGCAAGAGTTATACAGTACCTGATAAGATGGCCAGTCCTTTTCATATTTGTTTGGTGCAACTTATGGCAAGATACTGCAATCAGAAGTTATTGCTAAAAAGAAAATGCAGCATTCATTGTAATCAGACATTGGCAAATTCAGCAGCATGTGTGCTAAATGGATATATTGTTTTTCTAAATAGGCCACTGGGATCTTAGTAATGTTCTTGAGAGGAAATTACATGATACTATGTACAATTAATGATGGTAGAATAAGTACTTTCTAGGATGGATTTTGCACTCGATTGTATAAAGAGACTGGTCATTGCTTATTCAGCTACTGCTGTGGGTAATAACTCACATGATGTGCAAATGAAGTAAGTACCTGCTGACCTTAGGCTATAAAGAGAACACAGAGTTTAAAAAACAGAAAATGATTCTGAGCTCTTTTTGTTTTCACGCCTAAGGAACCTCACTAATGTAATTTATTTCAGATTTCCTCTATACAACTGAAGACAGAGAGATAACACAGCACATGGAAATTTTCAGAGAAACTGAACCTTTTCAGAGTTATCAGAATAGTGCCTTCCTTTGCCATGCTGCAATTCTTTTTGGTCCTAGAATTTATTTAATACAATTTTTTTTAATATGAAGGGAAAGCCAAGGCTTTCCAACTTCTTCAGACAATTAACAGGCAAAATTCTCTTTTGTGCCACAGCTTATTCAGATTTACGTAGATAAGTAAGAGTTCAAATCTGATGAATGTTGCTGCTGTACTTTTGAATGATACTGTTCCTGTGATCTTGAGATTTGCCATCAGCAGGGCAAGTACCTATGTACTCCAGTGTCTCAAGTCCAGCCTTCCACTTGAAAATGCCTTCTACAATAGTCCACCCACAGCTCCAAGACATCACTGAAATGACAGAGCAACAACTTCACATTCAGACTGACATTAATGAACAAACTAAATCAACAATTAAATATTAGTTGAAATACATAGTAAAACTTGAGAAATATTTTGTTCACATTGACTTGATTTAAGCCAGGAACCGGCTGAAAGGACCTTTACAGGTAAGAGATTTAGCCCTGCCACTGATGTTTCCTGGTATCCTACTTCTTTAGTTTTACTTTTGCCCCTAACTCTTTAGAGTTTTTAAGTATGGTGCAAAGATACCGACGTATCTACTTTTTCACTGTACTTGAGCCTTTCATGAAACTAGAAAGCATCAAAAACTGATGAATTTAGGAAAGGAGAATATCCTCATGATCCAGGAAATCTCTGTAAATATGAAAGTGATCTGACTGGCTCCTGACACAATCTATCTGCTGCTCCAGCTACAGAGACCTGAGAGACAGAAGGTGTTTTTATTCCTTACCTCCTTTCTTAGGTTGGTAGCTGGCTTATTTAGTTCATATTCACTTCAACTAATGTTGGTGCAGGACTGAGCAAAAAACAAGGAAAAATGTAAAGAGACATAAATCATCTACACCACATATCTATCTTTCTTCACTCCCCTAGACCTCTCACCAACTTGGGAAAACTGGGCTCTTAGTTTAGGTACCTTAAAAAGAAGACAAAAGTACCAAATATTTCTTTATTCCTTTCTTACAAAGACTGATGACATTTTTGTTTTAGAGATATCAAGCAAGAATTTATTTTGGTAGGTTTCAAGCAGACCTGTAGCTGGTTCCCAGTTTTGTAACGATACATATTGGTCAAGGAGCATTTACAAATGAACATATAATCAAAACTTCCTATTAAAATGATTTCTCTGAAATAATTAGCAAACTGGAAGGCACTTCTACATGCTTGGTATATCTTTCTTTCATAAAGACTGAATTAAAAAATGATATTATATTAAATGATGACCACCTAAAAGACATAAGAAATCCTAAACTCATACTTCCTAAGTTCTTATTGTCAAGGGAGTTGAAACTAGATGACCTTTAAGGTGCCTTCCAACCCAAAACATTCTACAGTTCTATGATTTCTGCCTGAACACAGGTTCATGGGCAGAAAGTCGTAATTGTTGTTTCAGTGCTTTAGGGTTTTTTCAAATCTGAATTTAAAAAATTTACTTTAATTAATGACAAACTGTAACACCCCAGGCTCTTCTCATGAGTTCGTTGAAGAGGTTTTACATTAAAAATACACAAGGCTCCAAAAATCCACCCCACAGATTTATTAAAAGAGTCTTCAGTTCTCTTATAACCTGAGGCCACACATGGGACAAACTCTACGATGCTTCTCAGGGGGTCAAAATAACACACTTTTACTGTCAACCTTTGGAAAATAGAGACACTTTGAAAAGTTTAAAACAAGCATTCAATCAACATAAAACATTTCACAAAACACTGATGTAGCAAATTCCAACCCATCCAGGTTTAAACTACCCAAATATCAAGGAAAGGAAATTAGGAGAAGAGGATGAAGGGTTGAGAGAGAGAAAGACAGAGAAAGTTATATCTACCACCTTAAATCCAGCATAGATCCAGCTACCAGAGATCCAAGAAACAGAAGGGTGGTGAACATGTGGTGGCCATGTGCTGCTGGTTTTATTTGCTCTGGGGCCCTGTAGCCATTCCCCCCAGGTCGGGCTTCCAGTCTGCCAGCTGTATGGGGCGGGGTGAGGGGCTCCAAGGGGGGTGGTGTGAGCTGTTGCTTTGCCAATGGCTAATAGCCATTCTGGGCTCCAGGGGCTGTCATGTGGAGCAGTGTTCCCTGTTCCTGCCAGTGGCTGACAGCTGCACTAGAGGGTCTCAAGGAGGTAGGATGTTGGTGGGGGAGAGCACCATTCCACCTTGGCAGAACCTGATCTGCCCGCTTTATCCCACACACAGAGTCATTTTGAGCCAGTAATAATTTTTAATAACTTTTTTCAGTCCCTCACAGAAGCCTGAAATAAATAACGTGAACAAGTCTTAAACCTAAAGGAGTGAAGTATGTTTATAGGCTCATAGGCAGATCAAATCCTCTCTGCCCCACTTATCTTAGTTTCCTCATTGATCATCAGGTTACTGCTTAGTCTAAAAAATGCTAAAATGATGTGACCTACCTGTAAGATCTATTGATATATATTAAACTATTGCTCTGTTCCTATCCTATCTCAGCTGTATCATGTTCTCTATTAAAGATTTAGAATCTCAGAATCAGAAGTTTTCAGGTTGGTCATCAAGTGCAGTTGTTAACCCTGCACTGCCAAGTCCACCACTGAACCATGTGACTGAGTACCTCTTCTATATATAATTTAAATGTTTCTAGGGCTGGTGACTCCACCACATCTGTGTGGTTGGAACCTCCTGTTCCAATATTTGATAAACTGTTTGAGGAAGAAATTTTTCCTAATATGCAATCTAAACCACCCCTGACACAAACTGAGGCCATTTCATCTTGTCCTATCACTTGTTACTTGGGAGAAGACAACAACGCACAACTGGCTACTTCTAGAGGGTGGTAAGGGTCCCTCTAGGCCTACTTTTCTCCAGCTCCCTCAGCTACTCCTCGTAAGATTTGTGCTCCTTTATCATCTCTGTTGCCCTTCTCTGGACACATTCCAGCACCTCAGTGTCTTTTTTGGAGTGAGGGGACCAAATCTGAACACAGGATTTGAGGTGCAACCTCACCAGTGCCAAATACAGAGGGACAATCACTGCCCTAGTCTTGCTGGCCACATTATTCTTGATACAGGCTGGAGGCCATTGGCCGCCTTGGCCACCTGGGCACACCCTGGCTCAGATTCAGTCAGCTGTCAAGCAGCACCCCCAGGTCCTTTTCAGCTGGACTGACTACAGGCAGACTACAGGCTTGGACAAGGAGGAGTCTGTCTCAATGTGGGAGAAGCATATTGCATCCCAGGGTGGGCCAGATTTCCCTAGCCGTTCCTGTGGAGTAGTATTATACCCCTCCAGCAATTTGACTGAAACATCATGTGCAGACTTAGTCACACATGGAAGATGATTTAGCAATGTTTAAAAAACCACTATGCTCTGTGTAAGCTACTTGGCCACTTCAGCATTGCCAGTAGTTCTCTGTTGTACATTTTTTTAACAGCTCCCTCAGGCTTAGCAAAGCTCAGTGGCTTTACATCCAATCTTCCACGAAGAAAAATATTTACTCAACGTACTGTTACATAAAGATGCAAATGCTCCAGAAGTCTCCAGATAATTCCCAAGCTATTTATCACAGAGCTGCAATCCTCTTTTCTCTTTAAATATATATAAATACATTCAGACAGGTAACATAAATTGCAAAAAGTATACCTAAGCATTTGACCATACTGGTTCAGACCCAACATCTTGTCTCCAAACCCAGTCAATAATAACTGCTTACAGAAAGACATAGGAACATGGCAATAAAGGGAAACTTCCCAATCAGATCTGCTTTCTAGAAATCTTAAATGGTTACAAGACTTTACCAACAAAGCAGATGACCTACCAATTTGCCAAAATAGCACATGAAGTTTGTTCAGCTAGAGCAGAAGCTGCAAGTATTTGGAACCAATGGCCACAAAGGCCTGACTGTGAGGATTTCTTGATGTAGGAAACAGGCCCTGAGAGCAGGGACAGCCAGACAACCTGCTCTGACAAGCAACAAGAAATGGGAGTTATTCTTACATTGGATTAATAGGGCCGCATTGACCAAACTTAGTCAGTAATTGTTATACACCCTACATATTGCTAATCCTTGTACAGTCAAACCTTTATAAAACCGTTATGATCATTGCTGTTTACCAGTGACAGATGTATCTGATGCAGCTGCCTGGTCACTGGCAGTGGGGACTGCAGGGCAGCCTCCGTGAGGAGAGGACAAGGCTGCCCAGTGCTCAACATGGCACATTCCAGCCAGCACCCCATGGAACAGCTGAGCTCTGCAGCCACGGTGGCGGCACCTCTGGGAAAGCATATTCAAGAAAAGGCAAAAAAAACCTCTCTCAGAGAGATGAAAAGGGAACCAAAACAGTGAGAATTAACTGAAAGGTCAAAAGAGGAGGAGGAGGAAGCACAGCAGAAGCTGGAGCAGGTATTCACACACTGCAGCCCATTGTGAGTCCATGGGTGAGCAGGGTGACTGTGAGAAGGAAGCAGCAGCAGCAAGAACCTGCTGTGGATTAAATCCCTTCCCATTCTTCCTGTGCCACTTGAGCTGGGAGTGGAGAAGGCTGGGTTCAGTGGGGCAGAGAGTTAGGAAAGCCCATGAGACTTTTTCATCCTGTTTCCTTCCCCTGTCCCACAGAGGAGACAGAATGAAAGAGTGAGCAGCTGGGTAGGCGTTTGGCTGATAGTCGGGGAATATCCTGTCACAACAGAAGAGGTGGGAATTGGCAAAGAATACAAAACGCCTGTCTGATAGTCTGAAATATCTCACTGTGTGCCTCAGGACACATCTTAGCTACACTTCCTGAGAGAAAACATTTACATCAGGTTTGTACACTTGAAAAAGCATGGCAACTGGTATATACTCATCTTTCACTTATTGTTGTTACCATAACATCAGGAAACAAGGTAAAAAACCCCACTGAAAATAATGAATTCTTTGAAAATTTAACTCTGTTGGAAATGTGCAGCAACACCCTATATGCAAGTCAGCAGCTACAAACAAGCCCTGAAATATAATGTTGGGAACCTGCTTGTACTGAAGCACCTCCTTGCACACACTGGAGGGTAAATGAACAGGGACATATACATCTATTGTTAGAGTGATAAATGTTATGAGTGTACGGAGCAGAAGGTATTAAATTTCCTTGGAGGACAGAGTGCAGCTTTAGACTAAGGTTGTCAAATTATGATTACATAAAAATTACAGTGGTAACAAGGGAAGGACTAAGTCTGCTGAGCTGAAATTAGCAACAAAAAATTCGTATTAAAGTGTGCATATGATGAGGATTAATGAATGCATAAGTCTTCCAAAGTTTCTAAGATATTCCTTACAAATAGCTAGATGATTTTCAGGGATAGGTTCAGAGAGATTATAAGTCTAAGATCAATATAATTCACACCACTTATGATTGCCTAACATTGATTAGGCACATTTATACTGAAAATGAAACTTTTTTTGAGTCTGTCCAAAAACCCCATTATCAATCAAGTCTAACATTGCATTAAGAGACACAAGATGTTGCAGCTATATAGCCATGATTTTCTTAGTGTACTGTTCATTCTAATGATACTAAGAATTGGTGTAATAATAAAAAAAAAAAAGTCAAAACCATGTAAAACAATGCCTAACTCATAAAAACACTGATGGGATTTTAAACCATAGCACATTCAAAATAAATACTTCTAATTATACTTTCATATGAAAAGCTCTGTCCACATTTCTTTTAAAAGGTAACTTACCCACATTACAAGTATCATAAATCAGTGCACTATTAACAATGCAATGGGCACTTTCAACTGACTGACAGGTTGTTCTAGCCAGGGACAATGATGGAGAGCCATAGAACAGTATTAGGCAGGAGGCAAAAATGGATCTTGATCTAAGGAGTCGAGACACATGAATATTTGCTGTACAGTAAGCCTGCATTATACTTGAAAAAAGCTTTTGAAAATAACTTCTGTTCTTGGTAATTTTTACCACTAAAAAGAGAAAAACACTGGTGCCAGGAAACATAAGCAGGACTGTTGGAAACAGCCACTCACATGAATGAAATCAGTGGGTGAATCACACTTTTACTATCTAGCTGATTTTGATTTTTACATACTCATTTTCTTGCAAAGGATTGACTTGGAAAAGGGACCATGGAGCAACAAGGTCTGGAATAGCACCACAAGATTCTTCAGAAATACAAGTCTTTATGACTTAGTAAATGTTTATATCTACAATAAATTTATTTAAAACCATATCTTTCTAATAAGAAAATCACTGACCATCTTTCAACACCCACACACTAACTATGTGTCTGTAGAATAATAAAAAAAAAAGGTATATAGCCTTGTTTTAACATTTTTAACAAAGCTTTACTTGACAAATATTAGGGGTTAATTTTTGCAGTAGGGAGGGTTAATTTTTCAGGAGGGAGCATGGCTAGGACCTGGAGGTGATTCTATACCACCTGATGTCATTGCAGGGGGCAGGGGGAAAGGAATCCCTTCTGGCTAAGTAGAGGGAAGCAATCAGTTGGGTATTGTCAGCATCTGTGTGGAGAGCATTCACATGTGAATCTTTTGACTCTCTTGTACACTTTGTTATAAATATCATTGCTCTTACTGTTCATTGTCTTGTTTCACTGCTGTTTCCAGTAAATTGTTCTTATCTCAACCTGTGATCTTTACCTTTTGTGCCTCCAATTCTCCTCTCCAGCCCACCACACGGGTGGAGGAGGGGAGAGTGAGCAAGCAGTGCCTGGTTTGGAAAGTTTCAGTAGGAACACTAAGTGGGGAATACCATTTCTAAGCCATGACATCATGTTAGAAACTCTTGATAAGATCATTCACTGTTATAAAAACCAGTAAAGCTTATTTTTCTTTTTTGTTTTTTAATTAATATTTTCTGTAATCCTAGAAAGAGTAATTACTAATCATGTAGAATCACAGAATATTCTGAGTTGGAAGGAATCCACAAGGATCACTGAGTCCAATTCTTAAGTGAATGGCCTGTATGGGGATCAAACTCACTATCTTTGTGTTAGCACCATGTTCTAACCAACGGAGATAATCGTGCAGTTGTTTCCCCTTGACAAATACGTTATTGTTTTTCATCTTATTTAACTCTCTTCTTACTAATTTCACCAATCAAAAAGATCAGAATTGCTAAAGTTATATCCCTTCTTCCATAAATAATTAATAACAGAACAACAGACTTCTTGTCATATTTTCTGTTAAAGTGAAAAAAGAAGAGAAATTCTTACAGAACAAATTCCAACAAATTTTAAATTTTGCAAACCCTACAAGATCCATCAAATTATGAAGCACAAAACATTAGTTTTGTAAGTAAATTTTTATAAGACATTCTTATTATAAGTAGGGTTAGTTTTCCAATGCTCTAAGACAGTACCCTAATATATATTAATAAACATGGTATAAATACTTTTATACTAACAACAAAGAAGTTTTTCATCTAAGAAAAGTTGACAAATGGATAAAATTCTAGTTTTAGTATTAAAAAACCCCATTTACTACAGTTCATTCTGTAGGATTTTTTTTTCATTTTCTGGTTTTATATTTTCTGGAGACTGTGTATCCTTCAGCTCATGATATCCTTTAAAACAGATGTCAAGATGGATCTTTATACCATTCTTTTCTCTCTCACAAACATCATTATTTCCAGAATTCACTTAAATGATATCTTTCATAAATTCTACATAGTTATATACACGATTCTAAGTTTGGCCTGGTGCTTTTGCCAACTGAAAATCCTCAATAGGCAGAGTATTTTGAATCACTGTAAAGGTGCTCTGTCATTTCTGCTCTGAAAACCTCCTGTCTCTCCTTTTTCCTTCAGATTATTGAAAGACAATATTTTTTCATCATCTCTGACTGGGATGAAAATGCAGAGGTTTAAATACAAAAAGGTCTCCTATTGTAGACTTTTTTGAGATTCAGCCATTAGTATTTTCCTGTTATTGAGTGTGAAACAGTGGTAGTCACTAAATAGTTCTTTTATGTTGTGATTTAAGAGGAAGGTTTCAAAAAAGAAAATAGAGAATAATGTAAGGATATATAAGGATATACGTAGCCTTGACATGAAGAAAAGAAAGACCCCAAAAATATAGAATTATAACAAACAGAAGTGACAAGCTCAGATATGTTTTTTTTCTTGAAGCTAAATGTGACACACAGCAACCAAAACTTACTAAAATTTTTGTGACTATGCTGATTAGACTACAGCATTTTTTATTCACACTTCAGGCAGTGCCCATTCTAAGCTCTTTTTGCAAATTTTGAATATATAATTTATTTTTGAAAAATGTGATTTCATATTGCAACAGCAGTTTTTGTTATTGTTGCTGTTGTTCTGATGCACAAAAATAATATCTGCTAAGTCTGAAAAATGGGAGAAAATAATAACCAGTAGGGTTTCCAGGTTGACCTATAGGGCTAGTCTTCTATGACACAAAGCTGAGCTCCACATGCAAAACAGTGAGATTCACACATATAAACCTGTATTTCCAAATTATTAGACTACTACTCCAGAGAAAATAACCCACGATTTGGCTATATAAGTCAAGTAGAGCTATATTCCTACAGGAAAGCGACCCTGTCGCTACCACATATGGTTTGGTCACACTGAATCTCCTCATAGCCCGTTTCCTTCACCAATATCTAACACTTGCCACCCAACCCAGCCTGCCTTACCTCACTCTACAGTTGCACAATATCAGTGATATATGTTTCAGTCTCTGGTGGCATTTATTGTATGTTCAACACATTTCTCTGTTCCCTCTCTATAGATTAGTTGGAACCATATGTGCAAGGATCCAAGTCAATGAGAAAACACCACAGCAATGGTAGAACGAGCAGTAGTTTGATGTTTACCTTGCTTTCTATTTTCAAAAGGAACATTTTCTACGATTTCCTATCAGTTCTGCACAGCTTCAACCACTCAGAAGAGAGAAATAAATCTGCCAGATGTAGCCTAGTGCATCCTTTATTTTGAGACAGTGTCAGAGGTGTGAGGGATCTGTGAAGCCCTTTTACCTCATGCATATGGGAGAGTACCTCATATGCAGCAGCTTTGCTGTGGGATCAGAAAAAAGGCCTTGGGCACTTGGAAAACAGAATTATGTAGAGTCGCTGCTCCACATACATATCTGTAAACATTTTCTCCACAACACTTTCACACAGAAAGGGAGTTTGCTTTTTCACACAACTGATTCATAATATGAGGTTTTGGGCTAAAGATTATTCTCATGTACCCTGAAAAGGTAGTTATTTCAAGCTTGCTATGTACGGGGACTATTTAATTGTACAATTGAAACAGAAGTTACCAAATGACACTTAAAAACCAAATATACAACAAAAGAAATTAGCAACATAAGTGAAAGAAGGGGCAAGTTCAATTGATCTCAGGGATGTTTAAGATTATAACTTTAATTATTTTTGGGCCATTACAAGATAGTTATTATTGTTTTGGTATGCATTTAATTGACAGCCATGAAAAACACTCAGCATATACCAACTTAATTTGTTATTAAATTTTTGTTTTAAATGAAATCCACTTGAAATATGAGAAATTTGGACAGATCTCTTCTCACCAATAATGTAAATAGAATGTTTATATAATAAAAATGCACATTTAAAAAACAAAAATACATGGCAAGATTGAAGCCTTTATAATGAAAAGCATTCATCCACAGTGGCTGTTTGTTTTGGAAAGAACTAGCTTTTCAATTTAACTTTCTAAAACAGAATTTGTGTTGTATAATATATTTCATATACTTTTTCCAACTTGTGAGACCAGGAAAGGATACAGACAGTCATTATTCCTTAAGCAATTTATGATTAATTGCAGATCCACAGAGCTGAAAAAAAAAAAAAAAAAAGTGGGCATTTAAAAAAGGAAAAAAAGGTACCTGAAGAATAGTTGAATAATTCAGAATTCAGAACAGGAAGGTATGGATTTTTGCACTAGAGGCTTTAATAAAACTAAAGAAAATTTTCCCTTATATTTGTAATTCCCTGGAAATTTGCTAAATGGTTAAAGTTATTACCTTACATAAGATATTTTTCTGACCTTTCTCTTTCCATCTCTGAGCATTGGAACTTGTAGTTAAAACAGAAAGGCAGACAAGGATAAAATAATAAAAAGACAGAAATGCATTTACAGATAAGACTCTACAGATGAGAATATTAAGGAATAAACTTCCACTGTTCCCCCAGAAACAGTGTTACTTTGATGTCAGAGCACCTGCTGTGATGGAGGCTTTCTTTGAAATGCTTAAGGTGATGTGGGTTTATATAGCTTTGTAACAAGATCTTCTTAGAAAATAAGAGACATTGAAAGCTGATGTTAGAGGTAATTTGGTAGGTGACCAGCTAGATTGTGCTTCCGGGCCCTTTTACTAAAAAAAAACAGCCATGGGAGACAAAAGTGCTTCTTTTGGAATCAATACCAGCTTTCACTGGCCTCTGGTTCTGGAAGAAAAAACTGGCTTTCTCTGCATTGTTCACTGAAGGAAAAGTTATTCTGGATGTCACTATTGACTACTGTAGTTAACAATAGGTGTTGGACTGTTTTCCTTAACAGCTGAACTCACTGTTTTTTCAATTAGTCACTAGACTATACTCTAGCAAAAAAGACTTAGTGAACCATCTTCAGAGTTAGGCAGAGCACATGATTCATTGTGCATTTCAGAAGAGTAGTCAGGTGCTTAAAATTAAGCATGGCCTTTGCTAAACCAGGGCCATCCTTAAGGCTGAGTAGGTATGTGCAAAAACAAACATTTTTAGGTCCATTCATTAAAAACCCACTGACTAAAATATGTTCATTGATAAAGATGAAGAAAAAAAATCTTGTGGTGTAGCATAACACTAAAGAAAGGTATCAGACAGGTATCTCCATATAATACTTTAGGAAGTTTGATCTTGAATGCAAGGTCATCATAGTTACCTGCAACTAGTATCTGAGGGTCTTCTAATTGAAAATACTAAATTATAAATGTGTTATTAGATTATTTATATTATAATGTCTCTTATTTGCAGGAGTCAAATACTTTCACTCTGTTATTTAATTTCACAGTAAAGCAAGGAATAAGGCTGGCATTTATGAAGGAGATTGATATTTGATGAGTATGTAAGGTAAATGTATGCGGTAATTAGATTTTGCGTAGTACAAACCTGAATTGAGATGCATAATTTAAAGGGAATATTCCCTAGAAAGAATTTTTTCATTTCCTGAATAGTCTCTTTTTCAGTGGCTATATTACATCAATAAAATGTGTTATTATTAATTATTTTAATATCTAAATTTCTTAATTATCTTTTAATAACATACTATAATACTTTGCTGCCATATATACTTTTCATTTTCTCACAAGATGCTTTGAACATTACCTGGCATTATCTTTTATTATCTTAATATAATGAATGCATCTTTATCATCTTAATAATAATGGCTAATGCAAGCAAAATATTCTCAGGTGTTTTGAAATCATATATACTGAAGTGGTGCAGAATATTCATTGGCAGATCACAGCTACTCATGTAAATACAGCAACTAAATGCTGGTGCTTAGTAGTTTCTAAATATGGTGAACATGTACATATTGCATAGGGATACTTAAAAGATTATCATCTCTCTTAGACAATCTTTTTGATTTTGTTTTCCTGTTAGCAAAACATATTTGAATAATTCAGGTTTCATCTTTAGACTCTACTGATTAAAATGGTGTAAAGATTAGCTGATTAAAACAGTGTGGAGAGCAGATATCTCCTGTTCTGAGCACTTGTCAGATTTTAGGAAACAGCCTAAAAGCTCATGTTCAAAGATACATTCATTTTTAAAAATCATATTCTTGCACCATGCTTAGCCAAATCTAATAGAGAAACCTTTCATCGTTTCTCATGTCTGGGCTGCATTGTAAATGTTGTATTAGTATTGAAGGAAAAAAGACAACTCATTTACATTTTGCTGTGGGTTTAAATGAGAAAAGATGTTTTGTCTTTCTGAAGATTTTATAGTTCTTACTTCTCTACATAAACGTGGATTGGATTGAGGCATATTCATACAAGGAGAGTAATAATATTTTACAACCTTCTTGAACTTCAAGCAAGTACATCAGCTTCCAACCCAAAGATAGCCACTGTTGCCAGACAGATTCCATTCTGCCTCGTTCTTATTTACTTTACTGTAAAAATGAATATTGAGAACTGGAAGTGGGTTCAGAGAATAAGCAATTTAGGGAGCTCAATAAATTCATATTGTGAAAGAAATTGAAGCAGTGACAAGACTCTGAACATAGGCAGAAAAACAATGCTTCAAACTACAGAAGAAATACGCAATACAATGACTAGAATTGGAAGTAAGAAACCTTAATATAAGACACAGTGCTTTAAAAGATATTGGAAAGTAATTTAATTATTGATACTTCTCAAGAAACATGATAGCATATCTATCACTGAATCTTTAAATTGATACTAAAAAACTTCCTTTACAGAATGACCAAGAAATGCTTTGCCTCTAAATTACTTGGAAATTTAGCCATGGATACAAGAGGTCAATATTTATTATTGTAAGATTCTAGCAGTATCTCAAAGAAGGCACAAGACAGCTCTGAGGTGAACCACACGAAGAGAGGAGTAAGGCCTGTGAAGGACAGCAAATGTGGCAGCACAAGGGCAAGAGTCCATGACAACCTGAGCACTGCTATTTTGGAGGAAAACGCTATACCTCTCTGCATCTTTCCTCTCTTGCCTCCCTGACTGTTGGATAATTTCATGGCTACTAAAGACTTGCTGTCACTAGTGCACGAGATGGCTGACTGAAGAGTTATTCTAAACAGTATAATTGCATTCATCTTCTGTTAAAGTCTTACTCAGCAGTCTGTAGTTTGACTGGAAAAATACTGACAAAAACTTTGGTCTCCCTGCACTTACTTTGGATTATAAGCAGGATGCCCCTAATTAACAAAATTTTACAAAGAACATGATGAACAATGAGGGACCTGTCCCTGTGAGTTGACATGACTACCTCACAGGGTGGTCAGGAATTTCAACCTCGGATTATTTTCCCACTTAATAATGCATCAAGTGAGTTTCTTTTGTCAGACAAATATTGATCTACTTATACCTGGGTTTAGAGATCTGTGTCTTCATACTTCATGGACTGAAATAACAGAATATGTGTTCAAATGTTTTCTTTTCTCTCATGAACAAAAATAGATGGCTGAACTCAGTGGTTAATCCATTAGTTCTAGTCCCTTAATTGCAACAGGCCTTTATTTGTACATTTCTTTTTGACCAATACCTTAAGAGCTCAGATTTAGTTCTAACTAAATCATATTAATGAGAATGCTGATTTCTTAGACAAACAATGGGAAAAGCAGGCCAAGCACCAAGCATCATTCCAGTCATTTTTCATCCATGTTCAGTGATGGCCTTGTTGACATCCCAATTAATCATTTCATTCTTCAGTGAAAGTATCAGTAGTCTTGAGAGTACCCCTCATTATACAGTCCTCAGTACATGCACACCTAATCACACACTTATTTTTGATTGTTAAGACACATTAGAAAGTTAAATTTGTGTGAAAATACTTAGATAGAAAGAAGCTAGTAAACTTACATGCAGTGGCAATCTAAGAAAATTGTATATTTAGATACACTATAACCAAAATATTCAGAAATATATTTATATTCTATAATTCGTTTTTTTCATCACCTTTTACGTCCATTATGTGTAGAGATGTTATGAAGGTGCTATTTTGCATACACCTTGGCACTATTTTAATATGGCTTTTTGCATGGTGATTTCCATAATAAAGATGTTTGGGCAACTCTGAAATTTCATGTCCTAATTGTCAGCTACCTGAATTTAAAAGGATGTTTACCTTTTTGCAAAAAATTTCCCAGATCCTTGGAGAAGTCGGTAGGGTTTTCAGATGGAAACAGTTACATTCAATTCTATTCCAGTGAAATGATTCGCTCATAACACTTTCAGAGGATTTGATTCTTATGACTTCTGCCCCGGAATTACTGTATTACAGAACTGATTTGTAGGAGGAGAAGAGTCATTGATGAAAAAAAAAGATGAAAGAATTGGATCTCAAAGAGTTAGGAGTTGTCCTGAGCCATATACAAGACCAGAGAAGTAATTTTAAAAATAAAGGTTCAGTGTAGATCTCTCAAATCTCCTTTTTTAATCACCAGAAGGTATGGGGGCCAAAGTACCATGGAATTCATTGCAGCAGAGAAGGACTGCCAGAGATGTCTGCTGTATACAAGAGCATCCACAGATGATACTCCCTTTCAGAACTCCTTACTTCCGCATCCTCTAATTGTTCTGAGTGGATTAAATGTAGCCATTGCATCCACAGGAATATTAGATCCTCCTGTAGTATTTGTATACTTAATGATAAGCCAAATTTGAAGTCATTATTGAGTATTGGTACTCCTTGAAAACAAGTAATAATTGTTATTTTGGACAATAAAATATTTTAGCTGAAGGAAAAAAAAAATTAAAAATTCTATTGAAACATAATTTATTCTATTTTTAATTGATTGGATGAAACCTATTTTCACAAGGAAGAAAAGTGAGGTCAAAAACATCCAGTGAGCTCTACATGACATTTAATTCAGTTCCTACGAGAATTTTATTTAATAAAATGCTCAGCTGAAATTTCAGAAATGTGGAAGGAAAATTCGAATCCAGGACATGTAAGAAGTAGGCAAAAATAAAGTTCTCTTAGAGGATGTACTCTTTCTTTTTTGTACCAGCTGCCTATCTTTCCTTGATAAAGAATAAAAAAATATCCGTTTTCACAGAATAAATGTTCTGTTTAAATACATAAAATTAAAGACTTATGGCTAAGACTTTTAATTAGTTTAAGTAATTCCCATGGCATTATTTGTGTAGCAGTCCTCCCACGTGAGTGGCAACAGTTAGTATCTAGTGAAGTCTCACTATGTTCATTGTGACTAGAGCTGCGGACTATCACAGAAATATACAAGGCTAGGAAAAAAAATACAACAAGATCATAATTCCAAAATCTGCTTGTCATGGTTTAGCTAGCTCTCTTGAATCAGTCAGGAATTTTTTCCCTTCCCCCTGGCCCTGTGTGCAGAGCCATCAAGTAGCTGTTAAGTGAGCACTCACAGCACACAAAAAGAATGGCCAGCTAGCTAATGGCTGAAAAATTAGTCTCCTAGGAAACAGGGGAGATGAGGGGGCTACTGTTTACTTTTTTCTCTTGTCTCCTGGGCGACGGGGGGAGGAGTTTGGTGGACTGTTTGTTGGCTGGAGCACAGGTCAGAGTGGAAGCTTGGTACTGCTCTCTGCCCCCAGCCGTTGGCTAGCTGCGGGCCCTGTCTGAATTCTTCATCGTATAAGAGCTGTTGTTTTTTTCCTGAGGGTTTTTCCCCTCTTTTTCTGTTCCTGCTTTTCCCTGGCTGTGGTCCTTGTGCAGATCAGGGGAAGAGAAAGGACTGTGCAGAGCAGTTTCGACCAACCGGAGTAAGTGAAGGATTGTTTTTTGTTGTTGTTGTCGTTTTCCTTCTCCCTCTCCCCTTTCCCAGTGTGTGAAAAGGGAAAGAAGGCCCAGGTTTTTTTTTGGTTTCTCTGGCATACCCTGGTGACTGCTACAGGACACTACAAGTTCTGCACCTCCAGTGATCCAACATTGCCACCTGGTGACTGGCACAGGACATTACAAGCTCTGCATCTCCACTCACCCAATGGCGCCCCCTATTGACTGTGGTTGGAATTGCACCAAAGGGCACAAAATGTAACTATTTACTTTTCCCTTCACCTGCTTATTGGTTTGTTTTTTGAAGGGGATTGTTTGTATAGGAGTATTGTTTGGTTGTTTTACTTGGGGTTTTTTTGTGTGTTTCTGTTAACACACACATACCTTTTAATAAAGGGCTGGTATTTTTTCTTTTCCATATTTTTTTTTCTCCTTCAATCAGAGCCTCCTAATTTTGGATTTATAATTGCTTAGAGGGAGGAGTTTGGGTCTTTTCTCATAACTCATCCTCAGCAAAAGACCTGTGTCTCATTTAAACTGGGACACCGCTGAAGCTAAAATACAACAAAAAATAGCAATCTTTATCATGCAATACAAGTTACTCAATACCCCAAAGCTATGGACTGGATAAGAAGCAAATCCAAAGTGTACAAAGTTCAGATTGATATGAACCACAATGTCTTTATTTTGACATCAGATATGGTTGTGGAAGTTCATTAAACATTCTACATTCCAAATTCTGCTTTTTTTTTTTTTTTTTTCCAGGAGTGATTTGAGTTTTTTCAAATCTCTACATACAACTTTCATGACACTGATAATAATAAATTTTCTGCCATCCATTAAAGCTCAATCCTATGGTCAAATATGCCTTTTGCATACTTATGTGCAAGCCCTGCTGTCAGCTTCTTGAAATCTCAGTAATTATAGAGATTCTAGTGAAATGTCCCTCTGCACTCAAGCAGTTTCTTATATAAATAAGAGGCACTGTGAGCAAATCACTGTAGTTATACCTTCTTGCATAAATTCCAGCTCAGTAATCTGATTCATGAAACGTCCTTTCCTAGTTACTCAGAGAACATATTATATTGTAAGCTTTACACTGATTATCATAAAATTTCCTAGTCATTTTTTTTTTAATGAAGTAAATTTAGTTCATCAATACCTACAAGAAGCATCAAAGACATTTGCAAATGACATTTAATTGATGTTCAAAATGGAAACAAAATTAGAGATAGCCAATTCTGTTTAATAACCATCCATGAAAGACAGGCTTGGAATATTGGGAAATCCCTATTTTTAGGCAGAAACTTCCTGAGACTTCATAAAGTCAGCTGATAAGGCTTACAGTCACTACCTACATAATTAACTAAATGCTCTCAGCAAAGTGTCCTAGACAAGCTAAATAAAAAGCAGATAATTTCACACACCCTACTGTTGTCTGTATATGACATGACATTTGCCTAAGAAGAACAAATTTTAAAGATTTTTAGATATGTTTGGAAAAACTCAAATGTAATGGGCATGGTTGGGTGAAACAAAAGAGCAGACAAAATGGCTAGAAAAAAATTGTATACATTCAAATTTCAAAAAAGTTTTGCATAGTTTTGAAAATAGAAGCAATTTGCCACTAGAACAATCTGCCAAAGGACGGGAATTCTCCATCATTAGAAATATTGAACTTAAGATTGGACGTGCTCCTAAAACTTGTAGTGTACTTCAACGCGCTCCTTCAACTTACAGAGAATATCAGGAAAAATTATCTGTCTGATGTGGCGTAGACTACAATGACCATAACAGCTCCTTCTGGCCTTGAAATCTATTGCTTATAAATTACAGCAACTCAAAGCAACTTTTGTGTGACCTCCTTGGAATATTAACTCTCAAAATAGCCATACTCTGTCCCTGAGGTATATGTATCAAAAATATTTGAACTGTATACAGTAATATCATGTCCTCAGAGGCAGACAAAATCCTTCAGCAGCTAATTGCACAGAGGGATTATGAAAGCACACCCTTGTTGAGGGCAGAAAAAAAATTATCCCTATGGTATCTCCCGCTCTCTTCTGGGCTTCTCCTTTGTCCTCAGTGTGCATGAAACAGACCAGTATCCATTTCCATAAACTCAGCCACTCTGGCTGGAGCTCCACAGAATATGATTTATTTCCCCATTCTTATTTTCCAAGAAATCGCAACATGAATTTCACTAAATAGATCCCTCAACAAAATAACCTCTAGGGGAATCAGCATCTGTGAAAACTGATACACAAGACAAAACAAATCCTGGTTGAAAATAAGAGAAATCTACTCAGTCAAAGTTTAAGTGATGAAACTGAATTCATAAATCATCAATAACCTTTGATATAATTGGATGTATTTGTATGCATGTCATAAAAATTGCACCTGCTCATACCAAATCTCATTTTCTTCAATTGCTTTCCATAGCTGACACGTTATTAATTATTCACTTTCCATAGTGCACCGTTAAGCCCAGTATTCATTGCTGAGCCAGATACTCCACAAACTCAGGAAAGAATTATTGTCTTTAATATTTGGAGAGTTTCAGGTTGTTGTTTACCAATAATCCTAAATCCTATTTCCAAAAAATACATATCTTCCATTCCATTAATAGAATATCACCTCTATCTACTGACGATAGTGGTGTCATCAGTATTATGTACAACCAACCAATTATTTGATTTAGCTTTCCTTTTCCAATGTGTATCATAAATCCCAAGATTCACAAGAACTGCAAGAAGAAACTAATGGAAAACACCATGAGAAATTCCTAGTCTACTTTCAGTCATCATTCATTCCACACTTAGTTATATCATAAATGTGACTTTATAAGCACACAATAAGCATGAAAGGTAATTGTTACCCTCCATGAACTTTTTTCTATGCTTTTTAATTATTTACTTTCAACATAAATTTACCAAAATTAAAATCCAACAATGCAATGCTATACTCTTGCTGATCTTATGCCAAAGCAAAAATAAATTATTTCTATTTTAAGTAGAAAAAAATTTATCTCCAGCCACTATCTTGACTATTAACATCTGTGTCTCCTTATTGATGCAACTGTAATAACTATTATGGTACTCCACAAATGATAATCCATCCCTGTATATTGATTGGTACGAGGAGGGGACAAAAGCCTTCAACATCTGTATACAACCAAGCTTCATTTGCAATACTTCAAAACTTACTTGGCCTTTTTTTTAACTTTAGGATTTCTTTTTTAATCAAGACAGTAGAAATCTCTTCAGATTTTTACAGATTGGATTAATGCTCCTGAAGAAGTGTTCGAAGAGTGCTTTCTGATTTCACTATCTTTCTTCTAATGTTCAAGCATTGTCCGATCATCAGAAAATGAAACAAAAAGTTCCCATTAATAAATTTGAGCAAACTTAACCCTCTTTATACTTAAAAATATCTACAGCCCGTATTCTGTACAACATTTAATTAACATCAATTTTTTTTCTTCAGTATGAATTCTGATATTTTCACATTTGCAAAATAATTGTTTTCTTGTAACTGGCCACTTATATAAATTCATAGACCTAAATTAAATATATGGCAATTCACATATATTGAAATTCTGCTTCTGCAGTATTTATAATACCAATTTATTTCAACCTCTTTCTTTTAGCAAGTGGAAACAAAGGTGAATTTAGCAGTCAGAGCAAAAACAATATTTGGAAAATAGCTGTTTCTTGTAGTATTTTCCCACATATATTAAATAATAAATGTGATTCTTGCTACACGGGCAACACATCTGTTTTTCATGCAAGTCTGCTCACTTGTTAGAAGAGGACCTTTTTATGAATGTATTTACAATTTTAAGAGATGGTTTTCTGAATAATTCAATTTTGGTTTTGAGACAGGATTGGTCTCAGTCAAATAAATTAGTTATTAATAATGGCATAAGAGAAAAAAGGTCTTATTTTTGTAACCAAAAGGAAAGTACAATGATGAATTTCAAAGCTAAATGGAAGAAAATTAATAATTAAGGTCTGAAAACAGGAAAAAAAGAATAGATACAAATATTTAAAATGGAAGTTAAAACTATACCAACACACACCATGGTACAGTTAACACCAGTCCAGCTGGTCATAAGTACCTAAAAAACCTTATGTTTTTTAGGTTTTTTAATAACTATTTCTGAAGTCAAATGCTTCCTTAGTGATCTTTCCATCCTATGATTTTCAACCATATCAAAATTGTCATAAATTCCTAAATTACATAATTTATGGATACAAAGAAAAAAAATTAAAAGCATTATAAACACACCAAAGAGATCTAAGTGTCTTATTTGGTAAGAACCTTTTCAAGTTCACTATCAGAGGTGACAGACTTTGACATTCCTGCAGTTTCAAAGGATTTCTGATATTTTTAGTTGTTCTTTCCTGGAACTATCATTTAAGAAGGCTAATGCCAATTTAAGGATTCATGAATTCATCGGCAATTTTTAGGTTTCCAAACAAGACTTTTGACAAATTCTTCAGAGTTTCACCCACCCACCATTCTCTGAAACAAAGCTGGAGGTAATCACACTGTGTGATGGAATATGATCTCTGCTTTCTGGTAAGTCTAGTGCTACTTTACCTAATCTATGGTGTATAGCCACTTTATACTTCTCTTTTATGGTAAATACACTCTAAAACAGTATCAAGTAGGAAAGGACTGCACAGAGGTTAAAATTCTGATTGTCTCTCTATAGGCCCACCTAAAATTAGACTTGACTTTTTTTTCATTTACTGTGACTTCCAAAAAGAGATGTGCTGTTTTTATGTCAGCTGTATCTAAATTCATTAATTATACCTGAAGTACTATATGTTAATATATCTGCATGGCTTCCTAGCAAAATATAACAAGTAGTATGGCTGAAATTTCCTTGGCAAATCAAAAGAAAAGATTTCACACAGCACATTTATGTCTGCACCGCAAGATCTGCAAAACCACCAGAGACAACTTACAAGTGATTTACTACCACTGAGCTAAGCCTCCCTTCACTCCTGCTTTTGTTTTCCCTGTCCCTCTTGGAAGTACATTTTACTGCAGTAGGTGCCACTGGATGATGGATCACTGGACACTGAGCATGTATTTATCATTTTCAGCTGATTTTAAACAACAACTGAATAAAATAAGAACACCATGTCTCCTTGAATTTCTTTGCTAGAGGAAAATACTATTTCATCCTTCAAAAAGTGTATATATATAGACAAATTTAAAGATGCATTTTCCTGGGTGAGTGTAGCAGCAGTTCTTGTGAGTTGTTCATCAGAATGTGCTTTTACTGGCCAGTAATTTTGATGATGCAAAAGGAGCTTACAGCAAGATCAGCACATATAATAGAAGCTGTGTGGAAAATGCTCAGCTATATAATGAAAACAAAAAAAATCATAAAAGAAATTGTAGGGAATAAGGCTTATAGGTAAACTAATTTGATTCCTTGAAAATCCTAGATAGTCTGAAGAAGATGATTTTTAGCAGTCATGAAGGGCATGCTGCTGACTACTTTCCTTGTGCAAATTACAGAAATCTGCATGCCGAGAGCAAAAACATATTAGGCAGGACTCAGTACTAAAGAATAGATTGTTGTTAATAACCCCATACTATCAAGAAGACTTGAATGGTTTATTGAGTCTTTTTCTTCTCTAGCTTCTAAAGTTCAAAATCTATTTTCTTCCTCATCCTTAAATTTTTAAAGAATATAACATAAATGTATTTCGGTCCCAAATAAAAAGGGCAATCTTGTGACCAGAAAGGCTATGAAAAATTGCGTGTCATGATCAGGGATGTGTAAGGATTCAGCTGAGACTACCAGAACCATCATGCCTTGTGCAGAGGGAGATCCAGGGACAGAAAATCTCTGATCATTTTCCATCTGAATGTCAGAGATCACTTTTTACTGTGAAGGTAACCAAGCGCTGACACAGGCTGTCCATAAAGGTTATGTAGTCTCAGCCAATGGAGATATTCAAGGGACATCTCAATACAGTCCTGTAAAACCGCCTGGGCCATCCTTGATCTGGGGAGGTGGGGATAAATGACCTCCAGATGTCCTGTCCAACCTCAACCATTCTGTGGTTCTGTGATGTCTATATTCAACTGACACTGACTTTGCACATGGATTACTGTAAGCCTTGTATCTGTCAAATCTACCTCTCCTCCATTGATAAAGGAAAAAAAAGCTGCATCAGGAATGTAATCTAGCTGTCACTTTCTATGTGACTTTTATATATCCACTTTCTATATTCAGTATGTCATTTTAAATATGTAAACATGCCATGAATATTTCACAGCACAAACAAAATCAGAGACCCATTTCAATACCGTTCAGTAGCAGAGTTCCCAAGTCTTCACTGGCTTCCTGGTCCACTAAGCTCAGATGCCTTTATATGACTTAGAGGCTGTTATGTCCCTGCTGTCTAAATCTTGCTTCGTAGAAGCCCGTTATTAAAAACTGCTGGCACCTCAGATATGCATATGATGTTACATCAAAGTGACAGGTTTTTTATGTCTTCAAACTGCCAACGAAAATATTTACCACCGAGGATAAATCCCATAATAGGCTGCAGTGCCTACAGACCTGCAACAGCCATTTACTTATACTATCAAAACTTTCCTAGCAGGCTTAGTCAGTTATTATTCTGCCCACTGATATATCACTAGAAATACAATCTGGTATTCTTTTTTATAAAGAAGTGGTATTTAGCATTAATAGCATCCACATGAAATCTGATTTTATTTTTATGCACATCTATATTCTACTGCACAAAAACCCTGCAGTTAACTATTATTATGATACCTGTTGGCTATCTTTTTCATTTTATTGATGTGCACTAAGCACTTCTCAAAGATGTTTCATGGTTTACAGAACATATCTGAACTTAGCTGAGAAATTATTTCAAAAGTAGACTTCCACTGGGAATGTCAATGAGGTAAGGACATTTTTGACATATTATCTGCATTACTGAGCTTTATTTGATTTGCAAGATTAAAAGAGATTGAGTTGAAAAAAAGCAGTGAGCTGAACCTTAATGGAACAATAGTCTGACATCAAAGATGTGTGTGATTTGAAAGACTGAGTGGCAGCTGCTACAAGGAGATTATAAAATCAGAATTCAGGCTTCAGTAGTGAGCTCCATCTTGGTGTGGAACACAAACCTGCAGTTCAGTCCAGGAATAATTTTAGCACATCAAACATGTAATCTAGGCTGACTACTTTCTCGCTTCCACCTTATTCTCTAATTAGATAATAATCAACAGCTTACATGACTGTCTGAAATACCCATAGAGAATTATTTTTTTTTCTACTTGTGACAGCTCTATTTTTAGCCTATTCTTAAACTTATTATCCTCATCATCTATGGAATGATTCAGTAGGGTGAGGACAAAAGTGGCAATCTAAGCATGTAATTTTACTTCTTAGGAAAGGAAAGCAGAGAGAAATTACTTGTGTCAATCCACGATTCCTATGCAGTGGATAGATAAGGATTTGAACCTACAAGTCTCTAGTTGGTCTAGTTCCTGGGTACTGTATGAGCTGAAGAATTCTTTTCTATGTAAATGTACTTATTCTTCCCCTTTTTGTCTTCCTTTTAAAATAAATGTCTGACCTGGTTTTGACACTGAGCTCTAGGATAGGTTTGGCAGCTGTGAGTTTCTCTGATCATGAGGTATGCTTCTAAATGTTTGCTTGGCTGGGATAAGGCCATGCTTTAGCACTTCAGCACTTTCCAGTGGCCAGTTAACACTTGCTAGCAAGTGCCAATTTCATTCTTAGGCTCTTAGTTCCCCTTATACGGACAACCCTGGCATTTAACTTGGGCTCATGAACTCAGCTGCATGGCAGGATGACAAAAAGGAATTGAAATGTTCTGTCTTACAAAACCTGAGGAGTGGCTTTTAACTCAGTGACAAAGTAAGAAATATTCTGGAGTTGGTATAAAAGACTGAAGGTTTTAAAAGCATTCTGCAGGGCAAATCAGGATGTTCTTGTTTTAGGGCTGTGTTGGTTTTGGCAAGATAAAATGCTTGAGTGAAAGGGCTTGGCTACAGACACATTCACTTTCTCTGGTAGCTGGTAGATTATCCTGAGGGCTGTTTCCCATTATAAATATGTCATCTCATATTAAGAGAAAATGTATAATACAGAAGAATAAAAATAATCTTATATATGACAGGAGAGAGATTCGTTGCCTATCCAGTGGTTGGAACACTGGATCATCCCAGTGACACTGTCATACAGGGACACAGGAAAATAGATGCTCTTTGTGCCTGTAAGAGTTATTTGCACTCTCCTTCCTTCATAGTTATATACCTAATTCAAGGAATATTTTTCAAGTACTAGAGAGCTTTGAAGGGAGTAGAAAAGTAAAACTGAAGTACCTATAAATGGCATTCTCATGGAGAGCAATTCAGCACATTTGAAAATTAGTACGTGATGTACCTTTAAAACCCTGGCTATCCAGTGCCAACATCAGTTTTGAAAATTTGAGTTACATTTAGAGTGAAGAGTTCAGAGGGCAACAAGGCCAAAACCAATCCAAGCTTCTGAAGTATTGTTTCCAGCACAAAACTCTTTGTATTACTCTTATTCTCATTTCATTTCTACTACAATTCAAATCTTTATTACAACATCCACATCGTGAAGTGAGCCTGGCTGTGAAGACAAATTTCTAAATTTGAAACCTTTTGTGTTCATCAATGCTGTTGATACACACGTAAGTCTGCATGATCAAACAGATGTGACAAGTGACACATTGTTATAAAGATGCCAGACAAAACTGGATGTAGGTGTCATCCCATTATAACTCTTCTGTACACACCATTGCTTTACTGAGAGTGTTTACTGCAGTGAATAAAGACAACCCTTTTTTTATGTAAAGAACAATTCCAAACACAGGGCTTTAGTAACAGCTAATCTACCATCAGTAAAAAACCAAAATTCTTGTCTCATAAGCAAATAACAAGAACCTTGAAAATGTTAAAAGCCTCAAAAATAAATTCAGAAGGTAGTATAATAGAGAAAAGTAAATGTAGTTTTTAGAGAATGAAAATAAATTTTCATTTAATTACTACCCAAGTTTCCTTCCCTGTGGCCTAGTCTTGGCATATTCCTGGACTCAGGTAGGAATATCACACAGAGCTTAACAAATCAAACTGAGGTCAGTTAATTTTCTTGATTTGACAAGCTCAAAGTTATTCAATTCACTGTGGATATATGTACTATCAAATGCTTCTCAGCTGCAACATCCTATGTATGAGGTAATAATCACTTCCTAAGCTAAGCAGGATAAATCATCAAAAAGGTTTGTTGTTTTCATTTTTAATGTGAATTTCATTACGAGTAGTATGTGATCAAAGTAATTAAAGACTAATAAAAATGCAGTAACCCACCATTTAGAAAGTATTTCAGGAGACGTGTAATTCCTATAATGGTCCACAGTGTTTAAGATGCCAATAAACCTGGAAAAATCATGCCATTTTTATAACCTGAATGTTCAAAAATGTATTCTTAGCCAAAACTCTAAGCACTTTTTTTCTGGAAACAAAACTCTGGTATGAAGATGTTGGATAACTAATAATTCATAATGCAATAATTATGTAGTAAAATATGTCAGGTAGTTACAGAATAACTATTTTAGTATCAGTCAGGAACAATGTTACTTGGAAGAATTCTCTTTTTAGAAAATACTTGACAAAATAAAAATTCTTAAAAAATTAAATATTAAATCCAATATGTAAATTCCTCTATAATTTTTTGCTTTTGACAAAATAATATTTTTATAAGAAAAAATGCAGTAAAATATTTGAACCAAAATTGGAAATTACTTATGAATTTAAAAAAAAAGGCTTTACATGTTGCAATAACTACAGATGTAGAATATAATGAAGCTGTAAAAAAGGGGAATGAATACTACAACTGTTATTGCTGACCCAGCATTTTTAGTTCCAAGGCTCCTGACCTTGCTCCAAATGCTGAACATGCCTCCATCTGGTACACACAGTGACAAGATCATCACAAGTATTAGATCAATGGTCATTCCTATGTGGCTGCAGTCTAAAGAGCCTCATACTTTATCATTAAGGGCAATGTTATGCAGAATATTATAAGCTGCCTATGAAGTACCTAAGAGCATTTTTTTTTTTAATATTATATAATACATCATCAAATCTCTCCGCATATGTCCTTATTTAGTACAAATTCAGTGAGATAGTTTATCTTCGTCCTAATCATTATTTAAAGATGTTTTCTAACACGGTCGTGCTGTGCTGGGTTACTCATTTCTTGAGAGGGTTAGCATTGCGTACTTTCCCTAGGATTTCTGTTCCCTGTAAATTTCAGCCTTTCAGAAAAATACCAACTCAGGTCAACATTCATTTCACTCTCATAAAACAAACTTTTCTTGCATTACTTATCAATATTTCAATAAAGTAAAAAGAGGACTGTCTGTTAAGCCATGGGTATAATGCTGCCTCAAAAACTGAAATTTTTATCAAATGGAAACTTTTTAACATAAGGGGTAGTATGGTGTGGTGGTCTCCTTTTACTCCCCATCAAAATTTTTAACCCACTAAAAATTTCAACAAAACATTGTTTCTTTTGGCTGAAGTAGAAATGGGTACATTCTCATAATCAAATCCTTAATATGCCTCTCTCTGCTAGACCAGTCATTGCAGGGGCACATCATGCTTGCTAACTGCTTACAAAACTTTGCAATTTGACCATGATAGCACACTTTGCTTAGCTGGAAAGGACTGGGGACTCATAGATGGAAGTCTAGAGCAAGTAGCTGATGCCTTACAATGATGAATATTAAGACCCTTAAAAGGTTTTGCTACGCTAATGATGAAAAATCTCACTTATTCATGTCAATATAAAGAGCCTTGAAAGAGGTTCAGAGACATGTTCTCTGCGAGCAAGAAAAAGACATGCAGGAAAATTGCAGAAGATGCATCCTGTGTTACTATGTAATATAAAACTATGACTAATGAAGGATTTATGTCTTTTTTACATTATTTATAAAAAACTTTTTTATTTATATATACATAGACACAACTCAGTTTAATAAACCACTTGTTTCAGTGCTTAACCAGGTGTCAATGCTGTAAAAATACTAAGTATTTCAACTCTGCACCAATGATTTTAATGTGCAATGGATTATTATGACTTTTTTGTGTCCTGTATCCATTTTCTTAGTTATTTTATTAACCTGAATAAAACTAGGCTAACATGAATATGCTGGAAAAGACAAAGGAATAAAGCTGAAACTGTCATGGACAAGACTACCAATGGAAAGAATTAATTCTAACGTAAATATCTTCTGAAGTGAAAAAAATTAACTAGGTAAATAATGGACTTCCATGTTATAAAGAGAGACACACATTTATTTTCCACACTGATCTAGCCCTCTTAAGTTTCTCCCGTGTGAAACACACATGGAATTCTAGTGGTATACACCATGCATCCATTTGTAGTGCAACCTGCTTTCTGGTCCTTGGAAAGCATTTACTGAACAAATAGGTTTTAGTAAAAAGTTAAAATAATTAAAATAAGTGTCTTCCTTCTGACAAGAACATGTTTTGTTATCAACATTTTGATACTAGCATCTCACAAGTATATTCAAAGGCTACAAAGGCATGACACCTGAAAATCTTTGTAATTTTATGTGATCCTGAATTGGTGCGTGTTGACAGTAGGAAATCCTGATCACTGATGGATGGGCTTAGTAAGTACAGAACAAAACTGCTTGCTTTTCCTGTAATCTCAGGTTTACTATCCATGATATATATATATATATATGGAATCATGCATGAAAAGTCAAAGGCAATTACCATAATAATTTCTCTGGTCATCATGACTCAAGGAAAAAAATCAATAAATAGAGGGAAACACAACTAAAAAAGTAAGGAAACACAACTGAAAAAGTAAGGAAAAAAAGAAAAACTGAAACATTTTTCCTCTAGAAATGACAAGCTGAAAAAAAACTGAATGAAAGCAAATGAAATTAATAGTTCAGAGAAATTAGATAGGGTTTTGCTAACTACCCTTTTTTCATGAAAGAAGAACACAAGGGAATTGTTTAAAATTGAAAGGCTGAAACATCAGTCTGGTAACAGAAAAACCTTTTCACCCAACAGCAATTAAGCTATGGAGTATCCTACTGCAAGTTATTGCTGAAGCTAATAAAACAGTCAGTTTCCAGAGAAGGATCAAACCTGTAAAAATAGTATAATAACAATATGAGTTATAGTAGAATAAAAACCTAATCAGGAATTTTGCTAGACATGTTCTCATACACTGAAGCATAAAGTATCCTTCATCAAAATGGTCCAGCCTTTTATAGCTGCAGTTACAAATTAAATTTCAGCTGTAGGATCTTCTCAAAGATCACAGGTTCCCCCCTAATCTTTTAACCCTCAAACATAAGCCTTCCCCTATCATCTGGATGTAGTAGCCACAGCTCAGCCCCTGTGAAGGAGGCTGTTTGATGGGAGAGGAGGAAGTACTAGACTATTAGGGGAAGAATATTACTTCCAAAAACCACTGTCATCTCCTTTTGTTTTCTCTCATCTTTCTTTTAAGTGAGTGGTCCGGTCCACTGCCAGGAACAGGATAATAGACCTCCGTTCCGAATCTGCATGGCAAATTCTGTGTCTACATCTGTCAGTGTCTGGCAAACCTTCTGCTTCCACTGTCTGGATAGAAATAAATATAGGCAAAGTTTCTGTAAAGATGCTGTTGGCTTCCTACATTTTTAAACAGTTCTAAAGCTGCATTTTGACAGCAGAAACATAGCCACTGTGCTGATATACTTGATCCAGTTAATGTCAAAACCTCAATATGAAAGCACAGCGAGAGCCCTGTTGTATAAATGCATAAAACTCAATGTTGTGTTGCTATTTGTGATTTAAGTACTATTCATGTCTTGGTTTTGAAAGGAACTGTGCAGCAAGAGAAATTCACATGAGAAAATAAAAACCCTTACCCAGCAGAGGAAAGACTCAATAATGGTGTAAAAGCCTTTCCGTACATAGGATTTATTAATATTTTGCTGCTGGTAGAATTCAACTCTCTAATTTAGACAGCTCATTAAACAAATGCTTAGGTGTTTAATAAATTATTTTATGATAAAAAATTAACAGCTTACCCAAGATCATAACTGTTTTGACCACACAGTTATCTGCAGTTCCTCAAGGCTCCCAATGTACCATAACCCTATACCTGGTAAACCTCCCAGTACCTAAGGAATTTTTACTGATAATTATGTTAGACAAATTGGTTTGGGTTTTTTTGGAAGATGACACTGAAAGGTTAAGAACTTCATATAATGGGATCTGGAAGCAGTACTGATTCAACTATAAGCCATAATAACATAATTTTTATGCCCTATAAAGGATGCCAGTCTTTCATTATTCTGTTTTGAAACCACAATTATGTGTAAAATCTCTAGCAAATCTACCTTATTGAGAAAGTTCCATAGATACAATAGCATGTTTCAGCAGACCTACTCTGAAACCTGCACAACTAGGAGAAAATACTAAACTGTCAGTGTACATTTGAGATGATTAAAGCATCTTGTACAATCTTATAAATATCTGAGGATATGCTTTTCATTAGTGTTTCTGCAGTGGCTCAAGGATCAAAAATGCCTTAAGTCCTTTGAGTAACAACTTTACGTACACCTCCTTTGAGCCACCACTTTGCATACACTTATGCACACATCCTGTTGTGCTACAGATGAGCCTTAACTAACTCCAGAAATTAAGATATCTAGATTTTTCTCTTTCATATTTGAATACAAACTTTATTGTGACAAGTCTATTGTAAGATCCAAAACATATGTCTGTAAGACAGGCCACAGAAACAGAGTTTATCACATCTTACTGGATCTTTCTAATGAAAGGGATCAGGATTACAATTATGATTGTGTAATACGCGCAGGTTACACTTATTTTAGCAGTTTAATAACTCTGATTTGGCCTTAGAATAGCTCTTCTTTATCAGTGGGGAAATTTCTTGAAATGTTCACTCAAGGGAGTTTGAAGAAAATCCCGTATACCCTTGTAACCACACGGAGCACTTATTAACAAGGAGAGAGGAGTGGATGTCATTTACTTTGCCTGTAGCAAGATACTGTCTCATGTAGTATTCGCATAATCATGTTAGGACATCACGGTCTGAATAGATGGACAACCATATGGGTCCTGTTTAATATCATCATCAGTGATCTAGAGAAGGCAGGGGACTTCTCATGAAGTTTGCAGATGAAACCAAATTTGGGAGAACACATTTGACACGGCAGAAGGCAGACTGCCACTGAGAGTGATCCAGACAGGCTGGAGTAATGGGTCAACAAGAGCCTGAAAAAAATTCAAGGCACATGACAAGCCCTGCAGCTGGGAAGGAAGGAATTCCCTGCAGAAATACAGGCAGGGGTCTGGCTGACTGTCTGGGAAGCAGGCCTGCAGAAATGGTACAGGCATGGTGGCAAACTGTGCACTGGGCAAGGAATGTCAATGCCCAGGGTTGTATTAACTGTCTTTCCGCCCATAGGTTGAGGGAAGGAGTCATCCACCTGAACTCAGCACTCATGAGAACACATCTAAATTGTGTGCCCAGTTTTGTGCACCCAATGCCAGACAGACTTTAGTAAAATGTAGTGAGTTCAGCAGAGGGCTGCCAGACAGTTCAGAGGGCTGCCAGACAGTGGAGAGGTCTGGAGCAGTTGCCTCATTAAACACGGCTGGGGAAATGGGGCTTGCAGAGCCTGGAGAAGAAGTGGCTTAAGGGGGACCTAGTAGCAGGTCACCAGCTCCTATGAGGAGGTCATCAGGAAGATCTCGATGAAGATACACCAGAATCTTCTCACTTGTGCATGGTGGACAGACAGGTAATGAACAGGCATAACTTGAAAATTAGAGAAGTTCCCACTGGATATAAGGAAAAATGTTTTTTTTCCTTATATGTATGTCCCAGTTTAAATGGGACAAGGGTCTTCTGCTGAGGATGGATTAGGAGGAAAAGACCCCAAACTTTTCCCTAAGCAATTATTAATCCAAAACTAAGGAGCTTTGATTGAAGGGAAAAAAAAACAAATTATGGAAAAGGGAAAACAAAATAACAGCCCTTTATTAAAAGGTATGTTTGTATTAACAAGAACACAAAAAGAACCCAAGTAAACAACCAAGCAATACTACTATACCCACCAATAATCCCCTTCAAGAACAAAACCGATAGCCCGGCAAAAGGAAAATTTAAAATAGTTCAATTTTTAGCACCCTTTGGTGTAGTTCCAACCACAGTCAGCAGGGGGCGCCGTCGGGTCACTGGAGGTGTAAAACTTGTAATGTCCTGTACCATTCACCAGGTGGCGCTGTTGGGTCGTTGGAAGTGCAGAACCTGTAGTGTCCTATGGTAGTCACCAGGTGGCGCTGTTGGATCACTACAGGAGCAGAGCTTGTCACCAGTGCCTGTCACCAGGCAGCGCTGTGGGATCCCTGGTCACTGCCACGTGGGATGGGGAAAACAAAAAAAAAAAAAAAAACAACAACAACACCCCCCCCCGGGTATATCGGAGAAAAAAACAACAAAAAAACTGATTCCTCTTCCCCTCCCGAGGAAAAGGAGGAAGGGGGGGGGGGCGAAGGGGAAGGGGGGAGCGAAAAAAAAACAACACCGACAACACAGAAAGTTCTCTCAATGGAAGAAAAACTCACGAACTCCGGGGGGGCCCCGACAAACAGGAATAGTTGGGAAGGAACCGCAGCAGCCAAAAAAAACTTCCCTCCAACAGGAAAAAAAACAACAACAAAAAAAACCCAAATGAACCAGCGTCTGCCAGCTCACAGCAGCCTCTCCTCCTCCCCGCGAGCCCGACTTCCCCCCCCACACCTCCTTCCAGCCCACACACCAGCCCCAACCCCTCCCCCTTCGTTGCTAGGCAACTAATGTTCGACCATTAGCGCCCCGGCTAGTTCTTTTGTTTTCACCTAAATGGGTGTGCTGCACACACACACACACACAGGGGGAGGGGAAGGGAAGAAAAATTCCTTGCTAAAGTCAGAACTATGACATTATCCACCCCTAATTTTTCTTCCCATTCCCATGCCACTATACATCTATCAAATTGAACCCTTTTTCTTGAACTCCATACATACATACATTATTCTAAACTACATACACATTCATAAATATATAGGTACAAATACGGGTACAATTATAGCCTGTTTACCCTAAGATAATATCTCCTTGGGGTATGCACCGGGTTTCTCCATCTTCTTGCATCACCCACCATGTGGAACCAGGTCCTTGGGCAAAGACAACTCCACGAATGGATTTGCCTTTGCTCGAGGCATGGTTAACCCAAACTGTTTTACCTAACATACCTCTCATGTGAACCACTGGGACCTTGTCCCCATCTACAGTGTGAAGGGACTCTGATTGGGCAGGGCCGGCTCGATTGACAGAGCCTCTAGTGTTGACTAACCATGTAGCCTTTGCTAGGTGTTGATCCCAGTGTTTGAAAGTCCCTCCACCTAATGCTTTCAGGGTAGTCTTCAACAGTCCATTGCACCGTTCAACCTTCCCGGCAGCTGCTGCATGGTATGGTATGTGATAGACCCACTCAATGCCATGCTCTTTCGCCCAAGTGGTAACTAAACTATTCTTGAAGTGTGTCCCATTATCTGACTCAATCCGCTCTGGGGTGCCGTGCCGCCACAGGACCTGTTTTTCGAGGCCCAGGATGGTATTTCTGGCAGTGGCGTGGGGCACCGGATGCGTCTCCAGCCATCCAGTGGTGACTTCCACCATGGTGAGCACATAGCGCTTACCTTGGCGGGTCTGTGGCAGTGTGATATAATCAACCTGCCAAGCCTCCCCATATCTGTATTTATTCCACCGTCCACCATACCACAGGGGTTTCAGTCTCTTAGCCTGTTTAATGGCAGCGCATGTCTCACAGTCATGGATAACCTGAGAGATAGCATCCATGGTTAGATCCACCCCTCGGTCTCGTGCCCATCTGTAGGTGGCATCTCTGCCCTGATGGCCGGCGGCATCATGGGCCCATCGTGCTAAGAACAGTTCGCCTTTGTGCTGCCAATCTAGGTCCACCTGTAACACCTCAACTTGTGCAGCTCGGTCTGCCTGTGCATTGTTGCGATGTTCTTCATTGGCTCGATTTTTGGGCACGTGGGCGTCTACGTGGCGGACTCTCACAATCAGTTTCTCTACCCGGGTAGCAATGTTTTGCCATATATCAGCGGCCCAGATGGGTTTTCCCCTACGTTTCCAATTGGTCTTCTTCCATCTGTCCAACCACCCCCACAGGGCATTGGCCACCATCCATGAGTCTGTGTAAAGGAAAAGTTTCGGCCACTTCTCTCGTTCAGCAATGTCCAATGCCAGCTGGACGGCTTTGAGTTCTGCGAATTGGCTTGATTCACCCTCTCCTTCTATAGCTTCTGCAACTTGTCGTGTGGGACTCCATACAGCTGCTTTCCATTTACGTTTCATTCCTACAATACGGCAGGAACCATCAGTAAAGAGTGCATAGCGTATGTCTTCTTCTGGTAGTTGGTTGTATGCTGGGGCTTCCTCTGCCCGTACCACTTGCTCCCCTTCTTCTTCTTCTGCTAGACTAAAATTCTCACCTTCCGGCCAGTTCGTGATGATCTCTAGGATCCCAGGGCGATTTGGGTTTCCAATGCGGGCGCGCTGCGTGATCAGGGCAATCCATTTGCTCCAGGTGGCATCAGTGGCATGATGTGTAGAGGGCGTCTTCCCTTTGAACATCCAACTCAATACCGGTAGCCGAGGTGCCAGGAGGAGCTGTTCTTCTGTGCCAATCACCTCTGAGGCAGCTTGTACTCCCTCATAAGCTGCTAGGATCTCCTTTTCTGTTGGAGTGTAATTGGCTTCTGACCCTCTGTAGCTTCGGCTCCAGAACCCAAGTGGGCGGCCTCGGGTCTCACCAGGCACCTTCTGCCAGAGGCTCCAGGAGAGGCCCTTATCCCCAGATGCAGAGTAGAGCACATTCTTCACATCTGGTCCTGTCCTGACTGGCCCAAGGGCTACAGCATGGGCAATCTCCTGTTTAATCTGTTCGAATGCTTGCTGTTGTTCAGGACCCCACTGGAAATCATTCTTCTTGCGGGTTACCAGATAGAGAGGGCTTACGATCTGGCTGTACTCGGGGATATGCATCCTCCAAAAACCTATGGCACCCAGGAAAGCTTGGGTTTCTTTCTTGCTAGTTGGGGGGGCCATTGCTGTGATTTTATCGATGACTTCAGTTGGGATCTGACGACGTCCATCTTGCCACTTTACTCCCAGGAACTGGATCTCTCGGGCAGGTCCCTTGACTTTACTTCTTTTGATGGCCAACCCAGCATCCAGGAGAATCTGTATGATCTTCTTTCCTTTCTCAGAGACCTCTTCTGCTGTGTCCCCCCATACAATGATGTCATCAATGTACTGAAGGTGTTCTGGAGCTTCACCTTTCTCTAGCGTAGCCTGGATCAATCCGTGGCAGATGGTGGGGCTGTGTTTCCACCCCTGGGGCAATCGGTTCCACGTGTACTGCACGCCCCTCCACGTGAAAGCAAATTGCGGCCTGCACTCTGCCGCCAAGGGAATGGAGAAGAACGCATTCGCGATGTCAATAGTGGCGTACCACCTCGCTGCCTTAGACTCCAGCTCGTACTGGAGCTCCAACATGTCTGGAACAGCGGCGCTCAGTGGCGGGGTGGCTTCATTCAGGCCACGATAGTCCACAGTCAATCTCCATTCTCCGTCAGACTTACGCACAGGCCAGATGGGGCTGTTGAAGGGGGAGTGGATCCTGCTGATCACTCCTTGACTTTCCAGCTCACGGATCATCTTATGGATGGGGATCACAGAGTCTCGGTTCGTTCGGTACTGCCGACGGTGCACTATTGTATTGGCAATTGGCACTCGCTGTTCCTCAACTTTCAACAGTCCCACAGCAGAAGGGTTCTCCGAGAGGCCAGGTAGTGAATTCAACTGCTTAGCCACTTCTGTCTCTACAGCAGCTATCCCGAAAGCCCACCTATGTCCCTTGGGGTCTTTGAAATACCCATTCCTAAGGTAGTCAATGCCCAGGATACATGGGGCATCTGGACCAGTCACAATGGGGTGTTTCTGCCACTCCTTCCCGGTCAAGCTCACTTCAGCTTCCAACACGGTCAACAGCTGTGACCCTCCGGTCACCCCAGAAATGGAAATAGCCTCTGGTCCCACATGTCCTGAGGGCATTAACGTGCATTGAGCGCCAGTGTCAACCAAAGCCTTATATTCTTGTGGGTCTGATGTGCCAGGCCATCGGATCCACACCGTCCAATAGACACGGTTGTCCCGTGCCTCCACCTGGCTAGAGGCAGGGCCCCTCTAATACTGGTCTCTGTCTTGCTCGTCACAGTTTTCCGTCTGCAAATACCGGCGGGAGGTACCTTCTAGTGGGTCAGATCCCTGCCCACGGGATACCGGCACTGCACTCACTTTCACGGACGTTGTTTTTCTCTGGTCCTTAACCTCTTGTACTCGGGCTGCCAAGGCATGGGTGGGTTTCTTGTCCCACTGTCCCATGTCTTCTCCAGAGCCAGCTAGGAAATACCACAGCTCGGTTCGTGAGGCCTGTCTCCCCTCTCTGGCTGGGGGGCGCCTGGTTCTCACTGGTGCCACCTGGGAGCTGTTCTTCTCCATCTTTTCTAGGATTTTCTCCTGTTGATCTTGTAGTTTTGTAGCTATGGTAGTGAGGTTGTTGATCGAGGTCTCTACGGAGGAAACGCGGGCTTGTAGTGATTCTTGGACCATACTGTTGTACATCCGAAGTTTATTTGTTATAAACGCCACTGGCTCTCTCTTTTCCCCAGCCTCCAATGATGTCAGGTAACTGATGTGTGCAGATGGCCCCATACGTATGAGGGTCCACCACATGTATGGTGTACATCTAACCTTGTCGGGATAGTGATTAGCTTGCATATCCCCTCCAAACAGTACCTCCAACAGTGCCATTTCCCTCAGGCGTCGGATCCCCTCCTCCATGGTATTCCAGCTCTTTGTAAGATGGTCTGCTTGGAAGGCCTCTTTGTGAATGAACTTCTCTCTCACAGCATCCAGCAGCCGTGCCCAGAGAGACAGGGGCTTTGATTCTCTCACAAATGCCTCTTCAATGCCCGCATCTCGGGCAATAGACCTCAAGGACCTTGCTTCACCACCATCAAGGCTTATGGCATCACCCGTGGAATCCCAAACTCGGATCATCCAGGTTAGTATGGACTCATTCGGCTGACGAATGACGTCTTCCCGTAATTTCCGGAGATTGTCATACGATAAGGACTCAGTGATGATTTCTGGCTCCGGGTTGGCTGCCTGTGAGGGTCCTGCCTCCTCATCATCATCAACTGGGCGGGCTGATTTGGTCTTATATTTTCTCCTTTGGATAGGTGCAACCTCCATTGACTTGTTTGGTTCCTTGGAACTGGCCTGATCTGGAGTCACCCTTGTATCAGACCTCTCGTTTTCATCTTTTCTTTTTCCCTGTGAAGGCTGCACCATACCGAGCACCTTTTGGTAGGCAACGGCTAAAGCCCCACATGCATCTGCCACCTGCCTCTCTATGGGTTTACCATGACTCCTCTCCCTTGCAGCTATTATTATCTGTGTAGGGTCTGGGAGTTTTTCGAGAGCGAACTTCCATGCTGTAGGAACTGAACCACTTTCTAGAAATTTACCCAAGTCTTCCCATGGCCCATGCCATTCGAAGTTTCCCACCCCTGGGGCTGGCTTCTGTGCCCGTGCCTGGTTAATCATGGGCCTAACTACAAATGTTAGATATAACACCGTGGCACAAGCTTGCACGAAAAACCCCAAAAGGAAAACGTCTCTTACACCTAAAGAGAGTTTAAATGTCTCAGAGGCCGTTGTATTAGAACCAAAGAGAAAATGTAGGAGGGGTTGGGTAAATATACCTCCCTGTGTTTCTCCATAGGGATAGGTGCCATTATCCTTAAAACCCCAAAGGAGACAGTGTAGGCTAGAGCAGTAATATATCCTTGAGAACATGTCCCGAAGGAAAATAACAGGTGCTGAGTTTGCTATGTCATGAACCCAATGCGAGATCTCAAACATACTTATTACAATGAGGGTCATAGTGTCTGAGCTGAAAAACATCGACAGGTGAGACATAGATTTTGGCATAATTATATACCACAGAAAAGCAGCGAGCTTAGACTTCATGGTGCCTACAGGTTCACAAACACGTATAAAGTCACAAAAGGGCAGTTATTCCTTTTCCACTTTTCCTCTCTCTCGAGCCCCACGTTGGGCGCCAAAAATGTCCCAGTTTAAATGGGACAAGGGTCTTCTGCTGAGGATGGATTAGGAGGAAAAGACCCCAAACTTTTCCCTAAGCAATTATTAATCCAAAACTAAGGAGCTTTGATTGAAGGGAAAAAAAAACAAATTATGGAAAAGGGAAAACAAAATAACAGCCCTTTATTAAAAGGTATGTTTGTATTAACAAGAACACAAAAAGAACCCAAGTAAACAACCAAGCAATACTACTATACCCACCAATAATCCCCTTCAAGAACAAAACCGATAGCCCGGCAAAAGGAAAATTTAAAATAGTTCAATTTTTAGCACCCTTTGGTGTAGTTCCAACCACAGTCAGCAGGGGGCGCCGTCGGGTCACTGGAGGTGTAAAACTTGTAATGTCCTGTACCATTCACCAGGTGGCGCTGTTGGGTCGTTGGAAGTGCAGAACCTGTAGTGTCCTATGGTAGTCACCAGGTGGCGCTGTTGGATCACTACAGGAGCAGAGCTTGTCACCAGTGCCTGTCACCAGGCAGCGCTGTGGGATCCCTGGTCACTGCCACGTGGGATGGGGAAAACAAAAAAAAAAAAAAAAACCAACAACAACACCCCCCCCCGGGTATATCGGAGAAAAAAACAACAAAAAAACTGATTCCTCTTCCCCTCCCGAGGAAAAGGAGGAAGGGGGGGGGGGCGAAGGGGAAGGGGGGAGCGAAAAAAAAACAACACCGACAACACAGAAAGTTCTCTCAATGGAAGAAAAACTCACGAACTCCGGGGGGGCCCCGACAAACAGGAATAGTTGGGAAGGAACCGCAGCAGCCAAAAAAAACTTCCCTCCAACAGGAAAAAAAACAACAACAAAAAAAACCCAAATGAACCAGCGTCTGCCAGCTCACAGCAGCCTCTCCTCCTCCCCGCGAGCCCGACTTCCCCCCCCACACCTCCTTCCAGCCCACACACCAGCCCCAACCCCTCCCCCTTCGTTGCTAGGCAACTAATGTTCGACCATTAGCGCCCCGGCTAGTTCTTTTGTTTTCACCTAAATGGGTGTGCTGCACACACACACACACACAGGGGGAGGGGAAGGGAAGAAAAATTCCTTGCTAAAGTCAGAACTATGACAATGTAGTAGACAGTGTAGCGGGTTTTCCCTAGAAAGCTTATGCATTCTCCATCACTGGAGGTTTTCAGCACCTAGCTGGCTAAAGCTCTAAGCAACCGGGCTTCATCCCATAGCTGATGCTGCTTTATGCCAGGAATTGGACTAGAAATCTCCTGAGGTACTTTCCCACCAGAGCTCTCCCATGATTCTGTAGCTAGCTATATGAATTGTTTGTCTATGTGTCTATTAGATGTGGAAATAAAAAACATGTTTATTTTATTATTTTTATAATTTTGAAATATTATCTGAAAGAAGAGTTAAAATTCACTAACTTATTCAGTTAATAAGCACATATTTGCAGAATTAAGTTTGAGGTGCTGTTGCAAAATGGGATGTCTACATTTCCAGATTTCTTTAAATCTTATCTATTTTGTATTTTTAAATTGTATCTGCATACTAAAAAACTTCTGTTCCTTCGTCTGTGTTTCTTTCCCAATTCTTATTTGGGTGATTCACATCACATGTCAAAAGAATATGACCTGCATGCTTAGATGTAAGACACTGAAAGACAACACTGAAATTAATTTTTTTTTAAATGAGTGGTACTATAGCATCAGTATTTTCAAATTACTTTGGTCTTCAAAATCACATATAAAGATGAAGAGATTAATTAAAAATTCCATAAACTGCCTAAATATTCTGTAAATAAATTTATTTCCTTTCCTCACCACAGACATATTCCAAATACAATCCACTGCGCTCTCTCATCAATGTTCTTTTATGATGCTATAATGAAACCCGTTATTCATGCATTTTATTTTCAGATTTACATTCATTTTCTCTACTAATAAAACACCAACATATAAGCTATGTCCTGATTTCTCAAGGACCACCCTCTGACGAGAAAGATGGCAATCTTTTGAGGGCAGCATGCCAGCCTGCATTTTTCTTTCTTAACTTAGACATCAAAGAGGTCAAAGAGTAATATCAGTGAGGACCAGGAGACACTGCCTCTCAGAAACCACAGGTGTCTTATCAGCAACTGTATCAGCCTGTCTGAGAGGCCTAGATAGCAGGAAATGAGGATCTCAACAGGAGCAAGCTGTTGCTGCCTTTCACTGCTGTGTTGCCCGAGACACTGTGGCTTTCTTAGGCCTTTTATCTGAAATCCTAAACCAGCGTTTATACCAGGCTTTTCTCTTCTTTAATGAATTGCTGATCCCCAATCCTGTATTATAAACGATTACATTTGATGACAAGTTAGACACACTATAACAGGAGATGGTAATCTCAGTTCCAATCTTTTCCACAGAATGAATAAACCATTTCTAACTCTACAATCTGATGAAAACCCCTCTTCAGAATTTCATATGGATGAGACACATCTTATAAAAATTACAAAACCAAATTAAGACAACCAAATCCAGATCACACATATGCAGATACAAATACAACCTTCAAATAATAAGGAATTTTTTGTTTGCAAGAATATGGTTCTCAGCCATTGCCATTCAGGAAATACTGAAACGGTAAAACAGCATGAAAACTTTATCATACTACATTAGCTATTTCCCATTATGTATTATTAGGAACTGTCATATTACCCTAGAGTCCAGCACAATCATGGATCTCCATTATCTTAGCAGAAGGGCTTTCTTCTCTCCCTGACATAACTGCTAAACTACACAATAGTACTCTTTCCTTCTGTCAGAATATGAGTCCATCAGATTAACCATCTGGCCTGAAATACTTTCCTTTCCTGTTCAAAATCTGTTCCATATTCCACCCAGAAGGGCTTTTGACACAAAAGGGCTTTTCAGGCCTTGACATTTATCTGGCAGAGCAGACTTCTATCCAACTGCAGATATACTCACAGCTGTGATGGTGTTCTGCAGAGAGTAATATTCTATCCACAAGAGAAACTGTTTAATAATAAGAAGAGCCTGTTCTCTGATTCAGAAAGAAGGCCATATCCCACAAACACAAAGGTGTGCCATAAGTATGATTTCCTCTGCTATTTGTAAATCAGTGCCAGCTAATCTCAAGCAATTTGTGCCAGATTATCCTAAATAATTGTATATAATAAGTATACATATTTCAGGGAAGGAAGTAAATTAACAATCATGGAGTCTTCCTGCTCTAAATTGCCAAAACAGACATTAACTATAACTGAGCAAGCTGTAGTAATACCATTTTCAGGAAAATAAAGATCTATTTTTGCAATGAAAAATAATTAACCCCCCATAGGTCATGTGATCTTTGAATCAAAATTTCCCGGTGTCCAAAGCTCTACATCTTCTCTATATCAGAAAGATAATCCTTTTCTTTCTTTCATTTACCCTAACTTCAATCCTCCACCGAGAAAACAGTAAAGGAGTATTGCTAAAACAACATGAGTACAGACATTCCCATTGAGGAAAATTTAGTTATTGCATATAACATTTTGTAAATTCTTCTTTGAAAGTGTATTTGAAATCCTAGATGAAAGAAGAAAAATTGCTTCAAATTTGCATGTACACTAACCACACAGCATGATTATCTCCCTATTCTTTTTTCAGTGAATTCAAGAAGACCGGACAACTTTTATTTAAAGTCACCACAACTTTCTAGTGTTTTGTAGAACAAATAATCCAGGACCTTTCAATAAATACTATTTTAGGTCAAACTCAAGGGAATCTGAATCACACAAGGGGATCAGTACATCCCTTAAAAATCATAGCTTTCCCTCTTCCATGCATGTAGCCAACAGAATGACAGCTAATTGAGCATCCAGTTGCTATGGGACTCCATGAGGAGCTAGGGAAGAGGTGGTATAATGTCCAGAAAACAAGTAACATGCAGAGCTGAAAAAATATTCATTTTTAGGAAGTAAAGTGACAACATAATAGTCTAAGCACTGGGCTACCTAGCCACATGAGTGCCTTCACTAGTTATAGTGGAAGCTGCAAGTGCGAAGTACTCAGAGTGCAAAAGACCTCCAGTTACACTATAGACCTGCTTCACACTGCTGCTGTTGGTTTTTTTCAGAAAGCATTAAAAGATTACCAGTGACAGGTCATAGGACCTCGGGACATCAATGTTTTAGCTTTAGTTTCTTCACTGAGATAATCCTCTGTAATAATAAAGAAATATGATTATGCACAAGAACCAGACACAGTCAGAGCCTCTGTACTCTATGCCTTTTTGGGGAAGCAAAAAGGGACTTATCCATTCCTGTTGGCTTAGGGACATTACATTGTGGCACAAACACAAGATGGCATATAAATATCCAGTATTGCTTCTCTGTTTAGGTGCTTGGTTCCAACCTAAGTAAATCTCAGGTTGGTGTCTTTGCTCTCATCCCTATCAGGGAGCAGATCCTTCCCAGATACCCATCTGAAATCCACAAAAATGAAGATTTGGAAACAGACAATAGGCTCAGGATCTACTTTTTTTCTTTTCTTTTACTTTTTTTTTTTTTTTCTACTGCCTATTCATTTACTCAGGCACTATTAACAGGACAGTGTATATACTAGAAAGTCTACTGACAGTCTTAAAATGACTATTGGCAACCTAGAAAAAGGAGATTTTTGTTTTATAACTGCTAACATAAGACCTTTTATATCTTTTAGACCATATGAACCCTTAGATTTGTTATTTTCCTTATGAAATGTATGCCTTTTCATATGTTTTAATTTCATTATAGGATCTTTTTCTATTTCTAAGACAGAAGTCTTCTCCTTCTCTAGGCTTATTTGTCTTTAGGCAGACTGTGAATTCTTTACGTCTATGTGGTTTTATTTCCTCTCCATCAGTCTGTGAGGTTCTTTTCTTACAACACTGTGATGGGTTGACCTTGGCTGGACACAAGGTGCTCACCAAGCCACTCTGTCTCTCTCCTCCTCAGTAGGACAAGTAGTTGAGTAAATAAGATGAAAAAAACCTTGTGGGCCAAGATAAGGCCAGTTTAATAAAGTGAAAGCAGAAACAAAGGAAAACAAAAGATTTATTTTCTACTCCCCATCAACAGGTGTTGTCAAAGCACTCCCTGGGAAGTAAGAACCACATTATGACTACTCCAGAGTACAAACTCTGGAATGACCCTATCCTGCCCTCCTCCTTTCTCTTTTGTAACTGGCCAGGTGTGGTATGGAATATCCCTTTGGTCAGTTTAGGTCAGCTATCCTGACTATGCCTCCTTTCAACCTCTAGCCTGCTCACTCTGAGTCTATTGGCTCAACAGTATTCAAAACCCTGCTTTGTTATCAGCACCTTTTTAGCTACAAAGCACAGCACTATGAGGGCTGCTTTGGGGAACATTAACTGCATCTCAGCCAGATCCAATACAAACACAAAATTGTACTCCTGAACTTCCACATTTTCTTTGGTTTGGACGCTACCCTCTATTGCTGCAGTACTTATTTTTGCAGCAAAATAAAAATATGCTTTTCGTGTGACCATTCCCATCTCAATATTACAGGTACTACAGATAGATGCATTAACTGATCTAACTTTTCCCCATATTTGTGTCTTTGATCTGATTTTCTTGTGGAATTGTGAGGAGTTGTTCAATTACTCAAGATTAACATTTGGGACCTGTGGATGGGGCGGGTTTTTTTTCCTGAAGAAAGATTTGTTCATGTTAGTCATGAACTGTGAGAGATTCTACATGTTGGCACACAGTTAAGAGGTGGAATCGAGAGGAAATGGTACTTATTTCTTTACTTATTTTTAATTCATAGAATTAATTGACAACTTACTCCCTACATTGCCTCTGGACATGAATCTTACCTACTGCTCCTTTTTTCAGCTTTAGACTTGATTACAAAGATCTTACGCCTTTTTGTGATAGCAGTGGTGGCACTGCTGATTTCAGCAAGACTGTTCATGCAAATAATAATTTGCTACTGATATTATGAAGTTTCTAGGAAGTAAATGGGTTCAAATTCACAGGCTCAGACAGGGAAAGATGAAAAGCATATACCATCATTCTGAGGGTGCTCAGCAAAGTAATCTGAAGCTGGATGTCAGTATGATTTTGATGGCTGCGTTTACTATGGAGTATTCCAACACCTAGGACTTGTATCATTCTGACAATCCCCCCTGCTTGAAGAATCTCTGACTACTCTAATAGGATTAATTTGGTTTATGTCCTTGCTATTTATTATCCAAACAGCATAAAATCTCCTATAAGATTCAAATCCATAAAATGAGAGGTGATAAACTCATTAAGATTTTATCTTAATGATTTACATCTCTGGGCCACTTCCAGAAGTGGCGTATTTATACGTGACAACAGGAGCAAAAATTCTAAATTTAGAGTTATTGTAACTCATACACCAAGAAAGCAGAGGGTTCTAATGCAGCAGAAGAAACTAAAGGAAATATGTATGATAGAGTAATGAACTCTGTACAAGTAGTGCCATAATAGCTGCATGGTACTACAGCAAAGCATATATCAACCTTTTCAATATGTGTATCCTTTCCAAGGGACAGAAATACAATTATGTCTGCAGTCTGAGCATTTTATTAATTTTAAAGTTGCTGAACTAAAATAATAATCAATGAAACCTTTTCCTTTTTTCAGAAGTAGTACTGAAGGGCTTCCTACTATAGGGCATCCTGAAGGTCATTTGCTGAAGGAGAGCTAAAAGCTGGCAGGGGTCGTGACTGTCATAACTGCCTAATCATCTGGGATCAGACCAAATCACCCAGGTTACTATTGATAGCATCCTTTGTGACTGCATGCAGGCCAGCACAGCCCCAGCTGCTTCCCACTCTCAGTTGCAGGTTCAGCATCTCTTACTTTCCATTAAAAGGCACTATTTTTAGGTAGGCAATCAAATGCTCTTTGCACTTGTTTTAAGGAAAGGTATTCAATAGCAGAACAGGTGATCTGAAAACTAAGCTGAATCCTTAATACAGTCTGAGCCTTTCATCACTTCTACCAGCTTAAATAGCACAGCGATAAGAAAAGACTGGGTATCTCTTGTTTTTTCTCCTCTCTGTACAGCCACAGAAAAATTTAGAAAATAAATCACTTAGGAAGGTGACAATATGATTTATAAATTTAGGGGGAAAGGGAAAAGCACTCAGAAAAACAATATGCATTTTTTTTCCAGTGGGTACACAGTTTAAAACATGCCTGTGCCATATGGAACATTGATGATTTATAACCAGGGGACTTTAAGCTTCCAAAGTGTATAAAACTGTTCCCAAAGTATTTATTTTAAAAAAGAATAATTCACATGCACAACAGCATTTACTATGCTAATTTCTCCTGTTTAGATGGATGAATAAAAGAAATAATACATAACTTAAAGGGTCAACCACTTATTTGTTTCTTTGTTCTTAACAATGAGCTTTACACAGCAAATTATCCTTATTTATTTAGTCCTTATTTATTTATTTTCCTTTCAGGCTAGCCTGCAAGTACGGAAGTTATCAGGAAGTATTAGCAGGGAACTGAAGGTCATGGGCTGCTGCTGGCTACTGTGATGTGAAGCTGACAGTCTCAGTCAGCCGGGTGCAGTACGCTGGCTTGCCAGCATATGGAACTCGGTACAGTGGGATGAACCACTCCCTTAGCATCACTGGGCACATCTGCACTGCACACAATGAAATTGTGCTTTAAAGGCACAGGGAAAAAACCACCAGTATACATGAAACAGAAACAGATGTGTGTGTGTTTTCCCAAGGTGAAGTGTTGTGGGTTTAGTCTTGGTAGGCAGCTCAGCCCCACGCAGCTGTCCACTCGCTTTATATACTGATGTCATGTGGTGTGGGATGTCCCTTTGGTCAGTTGGGGCCAGCTGCCCCAGCTGTGTCCCTCCCAAATCCTTGTGCATCCCCAGCCCCCTCACTGGTGGGGTGAAGCAGAAAAGGCCTTGACACCATGCAAGCACTGCTCAGCAGTAGCAAAAAATTCCTGTGTTATCAACACTGTTTCCTGCACAAATCCAAACCGTAGCATGTACTGAGAAGAAAATTAACTATTCCAGCCAAAACCAGTACTGAATGGCAGTCCTTCAGAATAAGAGCAGAAGGAGAAACACAAAACAAAGGTCCTTTACAGTTCTCTCTGTGACTGAGAAAGCAAATCTTTCTGTTCTACCCACTGCAGTTAACTAGATGGATTGTGTACAATAAAACAAGTCATGGGGAATAATTTTTCTGAAACTGACCCACATCCCTCTTGTCCAAAAACACACAATTTGAGACTGGCCCCTGCAGACCTGTACAACAGAAGATCCAATCACTAAGGCAGACATTACAGACCAGGACTGTTCATCAGAAAAAAGATGGCCTCTACCACTTTCCCCCAGGCTCAACAAAGACATTTGCAGACCCTATCAGTACTCTAGTTCTGAGCCTTATTTCCATTAAATATGGTGACAGGTTATTGACACAGCAGCTATTAACATTCTTTGCAATGACATAATTATTACCATGCCAGCCATTTTGTACTTATGCCTAGTAAAAATTATGTTATGAAACACTCCTTGAATGACTGTTAAAAGCAGGAGGAAAAAACTGGGGTGAATAAATAAAGTTTAGGTCCAGATAAAGAGTTACATGAGCACTAGGAATTTTTCAAGAGTGTCTGGTATTCTTGTATTTCAGGAATCATTATTGATGTCAGTGAGCTTTGTTCTTTCTGTAGAAAAAATGGATGGAACTGCATCCTTGGCTTATTTCAGATACCTAAGAGATTTTAATTGCTATGAATAGGCTCAGTTAAAGAGTTAAACTAAATCCTTTTCTAAAATAAATTAAGGACATCATATTTAGCCATCAAACTTCTCTGTTGTTATTTGAAAAAATATCTGTTAAATGTCACTGGAGCAAAAACAGTTCACAAAGTACTTATCAAATCATTAATTTCTCTACAGAGCCCCAGAGGTCACAGTGAATCTTCTTTAATTCCTCTTTTTCAACTCCTTCTTTTTAAATTTTGTTACAGAAAGGAAACCTGAGAGATGGATAGAACCTCTATAACATAGCTTTAAAACTTTAATATTCTGTCTTACACTTTCACTAAGTACTTTAATTGATTGCCCTTCCTGAATGATTGATGTACAGGATTTTATGTGCTGTTGAATGCCACCTGTTGTATAATCATTTTAATTATTGAATTGCATTGTTGTACCAGCACAAAACATCTTCACCTTAGTTTAAAATGACAGATCTATTTATGTATGATGATCTCTGTATGATGATCTTTCCTTGCATTAGGATCTTAACTGCCATAATATAAATCCAGAGGCCCTTTTTAGGAACTAGAACAGGTCTTCTCTCTTTATTTACTCTGTGCAGTGTAAAGCAGAAAATAATCATATTACTTCAGGGTAATTTTGAGGTTTAATGTAACACATCTAAAAGTGGGGCTGAATGATATTAAGTGTCTTTAGACTTTCTTTGGTCACTATTACTACTAAAATAAAGGGTCACTTACAGAGGGAACTGTTTTGGGTTGTTTCCTTTTAATGTGGGATTAAAGCAGGCCATAAACCTAGGGGGATAATTTCATACAGTTCATTCCATAATATAAATTAATTTCTTAGATTATATCAACAGCTGTGCATTGAATGTACATGCTTATGGTTAATAAAACCTTTGAAGAAAATCCCTTCTATAAGCACATCAGTTGAGGAACATAGAAAATAAAATGTATATCCCCACACCATTAGTCTCGGTTCTTTTTCTTTAGTCTGATACTCTTTCATGTTTGTCTACAAAAGGCTTTGTAAACATATTTTTTGAGAAGTCAATTATTATCAGTCTAATGACTAGAATGCACAAAATAACTGTTGCTCAGGAGATGCAACAGCCATTATGAGTAAATCACAATATGAATACTACAGTTTTTAAACAAATTAACAAGTTTCACCAATAATCCTTCTCTTTCCAGTATAATATATTGGATTTTCTGCCATTCACCTATTACAGTGAATCCTTCTTCACACTAATTTGAATATGATGGGAAGGTATATGTAATATAAAAAATCTCAATAAGAATATGCAAAGGTATGAAGCATATTCCTCAGTGGTATTTGCATGTTAGTTTAATGCAAGTATTACAAGGAATGAATGAATAAATAAATTAATACTTCATTGTCTCAATTCTTACAGTGCCCTTTACTATTTAGGTTAGCCTGTAGTCTGACAGAAACACGGAATGCCTTACATTTCCACATATATTGAAATGGAAAAGCTTCCTGGAAATTGAAATGAAAATCCTCAGCTCAGTTGTCTATTTTGTTGTTTTGTATGACAGCAGAACAAGCTGTAACTTCTTCATTCGTTTTTTACTGTATCATAGATTCACACCAACAGCCTTCATTTTATCTCTGAACCTAAAATAATATATGCAGCTTTTATGTTGTGACATTAAAATAGGCTTTCCCATGACTGCTACTGTTTTATAGCAAAATTTTATTTCCAAATGTAAAACCCTGGAAGTGACCTAAATCTATAACATAAATCTATGAGTAAGGCACAGGGTAGCTAAGCAGAAACAAAAAGACTGAACAATAGAATGAAATGGAGTATTAGCTTTATGTCCTTATCTTCCTCTAGATCTAAACTCAAATCCAGGCTTGGTTCGTAAAAGAAAATTAGCTTGATCTTCTCATTTTGGCATCCATTTGTGGAAATCACAGTACTTCAGTGAAGTTAACAGTCGCTGGTCAAGGGAAACGTGAAACTGAAAGTCCCTGAATGTTCAAAGGAAGCAGATGGAGGTTGTTCTGGGATAAATTACCGTCAGCCATTCTCTTCCTTGGGACCATATCTGACACAAGCCAGTGCAACTCATCTTTATTTCACCGAGAGAGTAATAGACTAGATAAGTCTCAGGATGATAATTGGCATAAAAATTATTAGCAGAACAGACCTGGCATTGACCATGAAATTACAGCAGTGCCTCAAGAATATTTAAGAACCTAACACACCTATTCCTTAATATTACTTTCAGTTTAGCATTTTTAAGGACTGAAAATTGCAGTTGCTTCTCATTTGGAAAATGTCTTAGAACCTTATATAATGACACAAATTAAATAGATCAACTTTCTTGATTTGTTAGGTTGACTTCATATTATGCAACTGTGTCTATTTAAATTTAATTAAAAACATTCAGTTGTGGACTTCCTTTGGGAATCAAGAAAACAGACATTACTATAAGGAAAGACCCTTCAAGCAAAAGGGTAACCAAAAGACCCCAGTCTCATTTAGTCCAGCAAATCATTTTTGCCTTTTGGGCCAGAATGCATGGACCTCACTCAATCATTTTACCTGGATGATAACAGGCAAAGAAATGTGGATTTGGGAAAGGAAGAGGTATATAAACCCATAAATAACCCCAGCTCTCTATTCCCATAACTAATTTTAATCCTATTTTTTATTTATATATTCTAGTGTAAAATCCAATCCTGCAGTACCATTTACTAGGGCTCTTCCTTATAAGGGTTTATGGAAGCATCCATCCATTTACAGGAAATGTGGAACTGTGGAACCAACCATTTGTAACTCTTATTCATGTCAAGTGGGGCTTTAAAGTTAATTTAGAGATCTGGTATTTTGAAAATACAGCTGAAAAATCCTTTGATATAAACAGTTCAACGTTATTTCAGAAAAAATTTTAGGAAGTATCTGTCAAACAATAAAATAGTAGTACTATACCTTAAATGAGACAGCAGCAATAGGCCTGAATTTGAAAAGAAACTTGTGAAAATAAAGAGAATAAGGAAACAAAATTAATTCAAATGACAGTATTTTCAATATTACATATAAAAAAAAAAGATGAGACTGGAATACTATGTGTTTTAAAAAACACAATTCACTCTAACTTCAGGAAGTTTGCTTTTTCCATTTTTTTCCTTGCCCTTTACAGGAGACTGGGAGCAGAAAGATCATTATAGAATCATAGATCATTGAATCATAGAGTAGTTTGGGTTGGAAGGGACCTTTAAAGGTCATCTAATCCAACTAGGTGAGCAGGGACATCTTGAAATGGAGCAGCTTGATCAGAGCCCTATCCAACATGACCTTGAAGATTCCCAGGGACTAGGCATACACCACCTCTTTGGGCAACCTATTCTAGTGTTTCCCTACCCCCATCATAAAAAAGATTCTTCCTTATATCTAATCTTGATTTACCCTCTTTTAGTTCAAAACTATTATCTCTTGTCCTATTGCAACAGGCCTTACTAAGAAGTCTGTCACCTTTTTTCTTATAAACCCTTTTAAGTATTGAAAGACTCCATTAAGGTCACCCTAAAGCCATTTCCTTTCAGGCTGAACAATCCCAGCTCTCTTAGCCTTTGCTCATAGGAGAGGTGCTTAGCGCTCTAATCATCTTTGTGGCCCTACTCTGGACTTACTCCAACAGGTCAATGTCTTCCATGTGTTGAGGACCCCAAGGCTGGATGCAGCACTCCAGGTGGGGTCTCAGGAGAGCAGAGTAGAGGGGCAAAATCCCCTCCCTCAGCCTATTGGCCACACTTTTGATGCAGCCCAGGACACATCTGGCTTTCTGGGCCAAGTCCTTCTCATCAGGGCTGCTCTGCTGTTTACCCCCCAGCCTGTATTAATACTGGGTGTTGCCCCAAGCCAGCTGCAGTACCTTGCACTCGTCGTTGATGAACCTCATGAGGTTCACATGAGCCCTCTTCTCCGTCTTGCCTAGGTCCCTCTGGATGGGATCCCATCACTCCGTTGTGTCAACAGCACCACTCAGCTTGGCGTCATCTGCAAACTTGCTGAGGATGCACTTGATCCCACTGTCTATGTCATCGGTGAAGATATTAAATATACTGGTTCTGGTACAGACCCCTGAGGGACACTACTTGTCACTGATCCTCACTGGGACATTGACCACTGCTGTCTGGATGCTTTTACAGCATCTGACTAATTTTTCAGACTTTAACAGGAAATTAGATGGGAAAAATACTAAAGTGCTTCATGTGTTTGGAAAGGTGTTATTGAAGATTTGGCTAGGAAAAAATGTTACTTGTCCATCATCTCTTACAAAGGCTATAGATGCTAATAACATTATTTTGTTTACCATTTCTGGCAACTCCAAGGTGACATGCACTTTCAAACATAACTATATAGGCTGTTTACCATTATTTTTCAAGAAATTCTGTTCAGTCAACCATGGACAGCCACTTCCTTTTCTCCCAAGGCATGCTATTATCGAGAATTCAACAAAGTTGCCAAATAATTTCATATTAAGGGAAAAACAATCCAAAACTCTGTATTTAATGTTTCTATTTGCAAATAAAAATAGGAGTGTTGATTCCATCCAAGGAAGTATTATCATGAACTGTGATCTCAGTTCAGTGTCTGCTATTTCTTTGTAACAAATAAATTTTCTTTTCAACTGCAGCTCTTACTTGTGCAGGACAGCTAATAAGAAAAAGCTGTTCCATTTTACTGTTTCCCTTGAACATGCATAAATGTATCCTGAGTTGAGTAACTCTCACAGGTGTGTTGAGCTAACAGGAGAGGTTCAGATTTCAAACAGACATATCACAGGGAAGCAAGTCTCCATGCATCAGTTGATCCATGTCAACCATCCATATATATGCTCTTAGCCCACAGCAAGGGTCAGATCACACAGAATCACAGAAGCATGGAATATGCCAAGTTTGAAGGGACCCACAAGGATCATTGAGTCCAACTCCTAGTTCTGCATAGGACAATCCCCGTAAGTCACATGGGCATGCACTCGAGAATATTATCCAAACACTTCTTGAGCTCTGTCAGGCTGGGTGCTGTGAGCACTTCCCTGGGGAGGCTGTTCCAGTGCCCAATCACCCTCTGTGTGAAGAACCCCTTTGTAATATCCAACGAAAACCTCCCCTGGGACTTCAAGCCATTCCCTCAGGTTCTGTCACTGCTCACCACAAAGTGTCTATTCCTCCTCTTCCCCTTATGAGGAAGTTTGAGATCGCAACGAGGTCTACCCTCAATCTCTTCTCCAGCCTGAACAGACCAAGTGACCTCATCCACTCCTCATACAGTTCCCCACAAGGCCATTCACCATCTTTATTGCCCTCCTTTGGGCACATTAGCACTCAGTAGCATGGTGTGTGCAGATAGTTCACACAGATCAGCTCATGGGTGGTAGCCTGTTCTCTACCATTAAATTGGTCACTTGTTTCAGTCCACCATCACGTGATGGTGCATCAAGGCTTTGTATAGAGCATTACTCTAATATATAAACTTTTCTCTGTGTTTGTATAGTACTTAGCACAGTGCTGCCTAGGTTGTGATGGAGCTCCTAAACTGGATGTCATAAGGTGCAACACAAATTGCAAATACCAGAGACAACTTTAAGCACAGAATTATTTCACTTGCGGAGGCAGGGCTTTCCTAATTCCACCATGGTCCAACAGGTTTTCATTAGAGTTAGACTATGTTGGACATACGTTGACTTTGAACAACCTCTTTTCACATATAGACTCTTAAATTTTTCAGTCTGTCTGTGAGGGATATATTTAGGATGGAAAACTTTTATATCACATTATATTCATTAGGCATCTCTAATACTCATCCTTGAGAGAATGTAAGAAACATCCAACAATGCAAAAGATACTCTGATATCAACAATATTAATCAGAGAGAAATGTGATGTCATTTTCAGAGGACAGCACAAGTTAAATGCTTCTGAATTCCCTGTCTGTTGTGAGGGGGATTTTGCAAGATGTGACCCAGAAATCAACTCATCTGAGGGAATTTGTCAGTGAAATGCATGGCTTCAAATTACAGAATTGAAGAGTAAAAGAGAGCAAATTCTGTGGTTGCTCGGCAGACTCTGTTAAACAGGTCATTCAAATTCTGCCTGTTACTTCTCTCTGAGTCCCGTAAGTTGTATTTGACTTTCAGAAAGGACATTCAACCCTGATTTGAAGACTGCAGTACAATGAAATTCAAGCACTTCTTTTGTTCCAATGATTAATCAATCTCACTTTTAAGAATATTGTTCCTAATTTTAATTTTAACTTGCCTGTCTGCAGCTCCCAGACATTGGTTCAGTGTTCTGTATTTTTCCCCTGAAGATACTTATACACTATAATCAAATTATCTCTCAGATTGTGCAGTCTCCAAAGGGCATTTTACGGTTCTTTTCTGTACCACCATTCCAACATCCTTTTAGAAAATGTCTATACCAGAGTAGCGTATGATACTTCTGTACCAGACTCACCACTGCTGTGAGTTAAAATTAAAATCACTTTGCTGCTCCCATTTGTAGGCCCCCCACCTACACACCAAAGGATCTTCCAGCTCCTTGCTGCAAAAAATAAACGTAAATTTAGTTACTTGTCCTCTGTAATCCCTAAGTGACTTCCAACATCGCTTCCCAAAAAGCAATACCCCTGTCTGATTTTCCTGACTTTCTAATTCCCTTTCCAGTTCAAAGATACTTTGTCAGTGTATGTCTTAGGTGAGAGTGACATTAAAGCTACAGTGTCAGTAAGGACATTATTACCTTAATTTGGAAGTATTAAATTTAACTAAGTAGAGTTGCCTTTACAGATTGAGACTCTGGACATGCATTGTGTATCTGTAGTCACATTATTATGGCAGCATAGAGAAACACAGCTGTTATGTAGACAGAAAGAAAAATAAGTGAGATAAACTATATAGGCATGTAGGCATGGGCATATAAACACTTAAAGATTAATATATTGCAATATACATTAATATTTAGAGCTTGACAGGGTTTTAATTTTACTGTTTTGATGTTTGAATTAAAAATTCTTCCTTCTTTCATGCGTCTCAAATTTTATCACACCATCTGCACTATACAAGAGCTTGCATGCTTCACTGTAATTGTGTTTTCTGTGCAAAAAAATACATACCTTAAAATTATATTATCTGTATCACTCCTGGAAATTCTGCATCTGCAATCAGCAGCTCTCATTCAGGCAGGCCTGCATTTCTACAGTTAATCACAGAGTTTTGGTACTTCAACTCCTTCAAAGGTGAAGCACTGTGGAGATGTCAGTGTCCAGAAGAGCTTTCTTGTGCCTTCAGCTTGTAATGAACTGTTTACAGCATCTTAGTGTTAGAAAAATACTGAAGTAAAATAACCAGTGCTATTGAGGACCTACAATATCCTATTGATTTTGGTTTGGGTTTTATTGGTGGGGTTTTTTGTTTGTTTGTTGGTTTGGTTTTTTGATGAGGTTTTTTTTGTTACATTTATGTATTATTTATCAGGCTTAAGAGTTTCTTTACATTCATTGGATTGCCCTTATCCCAGAGTAGGAAAACCATATTAGATGATTTAGGATAACTTTCAAACAGACTTGAGTTTAAACTGTGATTTTAAGACCTTTTCTGCTATATTATATACCGGCCTCAATATAATGTTCATGGTCCACAGAGATTTTGAGATGAACTCAGATTTATTTGATCCATTCATTCTTTTCAAGTTCTCAAAGAAGAACCAGAAGAAAGGAGCAGAAGAGACCAGGAGAATCACTGCGTAAGGAGGCATAAGATAAAACACAGTTTGGACTCAGTCCTTGAAACTGCTGTTTCCCATGTGCATGGTTGTAGAAATTGCCAAATGATCCTGCCACGTAGATCTCACCACACTACAAGGCAACAACAGGAAACATCCCTACTAATTTGACAGAGGGAAATTCCTTACAGACTCCAAAGCTGCCAAGTCTGATAGAGGCATTTCATTACTCTCCTACACTGCTTCAGACAAAGAAAGTGAGATTTATTTCGTTTCTTTCAAGGAAGCCAACAGATTATCTGAATCAGATAAGCATGGTATTGTAATGAATGAATGTGTGAAGTTCTGATTTTTGGCCCAGCTGGAAGAACCTGATGAGCAAACATCACTGTAAAAGCTAGGGCTATGCCTCACTGTCATGTTTTTAAGACCAGCTGGAAATTAAGCACCACACAGCCGCTTGCTCGAACACCACTTGTTTCTCCAGAATTACAAATGGATTTTGTCCATACATAGCTTGACAAGAGTCACCTCCAAAGACTAAGGACTTGTGTCTTTTTTCCAACTGATTTGTCAATGCCTGGTTTCTTAGCAAGTGATCCCAGATGTCTGGCTCCCTTACCCTCTAATTCCACACTCACGCATAAGGGACACAGACATCTGAAATGCAGATGCTGATCCTGAAAGCAGGGTCTGTGGTGAGCACAACATATATCCAACTCTGAAGCCACTGCTGAGCTTTGAAGACTTCAGGGTGCACATCTCCAACAGCTCAGAGACTTCTACAGGTCCTTCTCTCTGTGGTGCAGACCCACCCTCTGCCATCCTGTTATCCTAGAACCGGCTGTCATTTTTTGAAGTTTACAATCTGAAATACATATTTAAAGTTGGAGTATACAAATATATAATACAGAATATGGCTACCTGTACTTAATCCAATATAACAGAATTTCTGTGTGTATAAAAATAACTCATTGCACACTTCTGCTCTTCACATTCTTAGTGACCAGCTGTTTACCTCCACAGCTAATGCCCAACAGATCTTCCCCTTGAGGAAAACTGGAACTGTCTGAAAAGCAGAACACATTTGGCAGAAATAACCATAATGAAGATGAATGTTAACACAACATGCTAAACTCAGTCTGGGACACAGGCTTTCAAACTGCTATTTCCAGCTTGCTGTTGAAAAACTGTTTCAGACAACATAAAAAGCTGTATCTAACACTTTCTGGCAGTGCCATATTGTCTGGGACTAACACAAAAGGGAGGTGCACATGAAAAGGCAAGGATGAGTTCACCTTCATTGCTACTAAGATTTCTAAGCTATCAAAATAATCAGAAAATTAAGAATCTAAACACAGGGAGAAACCAGCCAGCTTGCCTTCCAGCAGCTTCAGTCAGAAGATCAATGGGATCTTGACAGTACTGGTACCATCTATCCTTTACACCTATTCAGATGTTTATTTAAAGTGAATTAAAGAAAGGCAAGCTTTAAGAGTGAAAATAGTGATAATAGGAAAACTCAATCAGTGGAACAAAACTATACTATAGTCCACAGAGAGCCCAGAACAGAAAGGTGTGCACTTACCATTGATCGGGACAAATAAAACCCAGTGAACAAAGGTTAATAAAGCAATAAGAAAGGTACCAAAAGCCACTGAAAATGACAATAAAAAGGACAAGCTGAAAGCCTGCACAGATCTTTAAAGGAGGGCTGCCCGAGCTTTGTGTAGCTAATATGTATACAGAAAACAAGCAGAGAGCTATTCTGCATGTAACAGAGGGGAATGCAGCCCTCCTTCTTACTTTTTGCAGAAAAAAAGTGCATTGATTTAAAATTGCTGTTGCATGACCTGAAAAAAAACCAGCAAAAATACCTTCCCAGTTCAGTGTCTCAGGGACTGAATGCTACTATTTGCCAGCATCAATTACTTTTACAGTGGTTTCACAATGACACAGTCTTCAGCAGGGGCTGAAACTACCTCCAGAGGCAGGCACCAGGAGAGCTGAATTAGGGCACCATAGGAGTTTGCAGTCCCTCTACCTCTCATTGTTCAACAAATTCCTCATAAAAGGGCCCAGGAGAGTGTCTTATTTTCCTTCCTCTCACCAAACCATAAAAGTTTTGAAATTCATTTTTAAAGGAGAAAAGATATTATTTTTAAAAACAGCTTTTTTTTTCCTTTAGCATTATAAAGGATATGAAGTATTAGTCCCTTGTCTTTATCTTACATTCTTTCATGCAATGTAAGGCCATCCCACTGGTTTTCTAGAAAAAGCTTTCATAATAAGCACAAGCTTTACACATAACCTGCACTTGCAAAACTAAAACTTAATGTTATATGGGATCTGGTACAGTGATATCTTGGATAAATAAAATACATTACAGGGGTGCTAAAACCAGTTCATGTTCTTCCTCAGCTCAGCCCCAGGAGGCAGCAGGAGCTCACCTATCAGTGCCAGGGGGGCTGGTGAGGTTGCTCAGGAACTTGACAATTGTGCAAAAAACAGAGTCAGCAAGGCAGAAAATAAGACCATGTGGCCATCCCAGTGTTGAGCGCTGGAGTTATTGACTGGTGACTTTTTTGTGCAGACATAAAACAGTGCAGACATACTACAGCTTTTACTTTAAAAAATCCAACAAGAACAAGCCCAGTGTGAGGAGTTATATAGCCTCTGGCTAGGTGTCAATTACAATATTAAGATGAATTGATGAAAAATAAATAATATAGCTGTTCACAGGTTCTCACAGATCTTGTTCCTCAGCAGGACATTTGTGAACTGAAGAAAGATTGCAGTGCCTAAGCCAAAGGTGATACCAAAAGAATGGAGAAATGAGAGCCTAGCTGGTGGAGTATGTTTAGTGGCATTTGGCAAATGCAGATGCTTTATGTTTAGCTCTTGGTTTTATTTTTTTTTTTTTTAGTGTTACCTTTATTTTGCTGTATAGAGTGTAGTTATCTTTAATTCTATGGGATACAATTACATGGGCTGTCATTTAATTATATAATTACAGTTATTTAAAACTTCTTTTGGAATAAATATGTTAAATGCTCTGAGTTCACTATATTCACAGCAGCTTTAGTCACAGCCAGTATTAATTGCTCTCATTTCTGCCCCCATTTCTCTCTCATCTTTTACTTTGTGCTTTCTCCCTGCTGGAGATAAAATTTTGCTCTCAATATGATGGAACACTTCAGCCAGAAAATACAGTTGAAACCATATGGTTAAGACCTTCATTTTTACCTAGCATTCACTATTATAAGAATCAAGCTGGTCTCCAGGGGGCTTTGGCAAACGTATTTGCACCTGCAAATGATGACCTTTTTGCAGTTTGCATGCCCCAGATCAGTAAACAGATGCATTAATGAACATCTGAAGAGGAAAATTCCTTTGGACATTGCTCATCTGTGACCACTTGAAAAAACTGTTTTGTCTGGTGTTTTGGTTGTAAGGGATAATTTATGAGCAGTATCCTAGGAGGAGACTTGTCACTTCTGTCTCTTTCATTGCCACGAACACATGAATCTGCTGGGGCACAGGAACACCATTGCAAGCAGAAGAAAGACAACATCAACGGTGGAAATACATCATACATAAAAGTGACACACACACAAAAGACCTATAAATAAGATAACAAATTAGCAACAAAAACCAGCAGCTTCCTTGTTGTCAATATCCATCATCAGAGGAGCTAGGGAGCCATTAGATAGGCAATGTGTTGCTCTGATTTAGCAAACCTGCAGATGCCTGACAGCACTCATTTGATGGTCAGCACATGTAGGTATGATGGTTCTCCTCAAACATGCAAATGAATTCTGAGAAGACTGCTCCTGTGCACGGAGTTAATGCCATGCAGAGAGATAGTTTTTTTCCCTTTGCAGAAAGGAGACTTGGGTATTTATAACTGGGCTCATTCTATTCCTCTGAAGTAACTAATTCCCTAGGATTTTATTACACAAATTTCCAGGTGATTTATTGATAAAAATAAAGCTCGATAAGAACCCTCATGTGAGTGTATCCATGTACATACATGAATGTATATGAGGAGAAGAAAAGAGAGTTGGACAAAAGACCAACAGATTTCATATTTTAATTTTTTTCTTCCCATAAAGAAGGAATTTATTATAATTTAAAATTATTTGGATAATTCTTGCTTGTTTACGTAGCAGTGAATTTTGTTATTTTATATAGGACATTATAGAGAAAAAATTAAATTAATCATCCCTTCCTAGAAATATAATTCACTGATAAACAATAGCTGAGTAAGAAAAGAAAAACATGTACACAGAACTTCAAGATATCAGCCAGTTGGCAAAAAAATGTGTATTTTATTTTATAACCACTGGACCATGAGAAAAGCTGGTCTCCAAATCTACAATAACTTCATTTTTTTCAGTCTACAAAATCCAAAGCAAGGATGACTACTGAAGCAATCTGCAGTAGGATGCTACTTGCTTGAAGTGCGAGATAAGTACACTATAATTTTGTCTCAAGCTTTGAGAGAAATGACATTGCTAAGGACAGCCACAAGACTATGTAACTCTAGAATTTAAAGAAGAAAATGTATTAAATATATTAACATATTAAATTAGAGTTTATTTTTGTGTATTATTTATTCTGAAGTAACATTTACATCTATTTTTTAACTGTGAATAAGACAAAACCTTTGTCATATACTTACATAAACATAGACAAATGTGGGTATGTGGGTGGAGAAAAAAAGAAGCAGCTTTTCCTGATCCTTCACATGGAACAAAATATTGTGGCCCAACCCTGGAATAATTTCAACAGTGTGAGACAATTTAGACATTTTCTTTAGACACAAATTAAAAAGATATCTCTGCCAGCCCATCCAAATACTAAATCAGAGTTTGTCAGGCAAATCTGGGACAAGGTATATTTTCACACCTAAAAATATCCTAAAATAATTAAGGTGCAATCTTCTCTAAAGTAATTCAATTTACTAGTGCTGTGCTGCGATTTTTAACCACTTTAACTGGTTTAAGGAATAAAACAATACAACACTTGAGGTTTTCTACTTAAGACAAGAATAAAGGTGAGAAACACATAGCGCCACTCTGGCATTGTACAAACTCAACCATCACACCATCTCAAAAAAGAGATAGCAGAAGAAGCACAGAGAAGGTGATGAGAAAGAACAAAGTGTTTGAACAGTTGAGGAAGACAGAAAACTCCTCAGAGCTTCAGCTGGAGAAGAAACAGTTACAGATTCTATGTCAACACAGAACTGAGTGATTATTCCATGAAGTAAGCACTCATTAAGTTACAGGCACAAATTACTTCATTGCTATGACATGGTAGAAACCAGCATTGCATGTTTAAAGACAGATCTGTAGACTGGCAGAAGAAAGATTCATCAGTTATTATTCTCAAAACACTATGGATACAACAGATGGCAGCTGGAAAGGCTTATGGAGGTAAGATCCAATAAACACTCACCCTCTTCAGAAACCTCTTCCCTACCCTATCTTGCACAAGATTCTCTCTCAGGGGAGACACTAAGCTCAGTAGAACTTCAGTGTAGTCCAGTACTGCTATGGCTTTAAAAGTTATTACTTGTGGAATTCTGACAGTGCATTTTAGTCAAACAGTCTTATTTTTTAACCTTTTTTTTTTATTTACTAGCAATGTAGGCAAAAATAAGAAAATCTGACTTTCCCATATCAACCCTTTGGGGCCTTTCTGTATGATCTGTGGCTGTGTCTTCAGTCTTTATTTGCAGCAAGCCATCACTGGTGGGAATGCTCTCTGAAACCACCTACTGTTCATTTTAAGATCAATCTCCCAAAACATCTGATCTTGAGTCGGGTTTTACAAATCAGACCTTGTTTTCTGTTAAAAAGTTTCCCACAAGACTTCTTCAGCAGACAGTGGAAAAGGTATGTATTATTAATGCTATCCAATTCCTTTAGAAATTCTGGGTTTCCTATCTAGGACAGAGATAATACATAATCACCTCTGTATAGAATATTTGGTCCTGAAGAACTTTTACAGAAGCAACAAAAACAAGTAAGTCTACTCAACAGTTATTGCAGAATCCTCTGATATATAGTAGATGCTATACATCTACTTTTAAACACATTAAAACTTGTTCCTTCTCTATTTTTAAACGCCAAAAGGTAGGCAGGTAATGGAGCTTAATGTATCAGTCTGGACTGAGTCTAAAATCATACCACTATTTAAAAAACAGAGTTTTATTCCATCAAGTTCAGATATATACCTAGGAAATCTGACTGTTTTATACCTGTGGAAAATGTCACAACCACAAAATATTGGTCTTTTTCATCCAAGAGATGTTGATATTAATATTAAAACTCTCTGAGGCAAGGCACTTTCATCTATATTTCATTTCGCATTTATATTCAGTCTCGTGTTTTACTGAACCATCTGCATCTCTATCTGTCTTTAAAATGTTCTGTGGGAAGAATTCTCCTCTCTGATTTATACCTTGATCAAGCTGAGTGGAACAAACACATACATTTTGGAGACCAACTACAGGTGCTGAGTCTCTGATAAATGCTGAGAAGGTTCCCAGCTCCTGTAAATTGTATCACGGTATCCACTTTTCTGTCTACATTTTATCCACTTAAGAAGATGGGCTAACTAAGGCTCAAAAAAAATTAAGAGCTGTTAGGATTACAGAAACGGAAGGAAAAAAACTAGCTTCCAATGCTGCACGAAAGAACTTTTTATCTAACATGGATGGCAATTAATATTTTTAAAAGATAGAACAGCCTTTTTCCAGTATTTTGGAACAAATAAAAACAAACAAAAATGTTTGAAGTCTACCTTCCCACATATTCTATTCATCAGATGCAAAAGGCATATATATATTTAAATCTCCACCAAAACACCTGCACAACTTGCCTTTGGACTGCATAAAATTTCTCTCTTGTGATAACATAACTATTTGAATGAGTCTTCAAAACACTGCAGTAACCACTAACCTAAGACCACCACTATCAAAGGAGTGCATTATTGCTGAGCATTATGGCTGCTCAGCCCCCACTGAGACATCCCAGCTTCCCACTTCCTAAATCAACCATGTCCACACATGAGCTGGCAGTTGCCCAGGACTCCTGCAAGCAGCCCACCTAAGCGATTGCCTTCATATCCCAACAGTCTTCAGAGGCAAACAGCAATGGGATCCAGCTACTAGGAGGCAGCAACGTATATAAAACAGTTTGCATATCATTTATCAAAACAGGATTTTTCCACCACTATTCTAAGAGATAATCACCCTTCTGCATGGGCAGTATGGCAGGGGTATCTCTCAGCTTCCCTGACTGAGGATGCTGAGTGCACAGAGCTGACATATACTTGCACTGTAAAGTCTTTGGAGAACAAGTGTCTTTCTGTTTATGCCTATATGGTAATTTTCCTGTCCATGAATAGGGCATGTAGGCATAAAATAATCACTAACAAAACAATAGCACTGCACTAAAGTATGAAACCATAACTCTGCTCAGGATTTTTATTTTATTGCTGTTGTATTGATATATTGGCACACTGTACTCCAATATGTACAGACAAATATATTTAAATCATGCTTATTATGGTATAGCTATTCCACTTAAGCGTCCAGGGAAATCTCTTTTTGGGCTTTTGAGCGCTAAATTGATTTCAATGGAAAACAATTTCTTTAGTCTTTCTAAAAAGAAATGCTTCTGAGTGAAACAGCAACTCAGTATTTCAGCCTCTGCTCATTTGAAACTCATATATCCTACAGCATATGATGGTTCCTGCTAGTGTACAGTACACAGATGACTCCTGTTGAACACGAAAACATAAGGCATACAAGAGGTGACACAGGCTCTTGAGGGTCAGTGATGAGTCTGGTCATTCAAATTTTATGTAGCTGAAACAAAGGAAGCTCTTTGACTTCCCCTAACACTACGTTATGGCCCTCACACCCATATCCCGAGGGTGACTGAGACTTTGAATAGATGGACAACACCTCTCTAGATAGAGCAGGTTTCATTTTCCACAGCGTCAGTTTGAACATAGATGAGGGTTAGGATAGCGTTAGTCCAAGCATAGACCTGTTCCACAAACATTACAGCTTGGTGGGGCAGCTCGTTTGTAAAGTACTACACGAGGGAAATGAACTCAGCAAAGGTATACCCTTGTTTTCACAGGTAGAAATGAGCATAGGAGCATGCTTTTGTTTGCTCTGAGAGTATTGATTAAATTCACAGAAAATGTCAAGGAATCAGCTTCACAAAATTTGTATGCAGAATGCTTTGGGGGACTCCAGTTTCAATACAGTTCTGAAGAAGAGGAGACCAGCGATAGAAAAAAAAAAAAAAAGATGCCATCTTCCTATTCGTGTTCCCAAGTTATCTGACATTTTCCCTTCTAATTCCCTTTCTTTACATACTTTTAATAAATTGAAGAAATCATGCGATGAATACAGGGAGTTAATTTTTCCACTGATTAAAAAGAAATCATAACCGAGTTGCAGTTGAAAAAAGAAAAGGAAGACATGCACCTCCCATGCATTCACATTATGAACTATGTTTGCCAGTCAATAGGAGTATTAGTCTGATACACTGTCTGGCAAGTTCCCAGTGAAAATGAGTTCTGTAGCTGAGAAATGCAGACTGCTATCTGACTTATTTGTACTAACAGTGAGCTAATTCTAAGACACGACAATGACTGTGACAGCAAAAAGACCAATCTACAAGAAATCAAATTTGGTACAAAAAGGACACTCTGAAGTCCTATCGCGCCAAACTAAAATTTTCCTTCCCCGGCTGAGAATGGTTAATTCTGAAATATTCAGAAATAAAGATCATGAGATGCTTTAATTTCATAACAGGTTATATATAATTCATATTTCCAAGCTTCTCTGCTTAACAAGACAATTTTTTTAAATGAAAGTCAAAATTCTACTGTAATCACAGGACTTATGGCAGGTCTTGAAGAAAAGACACTTACTGCACAAGAGCTGGCAACAATGAGTCTCATTCTGACAGGAGCTTTAGCACTTTCTAACTTTAGCAGCGCTAATTAATGATTAGCAAGCTTCTGTTTCACACAACATTCCTGTACTTTCCAAATTTATTTTAAAACTTTTGTTTACATATACTAGCAACATATTACACCCAGAAAAAAAATTGAGTATAATACAGGGGGAATAGTGAAACAAAAAATTAATCTGTGACACTGAACAAAGTTTTTTATTGCTTATTGTACTTCGATTTGTTTTTTTCTTTCCTGAGAAAATAGTTTGCATGAAAGTTATTTTTCTGGTCATGTGGTACTTGAATATTTTAGGGAGGGGATTTACAGAGCCTTTTTTCTTAATCAAAACTAGCAATTAAAAAAGCCCCAAATCATTTCATAGTAATCAATATTATTAAAAAATCTTATCTCTATGTGTTGGAAGAAAATTCTAAAAATTGCAATTTTTTTCTCTACCAAAGTTGGGTGAAGTAGGAGTTAAATAAGCAGGGAAGGTTTTAAAGAAATATCTGTCATACTTTCCAACATTTAAAAGAGTTTCCTGGCACAGCTCTGAGAAGTAATTTAGAGACTCCTTGCTGACCAGGGGAAGAGGACAGCTGTGGGGAACTTTACATAAGTTTAATATAAGCAACTAATTCTTCAGGATCTCAGAAAGCTTAGCTGTGTTTTGGACTCCAATTTAACCTCATTCTTCCTGTCCTGCCTTTTTTTTATTCAAGTTTGTGTACTTCGCCATCATCATCGTCACCACCACCACCACCACCTTTGGGCCTGTGGTAGTCTTCAATTGCCATGCTTACCAGCACCTTAACCTTCCTGAGCCCACTGCTTTCATCCCAGATAAAGCATCTTCTTTCTTCTTGCTGTTCTGGAAACTTTCAGCACCTGTTCGAGTGCATGGCAGAGGCTCCCAGTGGTAGCAAAAGCAGCAAAACAGGTTGTGGCAGTCAGTTCCATGCACGGCCAGTGTCTGTAATTTCTCAGCTTCTCCTTTGGGTGGCTGGAGCCACAAAGTAGCTCGCATTGACGGTGGACAGATAAGGCCAAGACATCTGTTCCTGGAGCAGCTGTATATTCTTGGAAATATTTAAGCATAGCCAAACAGCATGAATTCCATTAAATGGGAAAGGAGCATCTGTATTTTCCAAAGGAAATAGAATCTTTGAGTAAGCAAGAGAAGACTAGTACAGCTACAGCACTTCAGTAAATCTTTTTATTCTGCTAATTTTCCTTAGTCACCACAAGTAAACCAGCTCTAGTATAAGAAACCCCTAATAATGGGTCTATGAATCTAATGATCTCTTCCTAGTTTATACTTCAGTACCTATTTTATATGAATTATGGAAATGAAATATGGAAAAGGATCAAAGGACACACACAGATTCTTTTCACAGAATTTCTAACACAGTGAGATATTATGGATTCATTGGGTCATACAAAGTTTAACATTAAGGATAGACAAGAGACTAACAAAATAATGATCAATTTTTCATAATTTATTATGTTTTCTGTTGCCCTTATTTGTCCCTTATTTTTTTACACACTGTTTAAAAATGCCACAGCACATCAGCGTAGCCAGAGAGGACAGCAGGTATTTTTAATGCATAAAAACATCCTGTATTCCTTTAAAAAAAAAAAAAAATCTTTACTAATTCTGGGAAAAGGAGAGAAGAAGCTGGAAGAAGCAGAGCATAAAATGTTACTAATTAAATTTTATGAAAGTTATGTCTACCGCACAGTGAGGCACAGCAATGCATTAGTTACAATTCATACCAATCTTTACCTCAAGAATTGTGTTGTCCGAGTAATTAGAAATTTAATGTTACATCCTAGCCTAACTTTTCTGTCATGTTTGAAACCAGCCAGAAGGATCATGACTAAGAATGTAATCAACAGTTTCCTCTTCACACAAACACAGACTCCTATTGAAACGGATGAGATTTTTTTTTTATTTTGCACCATCTTTTGAAGCTCTCTACCAAGTAAAACATCATCCATAATGGCAGGGTACACTGGCAGGCATGAAAGTCTAGTAGACTTCTGTAGTTTATGTCAAAGATAACATATTCATCTGTGTTATCTTAGAGTGCAACATACAGCCACTTGGACAGCAATGTCGCCCTCACAGAGGGTAAAGAAGAGCTCTGTGAGGTGTCCTCAGAGATTGGGAAAACCTCTTTTCCCACAATAAATTGGACTGAATTGAAGTGAAAAGGAGAGGAGGGGGATATCTTTATGCAGACATTTCCATTTTGTTTGCAATTTCTAGTGGGAACTTTTGCAAATGTGAGTTACCCTAATGTGCTTATTAATGCTTAAAATAATCTATTAGGAAAAACCATTACAACGTTATACCAAAATGGGAAACAACATTATTTATAAGGTTATCATTTCATACTGTGATGTTCATAATTAAGTTCATCATGCCATTTATGTAACAAAATATTTTAGCTACATCTGCTAGTTTTACTCTGTCAAAATTACAAAAATTCTGTCATTTGAACCAGTGTCTATTTTTATAAACATATTGACCTATTCTTTAAGTGGTAAAATATATTCTATATTATTTAAGCATCATGATTACAAAATTAACTATTTTCGAGTATTCCTCCTGCTCATCAAAACAGATAAATCCTTACATTAAGGAGGCATCAATGAACAATTAGTAGAAATCACACTTGTCACATTTTAGGCCAGAAGGTACACAGTCATTATATGCATAAGCAGACAACCTGCATGCTTCTGAGCTCTTAAACTTCATAAATGCATTCTCTTGTATGATGATATGGATTTCCTTATCACATCTTGCATTTACTCATTTTCAATATCAGTTATCAAAGAGTTATCAAAGAAAAGGGAGTACTTGCTACTAAAAAAAAAAAAATCTATGTTTCTTTACTGGCAGCAAAATTCCCCATTTAAGACAGAGAAATGGGAAAAGGTCACTTACATCATTTAAACAAGTTTTAAGTTTTCCTGTAATATGATGTGTCAAGCTGAGAATTATTCCCAAAACAACTACCTATGCCACAAAATACCTAAACCCAAACCTACTAGTAAAAAAATTCCAAAAGTCATGGTGAAAAGTGCCAAAGAAAGAAAGAGCACAATAGGCATTACAAATTTCATAAATCACTACAATAGCAGGCAAAAAAAGGGGAAATGGCTTTAAAGTGAAAGAGGGTTGGTTCAGAATAGATATTAGGAAGAAATTCTTGACTTTGAGGGCAGCAGTAGGGCACCGGCACAGGTTGTGCCAAGCAGCTGTGGGTGCCCCATCCCTGGAAGTATTCCTGAATAGCTTGCATAGGGTTTTGAGCAAACTGGTCTCGTGGAAGGTGTCCCTGCCCATGGTGTCCACGGCAGGGCAGTTGGAAAATAGATGATCCCTTCCTACCTAAACTGTTCTTTGCCTTTCTGAGTTTTATAGCAAGTGGATAGAGCCTTGGATGACTTAAGCTTTTCAGACAGCATTTCTATAACTTAATGAGCTGCATTAAGGGACAATGGAGAGTTGTGGTACGATTTCTGTGACTGAGTAGAACATCATTAAGCAGCTGGAGCATTTTTATATCATAATGTGTTTTGAAACTGAGAATGAATATGTTGTATCAATATCAACAATAGAATATAATAGAAAATATTATTATTTTGTATTGTAAGCCTTGCCTTTTTTTTCAGGTGTTCTATATTCAGGTAAAAAATATAGGAGAAACCATCAGAGAAATACATACAGCTTAGTTGTCAAAGATAACATATTTGGTTCTATGTTCACCTGAACTTGGTAGTGGTCATCTCCCAGATGTGGTGGTACATCCCCTCCCCTTCCCCCTTCAGGCTGTCCTATGACCTAAAAAATTTCACCACCCTGTCGCTTTTATATTAAACCTGGTTTTGTTTATACCTTTGCCAGTGATTCTTTAAGCGAACTTAAAACACTCATTCATGACATCACAGGATGACCAAGGGTAAACTCCATGCTTGAGTACTCTACCTGAGAAAAATATGCTTACACTTACGTTGAAAGAGTTCTGATTTGAGAAAAATGGATATCTAAACCACTTAGAAGTCTCAGATGTGTATTAGCTTTTGTACAATGTATTCCTGCATAGATCAACCCACCTGTACTGTGTCATTTTGCCTTCTGCTGGAAAAATGCTTTTGTGGAGGGACAAATTAAATGAGTAAAATCAGGGGGTTCCTAATATACATTTCATAAAGTTTTGACACAGAACAAGTTCGCCTATAAATATGTTTTTCTTAATGAAAAAACCCTAAAATACTGCAATATACATAAAAGCTTATAAAAATGCTTTACTTATAAGAACATTGATAGACATTATTTCTCTTCTGTTACTTTGCAAGACCACATTTTTTCTTTCTTCTCTCATTTTATGCTTAACCCTATAAAATGTGGTAAGATTTACAAACACCTTCTCCTTGAACTTTGGGCATCCTTACCAAGGAGCAGCCGTCTTTATACAAGAACAGTAGATATGATCTGTGTATTTGAAATGAGAGAACTAAATATACTGGGATGTACAAGCACCTTGTTAGATTCTACTAAGAGCTTTTTCTGTCAGCCAGAATGAATGTTGATGCCAAGAATTCTGAAGTTATAGTAGAGAACGTGATTTTCTTACTCCATTTTCTGGGTTGAAAACCAGGTTCTCTGCTTATATATATATATATATATATATATATACACACCTTCTTTTTCTTCTTTTCTTATCCATTATCTTCCTGATTTCCATTGAAAGAAAAGTGGCATATTGGTTGCACAGGAGACGTAAAATACTCAGTATGTCCACATTAGCCTGGCAGACAAAAGACTAAGCAGCTGGCATTGTCCTACCCTGAGGTGAAGCTAAGGTGAACAGGACATGAAAATTATGCACATAACATGAGAAATTTTTGGACATGTCAGAGATGAATCTAAGAAACTGATGAAAGTTACAGATAGTGCCAAAAGGGACATCTGGGTTTGGCAGATGGATAAAAATGCATTATGTGAAAAATGGTTGAACTTCACAGATAGTGGAGGAGAGTATTAGGAACTTTTAGGGAACAGATTCTTGCAAGGCCAGCAATGCCCAGATGACCGCATCAATAATACCTTATGACACCCAGATTAACCTGTTTTCAATACCTGAAATGCCAAATTTGTGCACAAATGTATCACTGGGACCAAGGCGGAAAAATTTAGCCAGATTATTTATTGCTATCTGGTGTGTTGGTTCAAGACCCTGAGGAACCAGTTTATATTTTAAGTTATTGTAAGACCAAGGCAGCAGGTCTCCTGATACGAAAAGGTTGCTTTTAGATGAAGTTGAACAGCTTGCATCTATTCAAAAAGGCATTGGAGAAGCATGCTCCACAGAAGAGTCCTTCTCCTCCCGTCATCCACTCCATCTCTTGCTGATGGTTTACAGTTCCCTCCCTATACACCATAGTAGGAGATGAACACTGGGGATGGCAAAGCTACTGCCAAAAACTTTTATCTTATAGGTTTACAACATGTCCAAGGGCACAAAATTATTTTAGGTGATTGAAGAATTTGACATTCAGGCCAGATAAGGACCTCTGTGTTTTAATGATGTCATCTGGATGGCTTGCCACAACCTGCTGAGACAATGTTAAATTAGACATTTCTGCCTATATTATGTACTGACTCATAAAAGCACCATAACAGTAAATGAGATCAGTGATCTTCTCTATGTATTTACAGACAGCTCTGCAGTTTCAATTTTTCCCTTTTAACATTTTCCATAATTGATATGCAGTGCTTTCCTATGGATAGCTCAGATTTGCTCTGCCTTATGAAGAATGTCAGCCTTTCGAGTTTCCTCAAACCCTTTAAACTAAGGATGCGTATGAAAGGGTAGAGCTCATTAGAGGGCACTTTGAACAGCAGAAAACTATCAGTCAAAACACAGGCTTGATAATGCAGCTGAGGCAGTGAGTTATCTCAGAATGAGCAGTGCCTCACCCAATTAACCTGATATCAGAGTGGAAGTCCATCTGAACAAAAACAAAAGAAAAAGTGGAGTTAAAAAAAAAGGCAGAGAGAGCAAGAGCAAGGAGAGAATCTTTCACTCCAGAGGTTTTCTTTTGCTGAAGCCTTTCTAAGCACAAGCTAGTGCAGATGATCAGTGCAGCAACCTGTTGTGGAAATCACCCATTGTTTGATAAGGTCAAAGCAAAGCCATTTTCTATCCTTTCAAAATATAAAGGTCTGGTAAGAGAAACTTGTTAGCCAGAATGACAGTCTTATTATAAAGAATGTAGCATCTTTGGCCAGAAACTGTTGAAAATCCTAGTTTGCTATTTTGCTGCAGTCCTAAAAATACCAGCAACTTTTGCTGAAGTTCTGCAAAAGTTTGGGATAACAATTCTTCATATGAAACTAGTACCTCAATGAATAAAGCCCTGAAGACCTAGCACTCCATGTCATCCCCTTCAATGCATCCACAAAAGCAAAATTTGAGCATAAGTCCTACTAAACAAAATAATATTTGGTTGCTAAAATTGACAACCTGAAAGCATAAAATTGAGCATCATGATATAATTGAAAATAAATGGTGGATCATATCGGTCACAATAAGACAACTGAAAGCCTGAGTCTCGTTAGTTGAATCAAAGTAACACACACAATCCACTATATTTACAGATCCCAGTATCCAACTCTGCCTGAAGCAACAAGAAAGTAAAATCACCCTATTCCTGTTTCCATGTTTTTGAATTAGAATGGATGTGAGATTTTTACTATCAAATTGTAGACATACAAGGGTGAGAAGGGAGGCCAAGATATAAATTAGTTGCATTCAGTGAGGCCAAATCAATGGAAGACTGAGACTGCTGTTTGCTTACAATTCTTAAAGCCAGTCAGTGGGAAGATGTTCTCTAAATGGATTGTTTGCTACCCTAATAGCAATTGCTTCCTAGTACTCAGATAAATAATCCTTGATCCAAATGGAGTTAATTCCATCTTGTCCTTGCTCAGCAGACGGAGAAAAACTGCTCACTATCTTTTTGTAACAGCCTTTAAACAGAAGATCATTTCATGACTCAGCCTCCTCTTCTCTACACTAAGTAGATACTCTTATTTCAAACTTTCCTTATAAATCATGTCCCTGTATTGTCTTTGTGCTCTCTCTTGGACTCCAATGCATTTTAGGCACATCTTATTTTAAGACCATTAACCAAGCAGTGGAAAAAGTATTCTTTCTGAGGCCTTACCATCCCTCACCAAGAGTCTTGTTCTCTCTATTTTAATATTCCTAGTAATATATATCAAAATTATCAGAGTTTATATATTTTTTGATAGTAACCTAAAGTTTTATGTAACAATTCCAAGGTGATGTGCATTCCCAGATCCTCTTTTTATTTTTATGATATTTTTTAATAGGAACTGACTAATATCTTACAAAGAACATTGTGTAGACTGAATAATCATCACAGCTTGAAGGAGATGGGCTTAATTCAATAGACAAGGAAGAAGGTTTGAGACAAAGGTATCTCTCTCAGTCCATGACACTGACTCGTACATAGCTGGTGAGAGACCCTTAACCCACATATTGGCTTAGGCCATCATTTCCCATTTGTGCATTTGATTTATCCTTGATGAAGTGTAGCCCTTTCTACTCCTCTTTTGTCAAGAGGTAATTGAAATCTGAACCAGCCCTTGAATTAGGTGGTAATTCTCTCAGTTTGATGTCAGACATAACACCTAATATGCCGTCCTTTCCGCTATCCAAGTCGTTAGCAAAAAAAAGTGGAACAAAATTGGCCAAGAACAAATCCAGCTGAGCATCCACCTGACTATAATTTCTCCTCAGATGCTTGAGCTTGGAGTAGTGGGGACTAGAGCAAGTAATGGAAATGGGTTCCTTGACAGGACAATAGTGATATGTCTCACAAAGCTAAAGGACTTTGGGAACTGTTGCACAGACATGATTTAGTCTCAGATAAGATCATAGCAGATCATATTATTAGAGTAAGAAAATATGAGAAAAGGAAATTGTAGAGAATTGTGTTTTCTAGTGTTCTGAGGCAGTTTTGAGCAACTGTATCTTCTTACACGTTTAAAGTCATATATCACTACATAACCACCATAAAAATCCACTAAGTATTTTCTATTCAAGATTGATTTTGTTCAAATAGTGACTTACACAAAAATCCAGTTGCTTCTTAGCTACTGCTTTGGCTTCAATGAGAAGCTAGTGTTTTATATTATAACTCCATCTCTTCTCTCACACTGATGAGTAACATTAAGGAAAAATGTGTATTTCATTAATGAATATTTAGTACAGGAGATTAAATCCTTCAGTCTGTGTATAGAACAAGCTTCAACTAATACCAGTGTAAGTTCACCCGGTAAAAAGATTGATAATTTTTGCCCATAGGAACTGTTTAGATTTCAGATGCGTAATCTGAGAAAGTCAGATTTTAGCTGTACTGTACTTTAGCACAGATTTGTAAAGACAGTTAAGGATATGATAATATAGATTTTGCAGCAATTTGTTTACATTTACAGAGTCCTTTTTTTCAGGTTGAATATGATGGGAATTCTAAAACAGCCTATAATGGACACTGAGGGGTTTGTGCTGAAATTTTTAAAATCTTACTAAGTACCTTGTTTTAAATATTTGGCTACATATATATAGATATATATAGTAACAAAAAGAATAAATAATAAGAATTAATATTAATAATAGTAAAAGTTGTAGTAACAGTGGCAGCCACAATAGTAATAATAATTCAGTGGAATGCCTTACTAACATTAAAACTATTGTTGTTTTGGGTTTGTTGGTTTTGGTTTTTTCTTATCTTCTCAACTAGATCTCCTAAGGTTTACTGAAATTACTTATTAAAATTAAGCCTTTATTTGAAGTGTTATGAAAAAGACAGAGCTAAAACAGTGCCTTTCAAAGTTATAACTTAGAAAATCAGCTGGTGTGAAACAATACCTCTAAAATATAAGATGAAAGTAGCAGTGTGTCATGTGTTATCTTTTCTCTTTAATTAGAAACATGTTAAGAATATCTTTACGGAAACTTCTAAGGAGCTCAAGCCATCATTTTCTTCTGGTGATCCCAGACACGTCTCATCAATTAATTCATAGGATCATAGAGTATGCTGAGTTGAGAGGGACCCATTAGGATCATTGAGTCCAACTCCTGAGCCTTCAAAAACAAACATGCTAAGAAAAACCAGGAATGCTTAAGCAACTGGCATATTATTTTGGTCAGGAAAGTAACCAGAAACAGCACACTGATCGTTTGACCTAACCAAAGAGAAGTAATTTGCTGTAAGGAGCTGCTTTCGAAATACATTTTAACAAGGCAAGAAGTAGTGGTTTTAACTTGCAAGTATAGCAACTGTTGTAATAAATGACTCTTCATTCAATAAAGTCTTGCTTTGAGTAGTGTTTAAAACATGTCACATTTCTAAGGAATACATTTATTTGCAACCTACATTGTTCTGAAAATTGCATTCCTCCCTCTACAATAACAGGCCTTCAATTTTTTCACAGGTACAAAGGCTAGAATTTTCAAAGAAGCTGCTTACAATTATCCCTTAAATTCTAAGGCTAGACAGCCTACTAAGCTGTTTTGGAAAGCCTAGCCAAAAAAGCCATGTCACAGTAGTTTACAGATTGCTCCCCTCTTCTCCACTAAACCCTCCTACTTTCCTAATTGACTCCACTCAATTACCTTTTGTGCTCTGCAAAATGTAACAATCCATCACATTTATAGTGTGTTACTCTTAAGCAGATTACTCAGCCCTGATGTTCTTCATCTTGCATATATCACAAATACAAACCACAATGAGCAGAAACTAATATTTGCATAATAGTTCTGGAAAATGACTCAGAGGTGTCTCTTAGGGAATTTGTGTGCTTTACTTCTAAAAATGTTTACCAGCGGTTCAATAGCAGAGGTCAAATAGTAAGAAAAGATGGGATTGCCTGTATTACTTCAATTTGCACTGCATGCTGTATCCTGTTTATAAGTGATGTATTGAAAGATGCGTCAGATATCCAAAGACATTTTGTTTTTTCCCTGTTTTATCCTAATTTAGTTTTTTTCATTCTATTTTTACAAAATGTTAAACTTCAGGAAGGCAACCAACTGAGTAAAAATTGGAAACTTAATTATTTGTTGTTCCTTTAATGTGAAGAAAAAAGTTGCTGAAGTGGTTTTCTGGATCAGTAAATCCTTCCCTGCAGAGAAGCATTACCTTATCCTTGTTCAGCCATTGTTATTTAACTAACTCTTCTTCTTAGGTTGTTTAGTATGTTCTAATATTTGATCACTGTTTGGGTTTTTTTCTTACTTTTCCTGTTTGCATTGGCTACACTGGCTAAGTAAAACACGATTCTTGAATTCCTATACATGTGGAAAAAAAAAAAAAAGTACTGTTTTCCATCCATGTATTGTTTCTCCTTTTTCAAATGAAAGCCCTTCTTCATGTAGTAAATCTTGTAAATCTTGCACGAGCTGCCATTGCATCCAATGAGTTTACTTAAGTGAGTAAGTGCTGGTGCACAAAATAGGAGTCTTCAGATTCTTACTGTGTGGTTATTCACTACACACAGAAAGTGATTTAGCTTTTTTGGATTAAAATAACCACTTTCTACAACCGGACCACATGCTGGCAAAAGCTACAGTCATCTGGCTAGCCACAACAGATAACAGTCATTTCTCACTACAGTTTCTATTAAACCAAGAGTTGTGAAAATTTAAGAACTGAAATAAAGCATCACATTTATAAGCCAAGTCTATGATTAAATACCACTATTCTACATTGCCATTTTATTTTTGCTAGCTGTGGATTGGTGGGTAGACACAGTCTGAGATTAAATTCATTTCAGGGCCACAGGTTAAATTATTACCATTTCAACTCTATTATCCTCCCTATAAGATGGAATAATCATTAAAATTTAGAAAGCTATATCTTTTTACATACTCAGTTTTTGGCAGCAGCACCAGTGAACTTCTAGCCATATTGCTGTAAGGTATGTCTTGTACTGCTTAGAATATGCCTTTGTGTTCCTGATGAGCTTGTTCAATCAGCCTAGAAACAAGCTCTGCAGAAAAGGACCTGGAGGTCCTGGTGGAAAAATATGATGAAGAGACTGGCAACAAAGATAATTAAGCATCTGTCCCGTGATGAAATCCTGGAGGATTTGGGAATATTGAAGCTGGAGAAGGCTCAGCAGGAACCTTGCTAATGTATGTAAATATTTGAAGAAAGGGTATAAAGAAGGAGCCAAGCTCTCTTCAGTGGTGCCCAGTGACAGGACAAGAGTCAATGGGCACAAACTGGAACACAAGAGTGTCCATTTAGACATGAGGAAATACTTTCTTATTGTGAGGTTGACCAAGCACTGGCACAATTTACCCAGGGAGGCTGTGGAGTCTTCATCCTTGGAGATACTCAAAAGTCACCTGGACATAGTCCTAGACAACTGATTCTAGGGGGCCCCTCTTCAGCAGTGAATTTGGACCAGATGAATTCCAGAGGTCCTTTCCAGTGTCAACCATTCTGTGATTCTGTGCAAATTTCCATAAGGAAACACTAAAAAGAGTAGGCAGAGGTACGTCTTCCAACAACGCTCATCCAACATTGATGGATGGAAGAACAGTAAAACAGAACATTTAGATCATGGCCAGGCTCACTTGCACCCTAAATGTCAACTCATTGCTGCCACTGCCACAGACTACTGTTGATTAGACTAATCCAATAGGATATTGCTTAGTCACTCTGCATCATATTTGAAAAGTTGTGATAGTCAGGGGAATTTGAAAGTGATTGGAAAAAGAGAAATATCATGATCATTTTTGAAAAGTGTGAAAAGAAAGACACTGGGAACTACAAACCAGTCAGCCTCTCCTCCATATCCAGTGAGATCTTAGAGCAGACAATCCTGGAAGATATGTTGATACACATGGAACACATGGATGTGAATAAAGACAACCAACAAGGTTGGTTGTCCAAGGTTGTTGCCCTTTCACCAAGGGCAAATCATGCCTGACTAGTTTAGTCATCTTTTACAATGGAATAACTGCACTAGGGAAGAGCTAGAGATGTCATCTATCTAGACTTATGCAAGGTCTTTCATATGATACCCCAGAAAGTTCTTGACACTAAATTGTAGAGATCTGGGCTTGATAGATGAACAGCTAGATGGATAAAGCACTATCTGGATAACTGCATCGAGTTATAGTCAATGGCTCAGCCAGCAAGTGGAAACCAGTAACAGGTGGTGTCCCTCAAGGGTCCAGAACTGTTTAATATTTTCAGCCATGACATAGACAGTGGGATCAAGTTTGCTGATGACACTAAGCTAAGTGGTGCATTTGATCTACCAGGAGGAAGATACCTTTTCCAGGGAGACTTAGAAAGGCTGGAGGAGTGGGCCTGTGTGAACCTCATTAAGTTCAACAAGGCTAAGTCAAGTACCTGAATCAAGACACACAATACTATCAACACAGGCAGAGAGATGAATGGACTGAGAGCAGCACTGCAAAGAAGGGCTTGGGGATTCTTATGGACAAAATATTGGACATGAGCCAGCAATGTGAGCTCACATCTCAGAAAGCAAATTAAATCCTGGCTGCATCAAAAAAAATACAGTCAGCAAGTTGATGGAGGTGATTCTCCACCTTTACTGCACTCTTACGAGACCCCACTTGGAGTATTGTGTCCAGCTCTGGAGCCCCCAACATCAGAAAGTTGTGGACCTGTTAGAGCAGGTCCAGAGGAGGGCCACAAAAGTGATGAAAGGGGCTGGAACACCTCTCCTATGAAGACAAGCTGAGAGCCAGCATTGTTCTGTCTGGAGCAGCCTTGTAGTACCTAAAGGGGGCTTAAGAGACAGAGAGGGACTTTCTGCCGAGGTCTCTACTGACAAGAGAAGGGACAATAGTTTTAAACTGTAAGATTTAGACTGGACACTGGGAAGTAATTTTTTACGGTGAGAGTAGTGAAACACTGGAATAGCTGTGGATGCCCTATCCGTGGCAGTGTTCAAGGCCAGTTGGATGGGACTTTTAGCCACTTAGTCTAGTGGAAGGTGGCCCTACCCATAGCAGAGGGGTTGGACTACATGATCTTTGAAGGTTCCTCCCAGTTCAAACCATTATTTGATTCTGTGATAACCTATGTTTATAATTTTTAAAAAAAAATCAATGACAAATCAGTTTCAGATAATCACCTCTTTTATAACATGAGATTATGAGAGAAAATTAGTGACAGAGTATGTATCTCATGTATATATGTACTCATTTTATACACACATATAAGCATTCACTCCTTTATATATTCAATAGCCTGTTTGTTTCTCAAGGAATAAATTTTCTAGCAGAGGGTTAAGGGTTTAATTTTTCATTACTGATTTTCATGTCATTCATCAAAAGTCATTAATATTGCAATATCTAATGTCCATGATGGAGGAAAATCATTATTGAATTAGTGGTCTGACTACAGAACTGATTGTCTCAACCACACTTGAAGAAGTCTGCCCCATTTAAATAAAAAAGAGCTCTCCATTCCCCACAACTATTTTGATTAACCCTTTCAAAAAGCCTTTACTGACACACAGAATTGGTTGTTGTGTCTCTTTTGGGAGGATATATCACCCTCTTCTTAGATACTGTATTGCTTTAGATGTCACTGTCAAGAATGAGAAGCCAATGAAATTTAATTAAACGTTTAGATTTTTTCCTAGGCTTAGTCACTCAACATTCCCTCAACAGATTTTTCAAAGTGTATGCAATAGTGACATCTCTAAATTAGAGTTTGAATTGAGAATTCCATCTATTGGAAGATTATTATGATTATCATTTATAATGTAAAAGCACCTCAGAGTCCTAAGCAGATACACGACATGGCACTAGATGCTGCACTAGCAGAGAAAAAAAAGATGGTTCTTGCCCTAAAAAGACTTCCATTCTATTTCTGAGGAACATAAGATGAATTCGTGTGTAAGTCATTTTGAATTATTGCTTCACATCTCTCAATACAACCTCTAGCCACTAAAGAATTCAATATGTTCATTAAATGTTCATTTAATCTATTTACTGTTTATGGTGGGTAGCAAGTCATTAGGGTCACATATGAATACTTGCACTCTTTAGTTATGAGGATTTAAATTTCTCTTAAAAAAAAAAAAAAGAAAAAATAAGAATACCTATTTACGAAACAACTATATTTGTTTAGACTAGAACAGTAATTGATATGCTAAAAAACTGTTGTGCCCCTAAAAATTGTACAAAGTTGTGATTTGTTAAAATATATCAGGATAACATCATATTAGACCAATATATGCAACTATCTCATGAAGACCCTAATGCCAGCAATGTGATAAAAGGAGTGGACAGAGACTTTAAAAGTTTGAATTTTTGTAAGTTTGACTGATGCAGCAAGGCTTTCATGTCACTGTTTGATATGGTAAATCCAAAAGATCTGCAAAAGAAATGTAAAAAGAGTTTCAAAAGGCAGGAAATTCAAAACTAATCAGGTGTTCTTCTTTTTTACTGTCAATAACAGGAGGCCAACAGTTGGGCTGCAGTTTACAGCTTAACCTCAAATTTGCCTGTTTTTGTCAGTAAACACCAGTGTCTGCTATTCCAGAGGCAACAACCCCTTTCTGTAGCACTGGCTATTTCTGTAAATCTGAAGAGCTTCTCAGAGGTCCAGGAGACTCATTTGTTGTCATATTGTGGGGAGGAAAGGCTTTAGCTCTCAGCTGAGTGACCAAGCTGAAGTTAAACATAGGTTAGGTTGCAGTCTGGATAAGAAGTGAAGCCCACAGTGTTAGAAATCAGGTTAGAAGTGAAGCCCACAGTGTTAGAAATCAATCACTTGGTGCCATTTGAGAAGCCCTGAGATATCATCTTCTGTCTGCCATACCAAAAACACACAATCTTGTGGCTTATCTGTGAATCCCACGTGAGTGAATTACTTTACAGTAGTGGTTTTAGAATTAAAATAATTAATGCTGTATCTTGAAATGCCCTAAAGATCAGCAAAGAGCTGCTCCTAGGATTAGGGTTAGGATTAGGAGATCAGGGGTTGAAGAACTTTGTTTGTTTTGCCCATGCAACGTCCCTGGCATAGGTAAGTGTTAAATGCCAGAAAAGGCTGGTTATTATTTTTTCTCTAGTGCCAGGCAGTATTGCTAGGTCTCTCAGTTAAACTGCAAGATGTCATCAGCATAAAATTCATAGAAAGACTATCATTTGGGTTCTTGCACACCCTCTTAACACAAGATTGGTCCAGATACTACAGAAAGAAATAACCTCCAGTATATTCTAGTATGGATTTTTCTTACAGTTCAAATTCTGCTTACTATTTAAAAAACTTATAACTCTTTCTCTAGAAGACCACTTCTATTTGAACACCTTTAACTGTGTTAAAGAAGGAGACTTGCAACCATAATTATACAAAACTAATGAGCACGAGACAGTTATCTTCTATACATGGAAAATAATTGGAACTAGAGATAATGCTCACAGTCCTGAAGCAGGCACCCAATGGTCCTTTGATGTCCAGCAGTCATCAGCCAGGCTGGAAGTATCAGGTTTAGCTTCTGCCTACAGCAGGATGATCCTTGATCTTGCTAAATTGCCATTCTTCTACTGTCTGTATTTCCTCTCAGAATTTTATATCTTTTTTCAGGCCAGTATTTTTCTCCTGAACGACTGCTAATATTGACTTAAGTGACTTCACTTCTGACTTGATTTTTGCTTTTTTTACCTTGCCGAACTGACACACTCTCACAAATTTTTATTTTTTTTTTTCAATAAAATTGAGACAAGGTCACATAACTGCATTTCTCAAAACTGGATGGGTCATACACAGCTGAATTTTACAAAATAGTTATTAGTTATTATTACTATTATTATTAGGCTGTATTATTAACTGTTGTTATTATTAGGGTATATTATTATCTTGAAGTTTGTGTTGAGTTTAAATACAGGCTTATGGAAAGTATATTCTGCAGTTAGTGTCAATGCTATGTTAAGAAATCTAGCCATGAACTAGCCAAATGCTGAAACCTAATAACTTTTCTGTTTTTCTTTTTAAACTAGGTTGCTGTTAACTGAAATCAGAGTGCAGAGGAAGATCAGGCAGAGGAGCAGCAGACTAGAGAGCTCCTTGTAGAACTCCTTCAGGCTCCCCAAATCAGCATGAGGATCAGCCGCAGAAGGAGAAAATTGCCATTTTCTCCACTCAGCACTCATTTATTGGTTACTAATAAGGGTAAAACTATATATGTATTTATAGTGAGAAGCATAGATTCCAAGGAGCTCTGTTTTCAAGGCCTGCTGAACTTCACAAAGGCTGTTTCAAGACAAAAAGAGTGGTCTTTGGTTTAAGTTAAAGGGAGTGAAAAGTTTGATTTACAGACAAAGTTCATAGTAGGCAGGAAAACTTGACTTTTTGATGTACCTAAATATCAAGAGCTGAGAAAGGATTGGAATTAAGGTTATGGTCACTGAGCATAGAGTATCAGGAGAGAGCAAGAGCAGGGCTGTTCCCCAAGGGACAAGGAGCCAGGAGTGAACCCGAGGTAGTGACAACATGGAACAGCCACGTTATGTGCAAGCAGGGCAGGGGTGATGGCAGTAACTGGCTCAACTGGCAGCCCAGCAATCATCAGGTAGGGCAAAGTCTGGTCCACTCAGCAATACAGCCTGCAAGTCAGGACAGCAGGAACCAGAACTTACCTACAGCATGGCTCAGCCCAGGAGAGGGGGCCGGAATACAGGCTGAAATGGGGCTTCTGGGCCACAGATGGAGGGTGAAGGTCCCTCTTGAGGCTGATCAGGGCATGTAGGGCACTCAGGGCCACAACAACAGGATTGCATTGTTGTTTGTTGCATTGTGCTGTTTCACACCAAAGATTTTGTTATGGTAAAAAATGGCTCAGTGCCAGAAGAATTACTTATCCAACTATAATCTGTGTGATTTTTCCACTATAATCTGAACAATAGACTAAAGTATCTGCTGTTGCTAAGCCTACACTTCAGCAAGAGCTATTTTGTGAGCTTCGGAAAATAAAATGTTCTCTCTTGTGTGGCTTTCACTTTGAAGAAAGTTGAGTATGAAGGAAAGAAATGGTCCATATTTTGTGGAGATGGTCCAGAGATTGTTCTCTGGGATCTTCGTAACACTGTGGAAGTTGTGGAGGGCAATAACCAAAAGGCTGCCATCTGCCAAAGCTGCCTGGGTCCTGGTTCTGAAGTAGAATGAATCCTAGTGGCAAGAGAAAGAGTTTTTCTCAGTCCCTTCTGATTAGTGTTAATCTGTATGTTAGTGCTCCAGCGCCAAAAAGCAGTGCTGTAACTACCAGAGTATGGATACTGATACACAATTCTGCTTTTATAAATGACGAATAATTTTTAATGTTATGACACTTGACTTGGAATCTTTCAATAAGCCTAAATTAAGATTTCAGAGAAGGTCTTGAGAAGTCCTGAATCCCACAAAGTTAATAATTTGTTGATTAATGGTGATTCTGGAAGGGAGAATTTTCTGTTTTTTACCTAATCTAATAACAACACTGACTAAGCATTACCCTTAAAAAACAGGGTAAGGACTGGGTCAGAATTAGAGAAAGACACAGATTTATTACTAAATCCTTCAAAACTCCCTTACATCAGATGTTATGACAGTTATTTCCCAAAACTACACTTGAAGAGCAAGTTTGGGAGCCTTTGTGTTCTGATTAAGCAGAACAGTCTGCTAGAAACTATAGTTCCTGCTGACTAAAGCCCCTCAATCAAGGCAGAGAGTGGTACTTCGTTTTGAGGTCTCTAATTTACTGTTAAACCCTGATTTAAGACTTAGGTAGGCTCAGGGTCGTGGACAGCAGGAATCTGCTGATTTTGCAGGACTTGCTCAGAGGTGGTAAAGAATGATTCAGGAAGAAGATAATGACTTCTAGGATTTTTTTTTTCCCCTGGTCTTGTCAGTGATGTAAATTGATAACTGATGTAACAGCAATGAAGTAGATCCTACTTCATTTTCTTCCTTATATAGGGTTTCTGTAAACCTATGGTAAAGGGTGAGTCACTGTGAGTGACTTTCCCAAGATGGCTCCCTTTACTAAATTTATAGCTGGGTTTAGGATTAGAAAGGAGAGGGAATGAAGCATCTACTCTATTACTGGATCTTTCAAGGCTCAGGAACATAAAATATGATCTAGTGCTACAATGAAGAAGTAGTTCCTATTTCTTTCACCCAAGAGTTGAGTATCTTCATTTTAAACACATAGTAACAGGAAAGTTTGCAATTGCAGATGGAGTGCTGGGAGGAGTAATATTGCTGTTGGTGAATGGTTAATGCTAGGATTATGGAGAAGCCCTACTTCTCTGCAGCAGCCTGAAATCCTGCATCTCCAAGTCAGAGGGAAAGGACACTTCATATTTTTATTGAAGTCTCTAGTTTTTTGCTTTGTTTAGGTTGGGATCTGAAGCTACTCTTATGATTACCAAAGTCTGTGTGACAAATTTCTTTGCCGGTTTTCCCCCTGTAATTTCGGCTTGCTCTAAAAGACAAGAAAAAACCAGAAGCATGTGGAATAAGGCTAAGCTTAGCAGTGGTCATACCAAGAATTACCATCACCTCCACAATAGAGTCTGGAAAATATTCTTTATCTTGTGTTCCTGCCTGCATTACAACCCAAGGTGGTTTAATTCATATTTTGTTTTTAAGCACAGGAAAGCTGGGGACTGCAGGTTTGTAGCAGAATTCCTGGAAGCTGCTCCAGAGAACAGCTAATATTTTCTTCTAGTCCAACAAGAAACTTGTTGGCAAACACAGGGTCATGGTTCTGGTTAGGATGACAGCAGGGTAACCAAGGAGAACCGTTTCCCTAATATCCTGTTATTTTCAGATGCAGACTATTATAAGTCTACAATTTACAAGGCTTCTGTGATGTAAGATGACATACTATACCAGACATAAAGAATTGCTCTCCATTTTTTTGTAGCTCATGTCTTGGGATCATTTTTAAACTCCAGCACTGGTAGGGTAGAAAAGAGAGTAAATGGACCTTCTCTGACCTATGATAAAAAAGAGTGCTAGAAAATTACTCTCTAGTCCCACAAATATATATATACTCTAACTGTCCGTACAATTGTTTCCTCTTCAGACTAAGTCTTTTTGGTTGATTCTGAAAGGTTCAGCCCTCTATTGTGGGAAATTATTTCTATTTTCTTTTGATCGAGTAGAGATGAACCTTACTGTTCTCTATTTTTTGATTTCTGTTAGAATTTCTGAGAGTAACACATGGAGAGGGGAGTTTACTGAGGCATTCTCCAATACCTGAATTGTAAATCAGCGGTCTGTGTTTTGCTCTTCCTTGTATATCGGTTTGCCACCCTGAAGCACAAACCTAGAAAGTTGACTCTGTTGATGTTTATAGAAGACAGCAGGTTTCAGGGAGGTGGCAGAAGGTTTCAGAGAGCCAACCCACAAGAAAGCTTCTTTTCAGGTTGAAAGTTTTTGTTGTTGTTTTGCTCTCTTCTTATAAACATGTCAAACTTATTAGCATATGACTAGAACTGTGGTTCATGTTAAGTTTCCTGGGACCAGGGCCCAAAGCCATGAGTATAAATTCATGTTTCTTTATCCTTCAGGACTCACTGAGACATTTTGTTCCGTTGAGGCAAAAAAACCCTAGATAATCTTTTTTTTTTCCCTGCCCACCTCTCTATTCTATTTGAGAACCTAGAGATGGTGTCACAGAAATGGCTAAGGTCATGGACTGGACAAGCCAAGGAGTTAGATTTATTTAAGGTTCTGTGAAGCTCATGAGCATATGGACAGAGATTTATTCCTTAATGAGATGGGAATTCTTAATACAAACAGCAGATTTTGAAGAAACAATTTTAGTATTTGGTCCTGTAAATTACATCAGTCTAGAATTAAGGCTTTAGAAAGAAAAAATAGGCCTTTGAAATTTTCTCATTCTGGATGCTGCTTAGGGCTTAGATTTTGTACTGCAGAAAGGTGTAATAAAAACATCAGGTTTAAACATTGAAAAAGACTCTGGGTTAGGAAGAAAGCAATTTATGGAAAGGAAACTGATCATATTTTAATATAATCCAAGGAGGAGATTCTAGTTAAATTCATAATTAGGAATTTTGAGTACAGGAACTTAACAACTCTTTTACTGAGGCCTCCTCTTATCATTAGAAGGAGGAAAGCTGGTTCCAGGAAAAAAACACACTTGAGATATTGTGCTGAAGAGAAGTAAATCTGTGGGATCTGTTTAGCAGTTTTGTAACCTGCAGAACAGTCACTGGGCTAGGTTTGGTATTGCAAATGTACTTCGGAAAGACATAAAACTGAAGAAGATTAAATTAGCAATAGATGATAATGCAAAATGAGAGTAGAATTTCATCCTATTGTGATACATATAGAACTTGGGAAAGGTGTTAGTTCAGAGTAATGATTTATTCCAGAAGGAAATAATAATTTGCATATTATTCTGTTCTTTGTAGAAGTTTCTGGCTACAGTTAGGATTGATTTAAGGTAGGTATAGGATCACAAACCTCACAGAAAGTCAATTTAATGTTTGAGGCTTCACAGTTCCCTGGACAGCACTGACAACTGGTTTTAAGGCCAAAGTAGTCTTTTCTCAACAAAAGTCCCCACTGAGCACAGAAATTAAACTAGAGCTACAAGTGAGAGGGCCTAAAGGCATCCTTTTATTTGCAGAGCCTAAAAAATCTAACATAGTAAAAGGGGCTTATAGCTCTCTGATCCAAATGGTCTCTGGTTTGGTTTTATGCTTTTGTCTACCCATTTCATATAAGATTAGGACTGCACATAGCAGGACAAATGTTTAAGATAGCATTTTTTCATCTTGCAAGAATCCAGTGTATTCAATTTAGTGCCTATATCCCCTTATGAAACCTTGATTTTTTGATCTCCTGTTAGATTTTGGACAACTTAAGATGTATTTTTGACCACAGAAAACAAGGCTTAAAACTTGCCTAACCTTCTTTCTGTATTTATTAAATCCAAACCATTTGGGGTTTTTTGTGGTTTCAAATGTTTCACAGTTTCCAAGGCAATTAGACTACAAATTTCCTAACTTCAAGCACTTGAGAAGATGATCCTTACAAGTTGAATTAGAGGCACTGAAATATGAAATCAGATCAATAGGCTAGAATATTCTAGTAACTTAGTGGTAATTTTGCTTTAAAAAAAAAAGTGGGGAAAAAACAAACCAAAAACAAACACAAAACCAAAAATATTATTTTATAGAAAAAGAAAAATTAGACAAGTAATATCTAGGGAATAACTCTTATGAGAAATTTTGTTTGTTCTCTTACTTTTCTATGTTTTCATTAGCAATACTACATGGTGCTTGTTCCTTAAAATAGGCAACATTTTTGTCTTAAAAAAAAAAAAAAAAGGAAACAGAAGAAAGAAAGCAATTTAAAACCAATTCCAACAGCAAACAATCCATATTTATTACTGGTGTGTTTTCATCCAACTTCTCAAATTGGCTCTTTAACGCTATTGTTCCACATAAAAACTAAGTGTGCAGTACACTTCAGATAATGATGCATCAACATTTGTGACTTTTTTATCTTGAAAAATTAAGCCTAATTCTCAAGAGCAATGCTATGAAGAAATTCACTTTAAAACTACAGTGCTATTTTAAATCTGCTTGCTGAGTGCATTCAACAGAAAAGGCCGAATACCGTCATTCCTAAGCTTTTTTAATAAGTAAAACTCTGGCATTTACTCAGAGTTTTTATATCATCATTCAGAGAGTGATCTAGTTAATCAGTGGTCCCACTTTTATTAATCTTAAAAGCATTCTGTCTACTGGAGTATTGTCATTTAGGATTGGTCTTTTCTTGTTGCTGGTTATGGAGGTAGAAAGAATGTGTCCATGACTACATTCCATATCAAGTCCTAAGTATATATATTCAAGACTTTGTTTTGTTTTTTTTTCAGCCTCACCTCTTAATCATTGTGATAAAAAGAATCAAAGCTAAAAAAAAAAGCAAACAGGTATTGAAAAAGCCACAGGGAGCCTGAAATTCAAGAAAATCGCTCGTGTGGCTGCAATCATGTAAATCACTCTGAATGCCAGTGGAATGAAGCACATACATGAAATGGTAAATGCAAATGATGCTACTAAATAGGTACAGATTCAGACTGATATGTAATTATATATAGGTTTCAAAATGAATTAATTGTCTCTATGTTTCTCCTCTTGCAGTCATCTGCATAGATTCATTGCTGCAGTAAGACATCATTCTAGGTCTCAAGCACTGAAATACCGTATCTTTTAGCATAAGAGAAACATAAATCTTGCAAAGAAAGAAGCATAAATCCTATTAACTAGAAAAGCCCAAAAGATTGCAAAGCATCCAGGTAATACCTATTTGCTTGCAACTTAGTAGAACCAGTATTTTTTCCCTTTTCACTTTATAGAAATCCAAAAGCCAAAATAGCTGTTTCTGTGAATATCCCCCTCTGCTTTAGGGAAACTGTCCGAAAGGGACTGGTTTCTATGTCACTCCTCCTCTAGAATTCCAGTATCATGCAGTTCCAATGGTAAATACAACAGAAGCCTTGGTGTCATACTTCAACAATAGCACAAGTAGCATAAATCAATATTTACCACTATCAATAGAAGCATTCCCAGTAATGATGGCAGTATGCTTTATGTTTAGCTCTTCAATACTGGGAATTTCAGCAGTAATCAAAGGTCCAATCAGGCAGACTGCAGCCATTCATCATAGCACTACAGCGTCATTCATGCAGAAATTAGCTTAAATCAGAATATGAGGTTGAAGTCGTTCATCATGAGCCCCGCCCTTACTGGACAAATCTGAGATTGTATTTTGAAAACACAAGTCCTCCCATCTACTTGCAGGTGGCTGATTATTTGGTAAGGTTTCAGAGATACTATTTTCATCTGATTTGTAAAGTTCACTTCAGCTGGTATTCCTGTATAATTAAAGGGGTTTTTTATCAAATCATTCACTAAATCAACATCCAAAAGGAAAATAAATGTTGTCTTCTATTCTATTCTGTTACCTGACCTGAGTTTTCAGTCTAAATTTGAGATAGCTCTAAATTACTCCTGACTTGTGTCTCTCCAGCAAGATGTTCTCAACTTACACTTATATTTTCTGCTTTTGGTTAGATACATAGTTTATGCCAACGTGTTAAAATACAGATTTTCTTAGTTTGAGAATTGTCATGCACATACATATTTTTGTCCCTACTTGTCTTTCTTTTAAATACATTTAGCATAGTATTCAAAAGGGATTTATCTTGGCCTACTTATCCACTATCAGAGGAATACTCAGACTATTCCTCTTGGGCATTCAAAGATTTCAGCTTCAGACTGATGACATACTGCCACAGATCAAAAATCAGGGAATACTTGAACTTTCTTCAGAGTGGTCTTGTCCTCTCTTATAAATCACCAATTATTTGTTTTCTTTTATGGAACATTCTGTTCTGACTAACACTCTCGTTCAGACTAGTTCTGACTAACCTGGCCTTCCTTTTCTCTTTAAAAGAGAAAAATCCAAACATCACTCAGTTTTAATTTGGTGTAAAAGTGAAGAAGAAAGTGGGAAATGAGGTGAAAGAATGCAATTCAATTAGTTAGGGGTATAGGAGTTCAACTTTGAGACAAAAAAAAAAAGTAGTCTCTCTGGAGAAAAAATTGTATTTAGTCTGGTGATTAAAAAAACCATGATCATGTGCATGGACAAAACAGCTCAATTAAAGCTTTTTATGCAAGTGAACTGCTAGAATTTTTATTTTAAGATTTCTTTCCAAAGTATGATTAATATGTATTTTAAAACACAGAAAACCATTTGCATTCCATTATACCTTGTGGAGTTTTAGCTTTACAAAACTTCCAGAAGAATCTTTCTGTCTTTTAGCTGTATTTAGTTATTGCCTATTTTCCTTTATTCCATGTCTGGGTTTGGCATTCAGTGGGATCAGTGGACTTTAGTTCTGGCCCTGCATATCAATCATTTAGAAGTAGTTTGCAATGCAACGGCTCTGCCACATACACATAGACAGTAGAAAATAGATACACACAGAGAGGCTGGAATGCCTTTCTCCCAGTACAGACATGAACAGTTTGGATCTGTATATACTATTTTAAGTAGAGAGAGTAAGACACTAGGTACCACAGTAGGATGTTTGCCACCCACTCTTCAGATGCTGTCAGTTCTAAGGACAAGAATACTCCATGGGAGTATCAAGTAACTTGAAAGGTAGCCCATGAGTTAAGTGCAGCACTTTCTATCCATTTATCATAATCTACTTCTGTGGGAGAAAAGTCCATTTTATTGAAATAATTCATCAGTCAGGAGAAAGGAAGGTGTCTATTTCAAAAGTAATACTTTGAACAATGAGAATGGTGTATATGTCATGATGTATTTGTCTCTCAAGAAATATATTTGTATAAATCTGTCAAAATCTTTTCACTTCTCTCAATTATGCATTCTTGTATAGATAAAAACATGTAAGTCTGAGCAGCTTGCATTTAAAGGCACACAGAGAGATGTGTCTACCTCTCTTCCCAGGCATATTGTTTTGGTGAACATAATATGTCCGTTATGGCAGAAACTATTGAAATACAGTATTGAACGCAGCAGGCAGTAAGTAATATGGTTTCTGCCACAGAATTATAGGAAACACTAGGAGGCACACTGTAGCAATGATACATATTTACAGATGTCACTGCAGCAAGAGTCATGCTAAACCGCTGGAGGCCTAGACACTTGCAGTGAAATTATTTTTCCTTTAAATGGTTTCTTCTAAAACATAATTGCTTGGTTCTGGACAAAAAATAGAGTGGCACAGAAGCATGTATCCTTTTTCTTTTTGCAACCGTGTAAGCCAGAAGAGTTACAGCCAAAATGTTTAGTCAAGAAAAACAATAAAGTGCTTTTAACTGAACACCAAACAAATTTTCTTCTGCTAGTTTTCAGACAAGATTCATTTACTACAATAATCTCTTTTACACTTAAATACTGCTGTGGTCATCATCTAAAAGCTTTATAAATGATCCTTCGAGTTTGCAGTATAAGACAATTACCTTGGTGCAAATCAAAGCCTGCCAAAACTCCAAGATATAAAACAGGTTGCTATTTTCTTTGTACATCTGCAGCATATGCATATAAATTGGTCATCCACCAACTGAAATTGCAAATGTAGACACGCATTTTTTTCCCTACTACAAACCTATAGAACATTTCAGTTTGTGTGCAGTTCCATGTTTTGCATATTAAAATTGTGAAAGAATTTTTAATCTGTTAGCTTACTTATCAGTAAACTATGTAAAATGTGCTCCCACTCTTTATAAATCAAAGTGTATTTTTGAAATATCTAACAACTATGATTAAGGTAGTGTATAGCTCCGTGCCAAATTCACATATAGCAATATTTGTGCCAGTAATCTACTCAAAGGTAAATACAACCAAGTTATGAATACATTTCTATATAAAGAGCTTTGAAGCTCTGAAATATAATAAAAAGCCAAGCAGAAGCTGCAGAGCAACTAATGAAATAAGCAACTGGGCTCTCAAGAGAAGAGCAGGAGACAAATATAGTTAGAGACTAAAGCCCAAAGAGAAATGTGAGTGATATGCAGAGTTTTCAAGGGAAAAGATGTGATGAAGCAGGGAAGAGACTACCTGAGATTCATGAGGAGAGTCAAGTCTATGCAACTGGGGACTAATTAAGAGGAGAAATTAATAATGCACTGTCACCAGTGCAGACAGAGAACCTGGAATAGCAAACTAACCACAAGAGTAAGGATATAAAATATGGTTCTAAAGTTGATGGAAGGTAGGGTAAATTCTATAATTATCCTTTATCTATAATTATACTTAATTATCCTAATTAATCTTGATTGCCTTCCATGATGAAATGGCTTGCTCTGCAGAGACCAGAAAAGCAGTCTGTGCCATTTACCTTGACTTCAGCAAGGCATTGGACATGGTCTCCCAAAGCATTCTTGTAGGCATGCCGAATGCATACAGACAACATGGGCAAGCTTCAAGGAGAGGGAAAAATTGTCTGGATTGTTGCGCTCAGAGTATTGCAGTCAACAGTTCAGAGTGTAACAGCATATGATTAAAATTGACTCTCCTCATAGCTCAGTACAAGAACTGATACTACTAAATACATTTGGGATGGGATCATCTGTTTATGAACAACACCAAACAGAGGGGGGCAGCTGATACACTGGAAGGGGAGCAGGAGACTTTGACAGATGGACAAACAGCTGACCCATGAAGGTGGAGAAAGGCAAAGAGCAAAGACAAATGCAGAGTTCTGCATCTGAGACTATATTAACCCCAAGTAACAGGAAAGCTGGAGGTGACTGGATAGAAATCAGTTCTGTAGAAGTGGCACGGTGGACAGAAAGTTGAACTTGGGGCAGCAGTGCACTCTTATGGCAGTAAAGGATAACAGCATTTTGGGCAGCAAAAGTGTGCAGAAGGTATGAGAGTGGTTATCTCCTTTTGTTTTGCCCTTGTGAAGCTCCATCCAAAACAGTGTCCAGCTTTGAATACTCCCAGTAGCAACTCATTACTAGGAAGACTACAGCATATGGCATACAGACACCAAAGAAAAATTATTTGTTCAGCCTGAAGAAAAGAAGGCAATGGGGGTGGCAACATGAGGGTAGTGAGCGGGTTGTCAGATTGTTATCTTAACTACCCCAAAGTGAGCTGCAGAGAAAAGACAATCAGACTTTCTCTTCAATCTGACAACCTAAGGCATGAGAGATAATTGTCACCAGGTGACAGGGGAAAGGAGCATTTTCCTAGTAATTTGTATATTTGTGATCAGTTATGAACTAGGATAGTCACCCTAAAACCTAGATAATCGGTGGCTTTAAAAATTATACCCAAAGAGCTTAAGTCTTTATGAAAATTAGTTAGGATCCAAGTCAAGTTAGAGTTCACAGGAATTTTTAAGATATGAATCTACATTCTGAAGATCTGAATGTGAAAAACTCAGAGAGAACTGATGACACATTAGGTAATATGTATCTTCAAAGTAAGGGCTCTCTTCAGTGTTCATGTTGTTGGAGAAAGAGTTTGTGTTTTAAGTCCTTGTGTGTGCAAGTCCCTCTAACCATCTTGAAAGCTTGTTTGATCAAAGAAAGAAAGAAACCATTTAGACATGAACTAACATACAGATTTTCTTTTATATATGTGCTCTTTTCTCTAAACATAGTAAGTGAGCTGTTAATACTTGGATTTCATGCATACCTATTTTATTCTATCTTAACATTTCTCGGCTATAGGGGTAAATAGGAGGAACTGGCAGAACAGACATTTGATGCATCTTATGATTATTAAAACCAGATTACTGCCTATCCCATCAAGTTAATGCTAACGATACTTAAGTGGTAGGGAAGATCTCATTCACAGACCATCTTGGGAAGTGGCAAAACAATGAGCATCCTTGCCAGACGGATTTGGGCATGCAACATGACATAAGTAAGTCCCTAAGGGCATCATCCTTAAAGGCCTATGAAGGATTTTTCAACAGAGATGGGGTGTGTGCACCTTCTCATCAACTGTCTTCTACAAAATACTTAGAGTACTGAAATTCTACAACCAGTGTAGACAGATGTTATGAGACAACATGGAAATCAAGAATATTGTTGGGACATAATTCACACCTGTTTTCAGTAGGCAGAGAAAAGAAAAGCCATGTAAACAAGACAGCAATAATGGATAAGAAGGCATGGAAGGCAAGAGGATTGAAAAAAATCCCCCCATAAAATGAAACAAACTCACAAAAATAGAAGAGAGCAAAAAAAATAAGAGTGAGAGTATAAGTCAATACAGCTGATGAAAATTACTGCATTTAATTCGCGTAAGAAATAGGATGAGTACTGACAAGAACAATTTAAATGTTCCTAGATTAGTGCAAAAAGCCTGGACAACAAAGTGGAGAATAGTACAGGACATTAGGCTGTTGTAACAGCTATAAAAGAAAAATGGAGAAATAATAAGCCTGATGGGAAGTAGGTAGAGGTTTTCTTCATAAAATCGTAAATAAACATTAAGGTGGTGTAGTTGCACTGAGCATTAGCAATGTGACAGAAACTAAAGAAAAAAATAAAAGGCAATAGCTCAGATAAAGAGTTTATATAAAAACTTTTTTTTAGGAAAGACTGGTATCATACCAGATTTTTCTAAAACCTCTGAATCAGATTTGCAGTCAGATAAAGACATCATTTTATTACTATATAGAATAAAAGATACCTGGAATTACATCAAGAGAAAAAAAAAGGCCTACATGTTTCTGCATAACGTACTTTAAAAGTTTCTTTAACAACAAGCTTTGAAGGCAAAAATGTTGGGTCATCTTTGGACTGACAGTGAAGAGCTAATCATACAAACTGATTTTGAAAGTAGTTATTACATCTGCTTTAAATGTTGTTAAAAATATACACAAAAATTACATTTGTAATGAAGTTTCCAATTTCAAAAACTTGAGCAGGAAGAACTTGTGAGAGTTAATAGATGAAGACTGGTTGTCTGGAAGACTCAAAGTTTCCTCTATCTCTGTATCCTCTGAAACCTGTAGTATAAAACCACCTTTAACTTGTATAACCAGTGCTGTGAAACTCTCATGTGGAAAGTTCCTGTTCTAATGGAATAAATTAGTGTCTCAGAAAGGTCATTAGAAGTCAATGGAGAGCTAAAAATCAAAGGGGAGGACTGACGGTTCACCAAAGAATGATGTAAAGACCTTGCTATTCTTCAGAGCTCTCAGGACTTTCATTTCTGTAACTGCTAAGAAAATCAATCAAGGAAGGTGAAATGGTCACCGGTCTCTGTTCTGCCTCAATATCCTCAGTCCTGAGAAGGCTGCCTTGTACCTAGAAGAAGCTTCCACTAAAGAAAGACTAGAGCATTTGGTCATGGTGAATGAAGTCTGATGAGGGGAGTGAGACTATTTGGAGCATCTCCCAGGGTGGGCACTGTGGAGGAGCAGGGCAGGGGAGGGATGTGTTTTGCTTACTACCCAGGTGCAAGCCATCCCTTGTGAGTGTGTCACGTGGTTGTGACTGACTTCCCAGCCCTCTAAGACAGCAAAAAGAAGTCTTTGGTCTGTATATAGAAAATGTGCAGTTAGACCTGATGGCATGTATGTTTCCATACCTATAGCATTTGCCTTGCAGACAGGATAAGGCCTAGAATATCAAAAGACCTCCTGAAACATCAAAAAATTTTTGATCCCAAATGCCCTTGGTATGGGCATCTAAATGTTGGTGTATAATTAACTTTATTATTCCTTTGCCTAAATAAATTAGGGCTGCTTAAATGATACTAGATGGAATGCTTTCTGTAAGTAAAGTGCTAATGTTGCTTCTGATCAAAACAGTGTTTTTTCCCTGCAGTTTAGAATTAATAGCTCAATATATGCGGCAGGATTAAAAAGGCTTGAGCTTTCCAAATGCATTTTCACTTCTGCCAATTCAGCTGTGTTACAGTAGAAGATTAAGTACTAGGAGCTCAGGAATCTGACTGCGTCAATTTTGTATATTCATCTGCACTGGTATTTATTTGTTTGCTATAACTTCTGTACCTCAGCTTATGCCTTAGAAAACCTGCGTTCCCCTCATGGAAAAATAGAAAGAAACTAAAGTGGTAAAGCTGTCCTTTTTTTATCCCTTCATCAATTTGGTTTATACTTTACGAACCTATAGCCCATACTTTTACAATTAGCATCAGTCGAAACTTCTCCCTCCAATTTTTCTTCTTTCGCTTCACAGCAAGAAGGTTGTTTTTTTCTCATTCCCTCCCCTTATGGTGATCATTTTATGTGCAAGTGGACAAAAATGGAAAGTTGTGCTGAGCAAGTACGCTGCCCTCAGCATCATGGTCCTTACTCAGTGCTTGTCAGACTCGAGTGTCCTTCAGTGTTCAGGCTCTCTGTCTTTTGGTCCAATTTGAAATGGGTCACTTTCTCTGGAGGACCTTAAGAACACAAACCAAAAGCATAAGTCACCTAAACTTTTGATTTATGGCATTTACAACCATTCTGCAAAAGTTTGTAAGAAAGTGACCTACAACAATCTGAAAGCAGTGGGGGAAAGAGAGCTGTAAGGGCAATTGCATTTTCAAATAGAGAAGCAAAAATTGCCTTTAGTGACAATTGTTCTACCATCTGCATAACACTAATTGAACAGGTACATACTGACATAAGCGTTTCTCTTACCAATTATGTATTTACAACAATGAGCAGTTGTGCATACTGCAAAATAACAAACAAGAATACATGGGTTTTTTTAACACCTACTTTAAAACCACACTCTTTGTGACAAAAACAACTCTGATGATTCTTTGCGCAATCAAAATCAACAACTGGGTTACATAACCTTATTCTCTGTGATATGCAAATTTCTTGGCTTGAGGAACAAACATCACAAAAGAAGCTGTGCTGGTATTAGCCTGGTCTGAATAGAAGGCTGTATAATAGCATAGAGATCAGCTCTGCTTTCTATATTCAAGTTTGAGGATCAGAGAAAATGGATGCAAGTCATTAATCACATCATTGTGGGGTTCTCTCATTGTTTCACTAGGAAACATCAACCTGCATGGCTGACAGACTTGCCCTCTTTGTCAGTTAGAAAATGATAAAAGTGTTTCTTAAAATAATCTTAGTCTAATACAGTTACTTTCATGCACAATATAAAATTGCCAGGTCTCTACTATACTTCAAATAATATGATTAGGAATAAATGTACTCTTTTTCTTTTGCTCTCATTTTGCAGAGACGCTTGAAAACGGTAAATCTACTGAATGCTGGTAGTACTTGGCTGCTTTTTTTTTTTCCTTTGTGAGCTGTTAGAGTGTTTAATCATCTAGTTAAAGGCAGCAATCATTTGCCTAAACCAGGAAATAATTCAAGTAATGAGTTATGCAAAACAGGCACAAATGCACATGAAAAAAAACTTCATTCCCATAAGTCTCGCCTTCTGAATTGGCAAAAAATAATGAATCTTTATGTCTGTGGTGATAAAGCAGGAATCCTCACTCTCAGTATCTCCATCTTCAGTTAGATTGCTTGCAGATCCACTGAAATTAGATGTCAGTGTAAATTATGGTGTAGGCCGAGTTACTAGCCAAGGCTATGAAGGGTAGACACATAAAAACAAGGTGCTATTGAAGGCAATTGCTTCTGATCTTCAAGTTCTTAAGTGACAAAATTGGTGCTGATGTGGCATTTGCATCAGAGGCTCCCTTTTAATTGACACTGACTGGATTGAAGGCTACCTTTTTTTCCTAAGGGTTTTGGTTTTTTCTGCTTAATTCTTAAAATCCACCTTGTAAAACAGTAGCAGACTGCACAACACAATTCAGCTTAGCAGGAAAAGGATATTTGCTTATTTCCTAGATTCAGGGGAAAAGCTCGTGTGTGTGCACACACATACACATCATGTGCACATCTGCATGCATATGTGTGTGCACAAGTGTTTTGTACAGAAAGCAGAAAAGAGAAATTTTAAATTCATAAGAAAAACAGCTGTGTATAAAAGGTTAAATCTGAGAAAATGGTGTCTAGACTTACCACTGCAGTACCTACCTCTCAGACAAGCCATTGTCTAGTGTAGTTCTCAGCTGGATCTGGTTCCACAGGCCCCCCATGTCATCTGTAAATAACAACTCTAACAATACATCAAAGCCATCACGTCAAAGAAGGCAACACCTGATCTATCCAGGAGGAAAATATAGGAAAAGAGCAAAAGTTAAGACTCATATATTTAATGCTTTTAGTGCATTAAGCCAGAGAGATGGAGACACCAGGCATTTCAGTTTTCCAGTTAAAGCTTTTTCAGAAGAGCTCGTCTAATGCGGGGATGCTTTGCCACAGAGTTTCTGCTGATTACTTTTCACATCCTTTCAAAGGAGGTAACACCGAGAAGGGATTCATCACAGTTTATTTTACCCATCTAAAGGACATCTGGACTAAGGCTCCAAAGAGCTATTGGAATTCAGTGGAAGGAGAGAAGCACTTCACAGTGATCACAATGATTTTGAGAGGTGACAGCTATCTCGGACCAAAAGCAAAACTTGTTGGTAACAATAGTTATTGGAAATGAGAAGGCCATTCTCCTACATGTTTCCTCCAATGGAGGACGGATGCACATCACGCTTGAGTTACACAACCCTATCCCTATTCATTACCCAAAGGAAAAAGCTACTTATAAACATTGTTTTATTGCAACAGTGTTACTATTAGCTATTTATACTAACATAGTAAAATTTTATGCTAACTATACTAACAAAGCAAGACAACAAAGTTGTGAAATTCACTTTCAGTGAGACTATTTGCCAGAGATAGAGTTGAATAACTTTATACTGCCCATACAGAATTCAGATTGAGAGAAATCATATTAGTCTCCTCTAAATGTACATTTGGCAAAGTCCACTGTCGGAGGATGCAGCAAGGCCGCAGTGTCTAGCAGCATGGGAAAGAATGTGAATAAGAGGTGAACATCCAATCATATGTGAAGGCTAGTGGTAAATATAGATAATAGAGCTAAGAATAGTGTTAGTATGTAAGATTCTAGGGACAGAGTGTGAGTGCAGCTGTGTGAAGACAATGTAATATTCTGGATGAAGAGAATAAAAGCTGAATTTAGGCCATCATCATAAGTGCCCAGTTTTATTTACATAGCCGTCCTCGCATTTAATACAACAGTCCAACTCCAGGCTAGTTAGGATACTAACTGTCTTAATTCAACCAATGCTCTCCTGAAAGTGGCTCAGCCCATATTTGGCCATTAAAAACTGAACCCATGAGCCTTGCTCACTACTACCGCCACAGTCATGTCCCCCTGGGAGCCACACTGTCTCCTCTGCAGTCACTTTAGCTTCTTTAGTCTTCTCAAATTCAAGCCAGCTCCTAGGAGCTTCCTGTTCCCCATGAAGCAACTGCAATCAGAGCCCCTCGCCTGGTGTTCCCACCCCACAGCCAGCAGATAATTAGTGCAGTTCAGCATTAGACACCTGGGATAACTCTGACAATATATGTTGGGCATCCCCAGTACTTCTACTGTCACTGTTCAGCTTCATGTTACATGAAGACTCTTGGCAGCATCACTCACAAAGGGGCTGATGACAAAATGCACATGTGCTGGTGAGGGACAGGCAGTGCTGCCTGGGCACAAGAGAAAACTACAGTAAAGTTTAGAGAGCTTTCTGAACCAACATGAACATCAGCAACTTGCAAGGTATCACAAACTGCTCCACTGAGCACAGTTCCCCCTGGCCCAGCCAGGACTTTATAATGTTATCCTGATTCTGTATATACATCTTGGAGAAATATTGTTAAATGACACCTATTTTTTGCATATTAGTTACTTTGTTTGCCACATATTTTTTTACCACAACTTCTTTTTCCCTTCAAAGAAGCAAGTAATAATATTTTTGAAACATCACATTCAGTAGCTTAAACTGAGGAACTGCCAATACTTACAGTTCCTCCTAAGGCTTTGCTGAGACAAAAAAAAATTCAGCTATCTTTATTTCTGCTTTCACATTTTCTGTGGTCATACATTCTCATTGATCTGCTCACATAATTATTGACTGGCAGAAAATTTACAGGATGCTAGCACCCACGTGTATTATAGAAAATCCATATAAACTCTGTTCTGGGAAGGGATGTTATGATCATGTAATTCAAGAATAGGAAGAGAAAACTGAGATCTCCGCATTTCAGCCAAGCAAACTATTTTGACCCCCTTTTACCATGCATCCAAATCGTGTTGTTGACAATTTAAAAAGCTCTTAAACAAGAAAAAATATGAGATACTTCAGCCACAAACTGTACATGCATGCATTGTTTTCCCATATCTGCAACAGACGTATGGCAAAGGTATTAAGAACAAAAGTGGTCCCATTTTCCTTTAAGCTTTTTTAAGAGGAGAGTAGTGAAATTTCCTTTAATGTGCTTGTGTACAGGTATCAGGTATAGTTGGCATTAAAATCACCTGTTGTCGGTCTTATCCTTAGAGGTGCTATATAACTTCCTTCTTTAAGCTTTTCTTCCCGCACTTCCCCCCAGTAGTTTATTCAAGAGGTATAACAACCACATTTGCATTTTAAAAACTGGAAACTAAGTGATATAGAAGGCACAATGAAAAACTATTTCTACAGATTATATAAAGCCCTTGACAATAGCTAATCAGTTAGTGTTCAGACACTGCTACTTAACACACCCTGTGTGTTGGCTTTCTTGATAGCTTCTCTTCCACCCCTCCCCTGCAATTGTTTGTTCTCTTTCACTGTTGTGCCTTGTCATATGTCAAGATCGTAAGCTCTTTACAGCAGAGATGATTTTATTATGCACATGGATAGTGCCTAGAATAATAGGGTCCTGAACTCTATTTGAAATCCTTACATGTTACTGCAATAAAGAACAATTATTATTATAATAAAGTGAGTTGGGTTGAGAATGGTTGGCATAGTATAAATGCATGGAAGCAGTTAGAAAGAAACCCTTTTCAACTGTCAGAAGCAGTAGGTTTGTTCAGCCATTTTTTAAAATCAGTGCCTTGTTTTTTTCTGCTTCATAATATATAGATATAAGCTACTTACTTGTTTGTATTCTGAAAACAAAGCTAGTGCTAGTAAAAGGTGGAAGGACCACATCTGGATGTGTCTAGCAGATAAGCCAAGAAAGGATGCAGTTTCCTGCATTCTTTTTTTTTTTTTTTTAATGTCTTCTGAGTTGTTCTATTATGTCTCTGAATCACACAGAAAAATACACTGTAGTCTTACATTTTCTCTCTTTCCATTTCACATTTAAATAATGTATTTCTTTAAGTGCCTCAGAAGCATATCCTGATAAAACTATTAGGAAAGAAAATACAAAAATCTACAAAGTAACCTTCAAAGCCAGCGTAAAAATCACAACAAAGGAATTAGAATTTAAAACATCAAAGTATCCAAACTACTTTAATCGTTGGAATGGAGGGTATAGGGGAAGGAGGGGTTGCATTTCATATGTTGTCATACTTCTGTGACTTAAAGATCCATGTATTTCAGCAACAACATAAGAATAAGGCAATTGTATTTTAAAACACACAAACAAATGTAAATAGGATGTCATTTTTATTTCTTTCTGTCTTTTAGCCATTCTTTCTATTACCATTACATTTGGTGTTCATCTACTGTCAGAAGAGCCTGTGCACGCTTCCATTCTTTCGCAGCTATTGTGATTTGCTTCTATTTTCTTGTTTAAAGTGGAACATGCAATTTGCTAACGAAGGTGATTCAAGTGCAATGTGGAAGACTGTGAACACTCCATGACCTTAGCTCAGTGCCCTCTCACTGCAGCAAATAACGCAGTTCCTCCTAATTGTCACAAGACAGCCATCACATTAAGACCTTAATCTTGCTCAAAAAATCTCCGTGGATAAAAGCATATAATTTGTACACTCCAATGTGTCTGGCTGTCAAACATGGATTTATTAGCTTCACCTAGGACCACTTTCCTATTTTGCTGTTTCTGTATCTTGCTTTAGTGATTAGAATTATATTCATCATCTGCTTCTATTTTCCGCTTCAAACTCCTGTCTGACATTTATCTAAAAAGCAGGATTCTAGGAAGAAAATGTAGCTAGAGCCAGAACTCAGTTTCCTTTGGGAACTCCACCTCCAAAACTCAATTTTTTTTTTCCCTGCCTACAGCATCTCAATTATATTAAACACTCTAAAGCACTGATGTAATGACTGTAAAAGTATTTTCCTGGTGGAAAAGAGACAAATAAATATGCATAGAAAACAGCCTCCATGTTTTTTTCAGGCAGTGGGAAGCCTTAAAAATCTCAGCCTCTAGCAAAATTTATTTCTTACTGAAATGCAAGTTTCATGGCAGTATGTAATGCTCACCACCGAGAAGTTCCTCTACCCTATATTTTGGATTTCTCTAGTTTTATCACTGCAAAGTACTTGCAAACTACAAGCTTGGTTTAAAGTCTCTCTGTCTCTCCATTTGGACTTACCTTATTTGGTTTTGATTGACCACACTTTGGAATTCATCTTCAGAATCACAGCAGATAGAAACTTGTAAAGTGACAGCTAGAGTCCTTATTTCCAGAATGCAGTACTACAAGAAAAGCATAAAATGTCAAGTGCCATGCAATAAAAACTACCCTTTTAGACAAAAAGAATCTAAAGAAAATTCAGGGGGTCATCTAGCTTGTCCTATGCCATGTCAGTATCAACCTCAGTGATTTCATACATTTTTGACTCATCATTTCTTAAAGATTTCCAGGTCTGCAGATCCATATCCACCCCAAAAGATCTATTTCAGTGTATCATCACTTCTACCATTTAAAAAGCTTTTCCAAAATCCAGCCTGAATTTTCCTTGATACAAGCTCATTGCTCTTCTCTCATCCACCAAGATTATTCTTTCCCACTTCTCAGCAGCCTTGAACTTACTTCACAGTGGCAGCAACTTTTTTTTTTTTTTTTTTTATGGACTGCCCATGAATCACCTCATGCAAGATTAAGCCTCATAGACTGAAGCTACTTTTGTGATGCCAAACCGTAGCATTTTCTGATGGTTACCTTGCCTTCCAATGACCTACTAAATCCCAGATTTCCACAGTAATGCATCTTTGCTTGGAAGGCTTTGTACTAACGTTTAAACCAGCAGCAGCATAAAACCCATTCCCATCCCTCTTGCTTAATAAGTTATTGTTGGGGGTGGATAAGGGATTTCTTCAGAAGGAATCCAGTGAAACAAATCTACCAGTAACACCGCATTTGTAGCCTAAAGGGTACTGATGGCTTTTAAGGACTATTAAATTCAGAAGAAAATAACGTCACACATTATGTCATGAAAAATGTGCTCCCTGATCAATGAACAATGAATTTTTTAAAAAAAGCATTGAACCAAGTTGGTGACAACAGAGAAGTGCCTCCCTGCACCTGAGAGGGCTCTGTGCCTCCTCACTGCCTCCACAAACAAATGAGAGGAATTCCATTCTGTATGCGAGTAGTCAGTACCCAGTAGGACGATGGGAGAAGAGGAGTGTAATCATGCATTTTTAGGAAAAATTTCTTCATCAAAAGGGCTGTCAAGGACTGGAAGAGGCTGCCCAGGGAAATGGATAAGTCACCATACCTGGAGGGATTTAAAAGACATGTACATCTGGCACTTAGGGACATGGTTTAGTGGTGGAATTGGCAGTGCTGGGATAGCAGTTGGACTCAGTGATCTTTAAGGTCTTTTCCAATGCCAGACCAGGATAGAGAAACTAGAAAAGTTAGTTTTTCTCCCCAAAAAAGCATAGATTTCCTGGAGCAGATCACAGACACTTGCAGCTTGCTTTTACTGGAATACAGAATATATTATCTGGGGAAAGGGTCAGAGATCATAAGAACATTCCTCTTCCCTGCAGTGCTTATTTAGGATGAGAATTTGCCTTTCAGGTTCAAGGTGAGGTTCAGTGACGAGGCCCTGACATGGCCCAGAAACAGGCTGCTGCCATGACAAGAACCTTCTAATTTTAAAATGCAATAAAACTCATGGCCAGGATATATCTCCCTCTGCCCAAGCTCTGCTATATCTATATCATGCTTACAACTTCATTTGTGCTTAGCTATGAGGTTGACAGGGAATTTTCTAGAGCCATTCAACATTCTCCAGCAGGATAACTATAAATGAATTTTATTCCAAGACTATGGAGTAAAAGAGTAATTTCCTTCTTTTCATTCTGTGTGGAGGAAGAAGGACAAAGAAATTTGATCCTGCAATGCAAATGACAGTAGCACTGTGGGAGAAAAAGGCAAGTGGAGAGATGGTTTATCAACAGCACTAGGCCTACAGGATGGGGACCAGGAAGGACCAAGAATGACTTAGAGAGGTGGCAGGCTTTGGTTACCATGGATGTAGAGAGATACCTCTCTCTTCTCCATTTCTAGCCTTGTATCTCACTAACCAATCTTATTTTGGGCTCTGGGATGCCCTTTCCCAGCTTACAAGTCTCTTGGGAGCTCCATCAGCACAGGATCTGGCACCTCCACTGCCTTCTCCAGTAGCTAAAGTTTGCCTTGAACCCCACAGCAGCTACTCTCCTTGGGTTCCACAGTGCCCCCACTTCCCAGGCTATCACACCAGTTACTCTTAAGAAAATCATATAAGCCAATCTAGAAACACAGTATTCTGCACATGCCAAAATGAAGTCTGTATGCCATGTTAATTCCTCTGCAGTATTTAGTGTATAGGCTAGAAAAGGCGGCCTAACCAAAGCTCATCTCCACCCTTCACCTGGTTGGTTAACCGCGGCCAACGGGCATCTTCTGTTGTGGTCAAATAAAGTTTAAGAGTCAAAGGCACACACCTGCCTTCAAAGGTGTATTCAAATTAACACTCGCAGGCTGGAACATCAGAACCATGCTTCATACTGCGGACAGTGGCCGTCCTGAGCGTCACTCTGCTCTAATTGCCCATGAACTGTCACGACTCAACATCGACATCGCTGCTCTCAGTGAAGTTCATCTTCATGATGAAGGCTGCCTTAGAGAACATGGTGCTGGCTATACACTCTACTGGTCAGGTAAACCCAGATCTGAAAGGCATCTCTCAGGAGTTGGCTTCATGATCAAAAACTCTATTGCCTCTAAACTCGAAAATCTGCCGACTGGTCATTCTGATTGCATTATCTCCCTACGCCTCCCCCTACACAACAAACAACATGCTGTTCTCTCTAGTATATATGCCCCTACCCTCCAAGCTGACCCTGCCGAAAAAGATAAATTCTACACTGACCTACACCGCCTTATCCAAAAGGTTCCTGCAGATGATAAGATCATTATCCTTGGTGATTTCAACGCCAGAGTAGGAAAGAACTCTGAAGCCTGGAAAGGAGTACTAGGCAAGCATGGTGTTGGGAACTGCGTTGATAATGGTCGCCTTCTGCTAGAGTTTTGTGCGGAGCAGCATCTTACCATCACCAACACTATCTTTCAGCAGATAGTTTGAAGACAACCTGGATGCATCCTAGATCCAAGCACTGGCACCTCCCTGATTATATCTTGGTCCGACAGAGAAATATCCACAATGATCATCACACCCGCATGATGCCAAGTGCAGAATGCCAAACAGATCATCGCCTTGTGTGCTGTAAACTTAACCTCCACCTTAAGTTCAAACTTAAAAAGGGCAGCATTCCTAGAGGGAGACTTCTAGTTAACAATCTTCAAGCAGCTACAGTGAGGGACAGTTTCCAGGCAAATCTTCAATCCAGGCTAGAAGTTCATTCCACAGATCCCTCTCCCGAAGCGCTTTGGTAACTTATTAAAAATAGCATCCTGCAGTCCTCTGAAGAATCCTTAGGGTTCTCCTTCAATAAAAACAAGGACTGGTTTGATGAAAACAATCATGAGATCCAGGAATTGTTGAGAAAGAAGAGAACTGCTCACCAAGCCTACCTTGCTCATCCATCTTGTCATGTAAGAAAAGCAGCCTTTCGACTTGCATGCAGCAAGCTCCAACAGAAACTGTGTCTCATCCAGAACAAGTGGTGGACCAATCTAGCAGTAAAAAAAAATCCAATTATGCGTAGATACAAGTGACTACAGAGGATTCTATGAGGCTCTGAAAACAGCCTACAGTCCTACACACCAGGTTCAAAGCCCTTTACTGAGTGCAGATGGTCAAATGCTTCTCACAGATAAAGTGTCAATTTTGAATCGATGGTCTGAACACTTTCAGAGTCTCTTCAGTACTAGCCGTGTAGTTCAAGACTCAGAAATGCAGTACATTTCACAACAACCAATGAAAACTGAACTGGATGCTGCCTCCACTGTGGGAGAAACTCTTAAAGCAATACAGCAGGTGAAAACTGGCAAGGCAGCTGGGGTTGACAGGATCCCTCTTGAAGTCTGGAGGCATAGTGGCCAAGCAGTCCATGCTAAGTTTCATGAATTTGTGGTGCGCTGTTGGGAACAAGGTGAACTGCCTTCAGACCTTTGTGACGCTGTCATCGTCACCTTGTACAAGAAGAAAGGAGATAAATCAGACTGCTCAAATTACCGAGGTATTACTTTGCTCTCCATTGCTGATAAAATCCTTGCAAGAATTTTTTTGAACAAGTTAAGACCAGCCATAGCAGAAGAACTTCTACCTGAAAGCCAGTATGGTTTCCAAGCCAACAGAGGTACCACAGACATGGTATTTGTTCTCAGACAACTGCAAGAGAAGTGCAGGGAACAGAACAAAGGACTCCATGTAACCTTTGTTGATCTCACCAAGGCTTTCGATATTGTGAGCAGACAAGGTCTGTAGCAGATTTTGGAATGTTTAGGATGTCCTCCCAAGTTCCTCAAAATGATCATCTCACTTCATGAGGACCAGCGCGGTCAAGTCAGATATGGCGATGCACTTTCTGAGCCCTTTCCAATAGCCAGTGGTGTGAAGCAAGGCTGTGTTCTTGCACCAACTTTATTCGCAGTCTTCTTCAGCATGATACTCCAAAGGGCCACGGCAGACCTCGATGATGAGAACGGTGTCTACATCTGATATCGTACCGATGGGAGCCTATTCAACCTAAGACGACTGAAGGCCCACACTAAGACCTTAAATCATCTTGTCTGTGAGCTGCTTTACGCTGATGATGCCACCCTCGTTGCCCAAACAGAAGTAGCTCTGCAGCGTTTAACATCCTGCTTTGCAGAGGCTGCTGAGCTTTTTGGGCTGGAAGTCAGCTTGAAGAAGACAGAAGTTTTCTATCAGCCTGCACCTCAGGAAGTCTCCCATCATCCCCATATCACCATTGGTGAAACAGAGCTCAAATCAGTCCAGCAGTTTAATTACCTGGGAAGCATCATCTCAGACAGTAAGATTGATGCAGAAATAGACAACAGGATAGCAAAGGCATACAGAGCTTTTGGTAAACTCCATAAAAGAGTGTGGCAAAACAAACACCTGAAGAAAAGTACAAAGATCAGTGTTTACAGAGCCATTGTACTGTCTACTCTTTTATATGGATCTGAATCATGGGTCATTTACCGCCACCACCTGCATCTCTTAGAACGCTTCCATCAACCCTGCCTCCATACAATCCTAAACATCCACTGGATGGATTATGTGACCAACACGTCTGTCCTTGAAGAGGCAGCAGTCACGAGCATTGAGGCCATGCTGCTGAGAACACAGCTGCGCTGGGCAGGGCATGTCTCCAGGATGCAGGACTGCTGCCTCCCTAAGATCGTGCTATATGGGGAACTTGCCACTGGCTGCCGCAAGAGAGGAGCCCCAAAGAGAAGATACAAGGACTGCCTGAAACAATCCCTCAGCCTTGGCCATATTGATCACCACCATTGTTCTACCTTGGCTTCCAATCGGGAGGTCTGGAGACACAGCATCTATAACGCTGCTGCTGCTTTTGAGAACACACGCAGGATCACTCTCGAGGAGAAAAGACAATGCAGAAAGAATCACGTCTCATCAATATAACCTGGGGAGTCTTTCTGCTGTGCCTTCTGCAACCAGACTTGTCTATCTTGCATTGGTCTTTTTAGCCATCAGTGAGCTTGTAGCAAGCGTGGGTAGAGCCCTTCTCAAATCTTCATTCGCAAAGCCTAGACATGATGATTTAGTATAGAGATTATGAAGAACCTAAATGGACCAGGTCTTGTGCTGACCCACTCAGCTGGCATATACACATCCCACATTACTGCTAAAATTGCCACTTTTTTGCAAGTTGCACCAATAGATCACCCACTGGGGCTTTGACACTTCTCAGTGAATGCAACATGCACACTCACTTCCACGGGGTGAAGACACAGCTGCCTTCATGTATTTGGCACATTTTGATCCAAAAAACAGTCAGCCAAAAAAACCCACGAGTGCACACAATTACAAGTTATGTATCGGGAACACACATGGAATCAGGGAAGACCTAGGACTGACTTCTGGGTAAGTTGCACACAACTGGTCTATGGCATCTGGCTTGAAGACTGTCTGCTTTTGCACAGTATGGATCTGGTTTTGGGCACTGAGCTGAGGGGAATAGTCAGTTGTGTGAGCAAAAAGATGTGTGACAAGTTTAAGCGATGTAAGCCTGAGCTTCAGTTTTGTCTTCCCCTCCTGTTATGCTGGCACACATCATGAAGCATCTCATTAACTCCAAACATTTTCAATCAGGACACAGCAGTCTTTAGTTATGTAATGTAACTTTTAACTGCTTCAAGACTTGTCTTATAGTGCTGGCAATACTTGGCAGTATTAGTTGCCACAATTTCGTAGGTTTTAATGTCTTTTTCTTCTTTGCTTTGCCTTTTATTTTTTTTTTTTTTGGTGCAACACTAGGTTATGGAATTTTCTTTACTGTCTATTTGTAATAAGGAAGACATCTTCTAAACTGGTGAGAAAATGTTCGACTTTTCTAGAACTCCTCTGAAATGAGTGAAAACTGAAGGCTGGTAAGCCCGAGGATTGTCAAGTCAGGAAAAACTTTTACTGCCTCACCTTAAATGGCAGCAGAGAAGCTGTGCTATGCTAAAAACAAGTCTTTGAAGTTGACATAAGGTTACAAGCCATACTCCTCAGATAAGAAGAAAAAGGAGCTTCTGGACCCATTGGTTTACCTGGGAAAAAAATCTCAATCTGGTCAGTCTCATGGAGCACCTATATGACAGTGTCCTTGGATCAGCACAGGGGCTGGTCCACCTAAGTCAAGCTTAACCTCTATTTTACCTGCTTAAGAGGAACATAGTCCACATTTCAGCACTTGCGAAAGCCGCATTTCCAGATTGGCTTATATTAGTTTTGTCCCACAACCTTGCTAATTAGAATTTTTTAATGGAAATCTAATTGCTTTCTTACCTTTGCTTTTACTTTGTTTGCTTTGGTTTCAAGTTCATTAATTTAATGCTATTTCTTAAGTCCTGAATGCAAACTTCACATTGCACATGTAGGAGTTAATGGTATCCTTGTAAGCAGTTATCATCCACTAATACTGCTTAGAAAAGTTTTCCTTTTCCTTGCAGAAAACCCACATTAATAATAAATTGTTGGTGCTTCTTGAGCAGAAATAAAATTGGTACAAAACACTGTTCTACATTGGTTAGGTAAAAATGAGTAAAGACAGTAAGTGCGTAGCATTACTGAGAAGTTCAGGCATAACAAGACCATAAATCTAATTTCATTTTTCACTATATTACATTAACATCTCTACATAAAACTCCTCAGACAAGATATTATAAATTGGTTTGTGAAAGTAGTTATATGAAGGCTAAAGGCATCAGAACTTAATATTCCTTACTTACCAGTGGTAAGTATTATAAACAATACTGATGCTGCTTGTACCCTTCCACATTTATCCATATACAAAGAAATAGTAATGTATAAGTACTTTCCTTTCAGAACTGAGGAACAGATTATTCACTGAAAAGGGTAAAAAACCCTGGACCTGTGTCAAGGATTTGAATTCAAATTAAAGATTTAGCTAAAGTCAATCACTAGTTGGACTGCTGCAGTTCCTCATGGTGACATGTTACACTGGAAAGTAAAACGACTGACTGAAAAAAAAAAATGGAAAATTTGAGGTTGGAAATTAGGCTAAATTTCAGTTGTAATTTTGTTTCTGATAGACAATGCACTATTCTGAATGTTCTTATTAGTGTTTTATTAAAAGGATTTTATGCTGAAGTTAAAAGAAGTTAAAAAGCTTAGATTTAGTGGGTTATTTAATCCTCCCTATCAATGGAAAATGTATTGCTAGGTGTAGCTGCACCAGGTCAATAAAAAAGCAGAAGCACACATCTTGTAAGAGGCATCTAAACTTGCATGTGCTGTAGCTGTATAAATAAGAATATGGTACATATTTTTATATTCTTTCCGTTCAATAAATATTCTTTTTAAATGAAGTTGAATGGAGTCATATTATCATTTGAATACCCAATCATATTGAATTCCAGTACTCATCCTGCTTTCAGGAAAAGCACCGGGCTCTTGAGAAGACACCCCTTGCAGCTGAAATAAGGAGCTGCATCAAAAAGAATCATGGATCTAAATCATTGTTAATGGTCTGGTACGTTGCATAGTGACTGTGCAATATTTTTTCCTCACGTACATGTCCTGTACCAGAAATTAGCTTCTTCAGAGACAACTGAAAAAATATTTTTGAGCTATGATTGCTTCAGATCTTTTAGTCTTTGATAGCATTTGCATTCTGTACCTGTGTAAAAAACTACCAAGGGATAGAGCAGGGCAAAGCAATGTCTGACACTTCACTGAACTCTAGGGAACCAAAGTAAAAGTAATAGCTTCTGTGGGACACAGCAGTCACTGTGTTGTGTTTCCTTCTTTATTTTCCTCTCCTTTCTATAAATCTTAAGTATAAAATACATCAGATGCCACTAAGGAGTCCTTATACCATCACAGGACTCAGAATAACATTCAGAACATTTGGAGACTTAAAAGGTGCTGAAATAATAAAAATAAACAAATATATAACAGCAGCTTACATAGAAATAACTCTTGCTGTTTGATGTAGGACTGACTACCACATTCATGAAATGAGACTAAACCCCAGTCACTGGTGGACCACATAGGCATTAGTTAACACTACTACCTGGTAAGGCCAAACCAACAAATTATAGGAAAGATTTTGAAGACTTCAAAGATCTGCACAGGTATAGGTAACTGGGCTGGCTATTTTAAAGCTAATTCCGGTTTTATTATTGGCTATAGTACAGATAACCTCTTCAGATGTGTTTTGGAGACTATACTAGATTTCTAGATCCTGAAACAGGACACAAGAGGATATTGAATATCCATGCATTAAAGAGCCAAAATAGATTAATGTTAACATCCTATTCCTTCCTGCTTGTCTCCTGCCCTCTTTCTCATATATTTTTCTGAAAGTTTTTTCAAGAGGGTCTTAAACAAATCTGGCACCTCTACTACTGTGTACTTCATAGGAAATCCCTCACTGTCCCCTTCCTTGGCCTGGGACCACTTTGGCATTAGACGATGGCTGGTATCTCACCTGTTGTGGAACAAAATGAGCTTGGCAATGCCAAAATCCTTACTCCAGGCACTGCCCATCTCTGTACATATCTTTATTCTGCATTTAGGGTTTTTTCATGCATCATCTTGCTAGGCTTTTCCTAAGCCCTTTCCAGACCTTTTCTGTATGGCCGCAGTCAAGAAACAGACTTTATTTTCTTGAGGGCTTCAGCTCCTGCTTCTTTCAGGAACATTCTATAAATAGATATGCCTCCAATTATGCAGATACTGGTTAGATGAGGAAATGCCAGCAGATGGTGCTCAAGAATATGCTCTTGTACACGTTAAATGGCTTCTTTCCTGTGGCTTTTTGTACAGCCTTCAGCTTCAAGTACTATTCCCACTTCTGGCTGATCTAGAAACAGACATACATAGTATATGCTGTCTGAAAGGGCTCCTCCAGTCTCCAAACTGTTAAGCCCTATGTTAAGCCATAAAAAAGGAATTCAGACTCCATTGGAGTAACCTCACTGGTAATTTTCTTCCAAATTATTAATCTGAAAACTCTTTGGAGTTGAATACTGTTATACTCTTTGGGAAGAGAGGGACATGGAGGCTTAAAAAGTATGAATGAACTCACTATCAGCAGTTCCTATCCCTATGCCAGGGAGGCACTTTTGGCTTCCTACAGTTTTACGTTTAAATATCAAAACCAACAGATGTAAATATTCTGAAGGGCAAATCTGACAAAGAGCGGGAGAATGGATAATTTTCTTCCTGGCGCCCTTCACACACATAAGCATCTAAGTTTGTGGCTACATAGACTGTTATTTTTTGAAACTCACAAAAGGCAGCCACTAGGAAAATATACTAACATCCATCAAGGGCAGAGCTGTTCAAGATCTGTGAAGCTCACCATGAGCTACAATACACAGTGAAGGAAAACTCACCCAGAGGAACTCATGAACCATGTAATCTAGCATGTGAAAGCTGCGAGTGCCAGATTTTGAACAAAATGGCATTTCACAGGGCAAGTCTGAGTCTGAACACTTCTTACAAAGGAAAGAAAAAACAACACAGAAACTAATAGCATAAATTATGTTAAAAATCTAGGAAGGGCAAACATCATGCAGTAAATTATCTGACTGTATTCGTCTATACAGTAGCATTTAGAGGCAACCAGCGGGTCTGGACTATCTTAGACATTAAAAAACCTGTAAAACAATAACAGAGTGAAACGACAAACCTGTGATGACTGGCTGGCATTAGTAATTTATCACATTTGGTTACTTTTATAATACCTTTGCACTATTCCTTAGGCATCAGTTAATGTCATATTTCCAAGCTGCAGGGTTCCTAATGTAGTGAGAAGCTGGAAATTCTAGAAAACAAGGACCAACACTAAGTGACACTAAGTCTGAAGAACTTGTCTATAAGTATCCTGAGAAAGATCAGAAAAGACAAATCTCCTGCATATTAACTTCCAGAATTTATAAGAAATTATTCCTTTGGACATCAGTGATAAGGCACAGCTGCTCTACAGCAATCTTGAGAAACCAAACAGATGGATGGATCCCTGCTGATGCCTGGCCCCCTATAGAGTACTGCAGGCTCATTTAACCCCTGTCAGTACCAATTTTAGAGGCACTCTCATGTCTTTACTTCAGTCTTTTTTCCAATTCTGACCATAACAGTAAAGTTCCAGGAAGATCTTGAACAGTATTTATTTTTTATTAGATTTCCAATTGGACAGCTGGTGAGGTCAGCAAGCGACAAAGAGTTGCTGATGCTCCTAGACTCTATCTACCAGAAAACAAATTTGCAGAGGACTTACTCTGGTGTTGTATTGTATATATCTACTTTTCACAATCTAAGCCAGAATGGTGAACTAGATCAATCCATAAAAACAAGACTTTTGACGTGCACATGCGAAACAGTGTAAGTGACAGCCGTGCCCTCAAGTGCAAGCCTGAACAGTTATATAGTTATTCCCTTTTGCATTAGCTCTTAACAGCCATGGAGATCATCCCAGGAAATTCTCATAGTACTTGAAATCTGCAAAAATGTATCTTCTCAAGTCTTTCCCTACAACCACCTAGGGAACCAAATAAGGTGTTACACAATATGTTTTTGAATCCTTTTTCTATCATGGTTTCTACACTCTCAGAGTGTGATTAAGTGCTTCATACTGTGTAATTTCAACATCATTGATAAAAACACAGTTCCATTTATAAAAAATAAGTCTCAGTGGCCTTAAGAGCTTCCTGTTTCAGCCACTCCTTGAACCAAAGAAGGAAGCTGTCTGGGCCACCACTGTATATACAGTTATAATCATTTAAGAACTACTGTTGGTATGTCAGCAACAATATATTGTTCTCCTGGCACGTAGCTATGATATAACACAAGTAGTAGATACTACCTGTGCCATTAGCTGATGTCTACCAAGAACAGGTGCTGTCTTGTAGACACCTTTGTATTTTGCAGAGTTCAGCTACTTTGGGACCAGACAGGGAAGTTAACATTTCACAGTGCCTTGTACACTCATGAAAAAAAAAACAACAACCCTAAATACCTTCTGTTCTTCTGCCCAGCACTAAAGCTGGACTCCAAATGTCGAAGAGGTACTGCATAAGCAAACTACCTTCAAGTTCTTTCTGTCCCCAAGGATGAGATCTCCTTAGCTTCTTGTGTGCTGACTAACCACACATGGTGAGCAGAGAACGGCTGTAAATGAAACTGTTCTGTGCCACTGTAGCAACTTGGCACTCTCTGGGCCACATTCTTGGGTGACTGGCAAGCCAAATTTCATTAAATGGGTAAATCTCTCTGAAAGAGCAAGAAATACTCTTGGAGGTGGATAATCACAACATCAGTAATTAAAGAGTTTCTTCAAAATTTACCAATTTTAAAATCCAAGAAATTATCCTTACAATTGTAAAACTAAAACTCTCAATTTGAACAAAATCTGCCCTCCTAGCAAAGAGGAAATGAAGCAGAAGCAAAGATTAAAGATTAGTAAGAAATCTGAGAGTGAAGCATAAAACCTGATGGACAGAAAAAGCACATACACATCCATCCAGCGCTGAAGAGGTCAGGCAGAACGTACGACTCCATTAACATCAAAGTCATTAGTGTAAGAGATAACAGTTTGGTATATTATCATAGAGCAGCAGACAGGGAGTTATTGTATTTCCATGTACTTCATTCTATACTTTTCTGATAAATTCAAATTAAATATACTCTAAATGCATTGCTGAGCAGAAATTAGTCTATTTAAAACTTAAAATTATAGACATTCTTATCTAATTTGATTTGTAATTTCCATGTGCTTTCTATTCTGAAAAACTATGTGTAGAATGTCTACTGCCAACTGAGATACTCCCCTTGAGAAGGCAATTTGAGATATGTGACTTTCTGTTCTCTGATGGTTTTGCCATTTCTTTTTAATTTTTGACTATTATACTAGACCGCTGCAAAAGTAATGCTAAAGTGGTGGTTTAGTTTACAAAACTGAGAAAGCTTTACAGTAGCGTAGTGAATATCTCATGTGGAGTTGAATAGATGCAAACTAGAGCGCCTGATAATGCTCTTTAGCATTCTGAACTCCTACCTCCATCCTCTAGCACAAAAGCACATGTTTTTCTCTCACATTAATGAATTTTTATAGCAGCAATATGGTAGCTCCAGGTGGTGCGGTTATCGTGAGATAATCACTCCCCTTGAGGATGCCTGTTAGCACCCCAGAGGTGATGAGAACCAGGCTCTCTCTCGTGCCTTATTGCTTATATATATGCTGATGGCAGCAACTAGAAAGAATTGTTAAACATGAAGAGCATGCAGAATTAATCTGCACTGTCCATTTGTTAATTATAAAGGCTACGAACACTGCCAGTGAGCACCATCTACACTTCTACATTGTCATCATAATTAAAAAGTTTTAGTATGTGGTTTTGTGTTGCAACAACATCGATCAAAGTCCATTTCCTGACATGTGCAGCAGAAGCAATATGTTCCGCATAGGTTATTTCTGGAATTGTATTACTTACTGTAATAGAGCCGTGTCATGCTACCTCTATTGCACCAAAAATACCTGCCGTGGCTGCAGCAGCTTATTCCATTTCCTGGCTCAGACTCTCTCAATGGCAAATCAATGGCAAATCAAATGGCAAATCAAATGGCATTGTGGAGGAGGGGGAAAAGAAACCAAAACATTGAATTTATATAATACCCTGCGGGATTTTATTCACAGCAAGACTGGTTTTTGTCTCTACCCTCTCCTTTGGATACCCATGAATATGCCACTAGGAATAGGGAAACACTTCCTACAGAAGTGGATCTGAGAAATAATGGTTACAAGGACTCAACACCAGTAGAAACTCTGTCTAAAGTAAAAATTCCAATCGTAAAGCTTAGGGGTGGCTGATGGCTTGGGTCACTCATGCTAGCAATGCAATTCATGTGTCACAAGGTAAGGCCACTGTAAAACAGTCTAAACAGTTTGGAGTTATAACTCACTTGAGCTCCAGACAGAACCTGCTTTCTCAAGACAGCTCAGAAGCTTTTTCACTAAAGTAGAAGGAAATTATAGAAACTCAGACTCCCAAAGAGTTAACTGTTTATAAAATAAATATCAGGCATTTAAGGGGGAAAAAAAACCCAAACAAAACCAAAACAAAACAAAAAAAAAACACCCTCATCCAACCTTTCATCCCTTACAAAACTGCATGAGCATGTAAAGAATGCATACAGAGGGAGGGAAAGGAGTAGAAAGTTTAATACCTATTTTACATCAATGTCCCACTTGTTTACTCTTCATAAAAATGTAGATGAGATGTCTGCTCTTCATGTTTTAGTGTCTATCAAATGATGCTTTTTGGCACCTTGCTGTTTGCAGAAGAAAAACAGCAGAAAAGTTGAAAAACAGCAGTGCCTTGATAACAACGCTGTTCTTGCTTTTGATTTTCTATTCAGCTTCTATAAGTGTCATAAAGTAGGAAACAGAAAAAAGGTCATCTTTAAGGCTGGCAAAAAGACAGCCTAACCAGGGAACTTGACAAAAGGGTATAGTATCCCTAAATGACACTAAGTAAATACTGCAAATGGAGAAGTGATTTTTGGCATTCATGGAGAAAAAAAACAATTTCAGAATTTGGTTTCCTTCCCAAAATTTAAGTAACTGTACAGAATTAACACACTGTCCTGATGGATTGCAGATATCATTCACAGTTACATCCTAGTGCACAATGTTCTATTACAAATGCATGTAAATGAGGCCAATTTCAAAATATATAGCATAAACTCATTCTCACCTTATTTGTGCCATGGGATACCTGTCAGAAATTGATATCCTCTCTTCATATGGTTCTACTTCTCAATGTATAGCTTCGCAGGTGTTGTCTGCCAGTTGTATAGTTGTGCTTTTGAATGGGGGGGCTACAATATATGCCTAGAATACAGAAGTATATGGCAATCTTAAATGAAGCTAAAAAAACCTCTTATTGTGAGTGCTCAAGCTTGCTGTCTTGCTATACATCTGCACATTGAAAGTTTTACACTTTTCTCCAAGAGTTTTAGAAGCTTTGACCAAACTTGCATGTTCATTGAAACCTTATCTCTCTAGCAATTGCACCAAAGAAACACTTGAAGTCCATGTAATGTTTTTGCTCGCTCTCAATATTGCATGAAACTTAAAAAAAACTGCTTTAATAGTAATCCCAAACCCCTCCCTATTTCTGTTTAAGATCCTTTTTATTTTTTACTGACTATTTATTTTTTAGCATGATTTTCAAGTGTTTAAAAGTTCAGGATTTCAATAAGAAGTTCTCTTGTCTGGCCAAGTCAATAAACATCTTTTCCTTTAATCTTCTCTACGAAGTCAGTGCTGTTTACATTTTCAGAATATTGAATCCCAGATTTGACTACTCACCTTATACTTAAAACAATACTTTTCCTGTGGAAGAAAGAAAGAGAGAGAGAGAGAAAGAGAGAAAGAAAGAAAGAAAGAGAGAAAAAGAGAGAAAGAAAGAAAGAATATGACAGAGAGATGGAAAAAACAGAGAAAGCGAGAAAGACAAAGTAAGAGAGAAAGTGAGAGAGAAAGTGAGAAAGTGAGAAAGTGAGAAAGAGAGAGAGAAAGAAAGAATGAAAGAAAGAAAGAAAGAAAGAAAGAGAGAAAGAGAGAAAGAAAGAAAGAAAGAAAGAAAGAAAGAAAGAAAGAAAGAAAGAAAGAAAGAAAGAAAGAAAGAAAGAAAGAAAGAAAGAGAAAGAAAGAAAGAAAGACAAAGTAAGAAAGAAAGAAAGCAAGAAAGAAAGAAAGAAAGAAAGAAAGGCAAAATAAGAAAGAAAGCAAGCAAGAAAGCAAGAAAGAAAGAAAGAAAGAAAGACAAAGTAAGAAAGAAAGAAAGAAAGAAAGAAAGAAAGAAAGAAAGACAAAGTAAGAAAGAAAGAAAGAAAGAAAGAAAGAAAGAAAGAAAGAAAGAAAGAAAGAAAGACAAAGTGAGAAAGTGAGAAAAAAAGAAAGAAACAAAGAAACAAGGAAAGAAAGAGAGAAAGAGAGAAAAAAAGAAAGAAAGAAAGAAAGACAAAGTGAGAAAGTGAGAAAGAGAGAAAGAAAGAAAGAAAGAAAGAAAGAATAAAAAAAAGAAAGAAAGAGATAAAGAGAGAAAGAGAGAAAGAAAGAAAGAAAGACAAAGTGAGAAAGAGAGAAAGAGAGAAAGAAAGAAAAAAGAAAGAAAGAAAGAAAGAAAGAAAGAAAGAAAGAGAAAGAAAGAAAGAAAGAAAGACAAAGTAAGAAAGAAAGAAAGCAAGAAAGAAAGAAAGAAAGAAAGAAAGGCAAAGTAAGAAAGAAAGAAAGCAAGAAAGCAAGAAAGAAAGAAAGAAAGACAAAGTAAGAAAGAAAGAAAGAAAGAAAGAAAGAAAGAAAGAAAGAAAGAAAGACAAAGTAAGAAAGAAAGAAAGAAAGAAAGAAAGAAAGAAAGAAAGAAAGACAAAGTGAGAAAGTGAGAAAAAAAGAAAGAAACAAAGAAACAAGGAAAGAAAGAGAGAAAGAGAGAAAAAAAGAAAGAAAGAAAGAAAGACAAAGTGAGAAAGTGAGAAAGAGAGAAAGAAAGAAAGAAAGAAAGAAAGAAAGAATAAAAAAAA
>CM076260.1:43565188-43567688 GCA_038380795.1 Pyrocephalus nanus
AGAAAGAAAGAAAGAAAGAGAAAGAGAGAAAGTGAAAGTGAGAAAGAAAGTGAGAAAGAAAGAAAGAGAGAAAGAATGAAAGAAAGAAAGAGAGAAAGTAAGAAAGAAAGAGGGAAAGAAAGAAAGAGAGAAAGAGAGAAAGAGAGAAAGAGAAAGTGAAAGTGAGAAAGAAAGAAAGAAAGAAAGAAAGAAAGAAAGAAAGAAAGAAAGAAAGAAAGAAAGAAAGAAAGAAAGAAAGAAAGAAAGAAAGTGAAAGTGAGAAAGAAAGAAAGAAAGAAAGAAAGAAAGAAAGAAAGAAAGAAAGAAAGAAAGAAAGAAAGAAAGAAAGAAAGAAAGAAAGAAAGAAAGTGAAAGTGAGAAAGAAAGTGAGAAAGAAAGAAAGAAAGAAAGAAAGAGAGAAAGAAAGAAAGAAAGAGAGAAAGTGGAAGTGAAAAGTGAAAGTGAGAAAGAAAGAAAGAAAGAAAGAAAGAAAGAAAGAAAGAAAGAAAGAAAGAAAGAAAGAAGAAAGAAAGAAAGAAAGAAAGAGAGAAAGTGAGAAAGTGAAAGTGAGAAAGAAAGAAAGAAAGAAAGAAAGAAAGAAAGAAAGAGAAAGAGAGAAAGTGAAAGTGAGAAAGAAAGTGAGAAAGAAAGAAAGAGAGAAAGAATGAAAGAAAGAAAGAGAGAAAGTAAGAAAGAAAGAGAGAAAGAAAGAAAGAGAGAAAGAGAGAAAGAGAGAAAGAGAAAGTGAAAGTGAGAAAGAAAGAAAGAAAGAAAGAAAGAGAAAGAAGAAAGAAAGAAAGAAAGAAAGAAAGAAAGAAAGAAAGAAAGAAAGAAAGAAAGAAAGAAAGAAAGAAAGAAAGTGAAAGTGAGAAAGAAAGAAAGAAAGAAAGAAAGAAAGAGAGGGAGAGAGAAAGAGAGAAAGTGAGAAAGTGAAAGTGAGAAAGAAAGAAAGAAAGAAAGAAAGAAAGAAAGAAAGAAAGAAAGAAAGAAAGAAAGAAAGAAAGTGAAAGTGTGAGAAAGAAAGTGAGAAAGAAAGAAAGAAAGAAAGAAAGAGAGAAAGAAAGAAAGAAAGAGAGAAAGTGGAAGTGAAAAAGTGAAAGTGAGAAAGAAAGAAAGAAAGAAAGAAGAAAGAAAGAAAGAAAGAAAGAAAGAAAGAAAGAAAGAAAGAAGGAGAAAGAGAGAAAGTGAAAGTGAGAAAGAAAGAAAGAAAGAAATAACGAAAGAAAGAAAGAAAGTGAAAGTGAGAAAGAAACAAAGAAAGAAAGAAAGAAAGAAAGAAAGAAAGAAAGAGAGAAAGTGAAAGTGTGAAAGTGAGAAAGAAAGAAAGAAAGAAAGAAAGAAAGAAAGAAAGAGAGAAAGAGAGAAAGAGAGAAAGTGAAAGTGAGAAAGAAAGAAAGAAAGAAAGAAAGAAAAAGAAAGAAAGAAATTGAAAGTGAGAAAGAAAGAAAGAAAGAAAGAAAGAAAGAGAGAAAGAGAGAAAGAAAGAGAGAAAGAAAGAAAGAAAGAAAGAAAGAAAGAAAGAAAGAAAGAAAGAAAGAAAGAAAGAAAGAAAGAAAAAGTGAGTAAGAAAGAAAGAAAGAAAGAAGAAAAAAAGAAAGAAAGAAAGAAAGAAAGAAAGAAAGAAAGAGAGAAAGAGAGAAAGAAAGAAAGAAAGAAAGAAAGAGAAAGTGAGAAAGAAAGAAAGAAAGAAAGAAAGAAAGAGAAAGAGAGAAAGTGAAAGTGAGAAAGAAAGAAAGAAAGATAGAAAGAAAGAAAGAAAGAAAGAAAGAGAGAAAGAAAGTGAAAGTGAGAAAGAAGAAAGAAAGAAAGAAAGAGAGATAGAAAGTGAAAGTGAGAAAGAAAGAAAGAAAGAAAGAAGGAAAGAAAGAAAGAAAGAAAAGAAGAAAGAAAGAAAGTGAGAAAGAAAGAAAGAAAGAAAGAAAGAAAGAAAGAAAGAAAAAAAGAGAGAAAGAGAGAAAGTGAAAGTGAGAAAGAAAGAAAGAAAGAAAGAAAGAAAGAAAGAAAGAAAGAAAGAAAGAAAGAGAGAAAGTGAGAAAGTGAAAGCGAGAAAGAAAGAAAGAAAGAAAGAAAGAAGAAAGAAAGAGAAAGAGAGAAAGTGAAAGTGAGAAAGAAAGTGAGAAAGAAAGAAAGAGAGAAAGAAAGAAAGAAAGAAAGTGAAAGTGAGAAAAAGAAAGAAAGAAAGAAAGAAAGAAAGAAAGAAAGAAAGAAAGAGAGAAGTGAGAAAGTGAAAGTGAGAAAGAAAGAAAGAAAGAAAGAAAGAAAGAAAGAAAGAAAGAAAGAAAGAAAGAAAGAAAGAGAGAAAGTGAGAAAGTGAAAGTGAGAAAGAAAGAAAGAAAGAAAGAAAGAAAGAAAGAAAGAGAGAAAGTGGAAGTGAAAAAGTGAAAGTGAGAAAGAAAGAAAGAAAGAAAGAAAGAAAGAAAGAAAGAAAGAAAGAAAGAGAAAGAGAGAAAGTGAAAGTGAGAAAGAAAGAAAGAAAGAAATAACGAAAGAAAGAATGAAAGAAAGTGAAAGTGAGAAAGAA